>CM035234.1:23566722-24002390 GCA_020226215.1 Sindora glabra
TCTCATTTTAATTTGTTCACTTTCAAATATTTTCTTTCCCTTTTTGTAATTAGATATCTTATTTCTCGGTCATATTTATGGTAATGGATAACTATTTCTTTTTCTGATTACTTATAACCAATTTTTTTTTATAATTCATGGAACCATAAAAAGATATTTTGCAAAGTAATTATATCATGCAATCTTAAACTTGAAGAAAAAATGACAAAAAAGAAAGTAAATAGGCTGGCAATCTAACACTAATCCTCACAGCTTTATTTGTAAACATAAATTAATTTTTGATATAAAGTAAAAAAATAAAATAAATTTTTTTATATAGATTACCATACTAATTTAGTGAGACAAATTTTGCTAATAAATCATTATGGACATAAAATTATACTTAACCAAATTTTAATATTTACATGATTAGCAATTAGTCCAAATTTCAAGATATATAAATATAGTAATATATGTTCCTGCTTCACCTTGAATTTTCCTGCTTGATGTTTTACTTGTTGTAAGATTATAATTTTATATTTTCAGCTTTGTATATTTTTTTTCTGATATTTCCAATGCTCAAGAGGCTTTGGGAAAATCAATAGGTCTATTGGGTTATTCATCTCTTGAAATTTGTCAGTTATTTTGAAATTCTAGCTAGAGCAATATTTCCTGCACATTTCTGTCTTTCTTTCTTGTTTTCTTTTTTATTTTTTATTTTTCATTTTCTGGATTGAATTGAAAGAATAAGGAAATCTAAATACCAGATTTTAATTTAGAAAGGCTTGCTTTGACATTTGTAACCACCGAGACAAGTCATTATCTTTGATTTCGAAGAATATCCAGAGCTTGATGCTGATACATTCTACCCAAAATTGTAGGAGATGTGTTTTGAAATTGTTATATTTTCTTAATTATTGCTTGAATTTCACCTTTGTGGTTGAGGGAAATGTTGGGCATGAAGCAGATTTATGCAAAAGTTTAAGTGAAATTCTTTTGCTTTTGAGAAGGTTTTGGTGTGTTTTTGGAGGGACACATACACACAGAGCGAGCGAGCGAGAACAAAAACCATTTATCAAAGATGAGGAAAAGTCAGGAATTATGCATATTTTTCCCTTCGAATTCTTCGCTCTTGCCTTAGAAATTATATATTTTTTTCCTAGTTAATGGAGAAAAATGAATCTAGTGTAGTACATTAAATTAGGTTGATGTAGAGCCAAAGTGTTTACCATTAGTCCAGATGGCAAGGAGTTTGGTACTTTTTAAGCAAAATTTAAGTTTGAACTTTGTGGATGGGGTAGACGGTGCTAGGAAAGCTTGCTCCTACATTGGGTCTGACTTAACTCGAATTCAGATTAGTTAATGGTTCAATGAGTTCTATTGAATATCGGGTGGTTTATAAAAAAAATTAGGTTTATGTCTCGAAGGTTAAAATCATTAATGGGTTTGTTGAAACATTACAGAGTTTGGATTTTAGAATAGTTTATACCCAAATAATCCTAAGTTCTGATTCTTCATAATTAATTTCTAATGTTGCAAGTGTTTTTTTTATTA
Source organism: Sindora glabra (assembly GCA_020226215.1). Lineage (NCBI taxonomy): Eukaryota > Viridiplantae > Streptophyta > Magnoliopsida > Fabales > Fabaceae > Sindora > Sindora glabra. The sequence goes on from CM035234.1 coordinate 23,568,256, forward strand.
TACTGATTTAAAGTGTATAATTCAACACATCTATGGATGCAAGAAGAAGTTTCAGTTCATCGTCTTATTGGAGATTCCATTGACTCAATCATCAACCTACACTCATGTTCTTAAAGTAGCTGGCAGTCATGGTGCTACTTCCATTAATGGAATTTCATTGGTAGGAAGGGAAGCTATTAACCTTAACCCCAACTAAAAGATAATTTTGATAGTAACACATTTTGACTTGCCTAACTATGATGAAAAATCACCTATTACATTGGATTGAATCTAAAGAATGAAGATCATTGAAAATTATTAGTTATGACTTTATTACTTTTACAAGTTTATTTGTATAAGAGGAAATTAAATTAAATGGTTTCAACATTTAAACTTTGAGTAATGTTTTTTAGAATTAAATCTTGTGTCAAAATGAATTTCACTAGGGTTGGAATTAGTTTTGGGGCAACATTGAACTTTTAAATGAGTAAAATCAAATTTTAAGTGTTCAAAAATTTAAAACATAACTATAGGGTGGCAGAATCAATTGTGCAATCGATTTTGGCCTTCTATAACCATTTTAGGTAGGATGAATTGATTACATAATTAACTCAGCGTAATCAATTCTGAGTGTCCAAAAGCAAAATAAGTTCCAAGTGAATTGATTATGCAATCAATTCATCTTGTGACATTTCAAAATACAGAGTTGGGTGAATCAATTGCATGCTCAATTCACCTTGTATGATTCAAATCTTTTGAAGCCCAAGTAAATCGATTGTACAATTGATTCCTTGAGCTTTAACACATTGTAATGATACATTATAATGATTATATTTTGTTTGTAATGGACTTTGAAACTTTTTAACTTTTATATAAAGCCTTAAACTTAAGTTTAAAACATAAGAAAGGGCTTTCATTATTACATTAACATAAGATATTCATTGCTGTTCTTAAATCCCTTGAACATGTAAGATTAAAATTCCTCTTCTTAACTTTTCAATATACGTTCAAACTTTAAGAGTTTGTGGGCTTATTTTCTTTAGATTTCAAATAGCCATTTGTTATATTCTAAGGTGAGGTATCTTTAGGATATTCAAAAATATGGAATTTCTTGATCTAATATTCTTTGAGACAGGAATCTCAAAGGGATTGACTTGTAAATTAATAGACTATATAGAGGCTTCTTCAAGTGCCTTTATTAAATTTGAAAAGGTAGTGGATTGTTACAAATCCAAGTTAGATAAACTTGGTGATAGATGTACTCTTTAGAATACTGAATCTTCAAGGCTGAACTACTATAAATTACTATATTTAATCTTCTCTATCCCTATCTCTTTAATTTTATACACTAAACTTTATTTTTGTGGGCTAAACTTGCTAAATCATTATCCTTAATTATCTTAAACTTGATCATTTCATTAGAAATTCATTTGTCTATTATTTTCAAGTGAAAATTGACTACAAAATTTTACAAAATTTATTTTAATTTTAAAGGTACTAAAACTTAATTTACCTTTTTCTTGAATGGAATCTTTGGTTACAAAAGCTTTACTATCTCATGGCCCAATCTTAATAATTGGATCATTACCATATAGCCATGTTCCTAGAGTAGTTATTGCATTTATTATATTGGTGGTATAGGTGGTGTTACTGTAGTCAATGGCAGCAACAATGCAGTTGTCATGGTTAATGATGGGAGTTATGATGTTGGTGCTGCACTTGCATCAATCTCATCATGCACTCTACCTCTTGCTTTAATTCCATCATATGCACTGCAACTTATGCCAATCTCATTGTCTGGACCACCATTAAATGGGACACCCTCGAGAAACTACTTCAATTTTTGTAAGGGACCTTCTGTGAAGTTTGGTAATGATTCAAATTTTAATTTTAAGAAAGTTATTTGCAGTCAAAATGGTATCTATCTCCAATATAACTTACCAATTAAATTTCAATTTAATGGTGCCCATTTCCTTTTTGATGGATATTTATTGATTCTTTCATGTGATTATCAAATTAGGCAACAAGCTTTGAAAATCTTTGGTAAGTTTAGTTTTGTGCTTATGAATCTTGTAGAAAAATACTATTGCTCAAATTGTATGTGAAAGTTATTTTGGTTTCTCAAATGAGATTACTTTCTTTGATGAATTATTGCACTTTATGATAGTGTAATTATTTGTCTAAACAAAGGTTTATGTATTATGTTAGAATTCTAATCAACTTCTCTTTGATCATATGAGAAAATAATAATAGTTGGAAGTATTTTTTTTCCATTTAAGAGGATACTTAGCTAGATTAATTTAGATGTTGTTTGCCATTTTTAGCAATGAGTAGCATCTAAATGGCCCTTAACTTTCTTTAATTAACTGATGTGCTATCTTTCTATTCACGATAGTGTAACTATTTATTTAAATGAGAGTTTATGCATCATGTTAGACTCGTAATAAAACTTCTTTTTTTTTTATCCTATGAAAAAATATTCAGATTTAGAAGTACCTTATTTTTTGGAGAAAACTGAGCTTGATTAATTACATACAATTTTTGACATTATAAAAGTTAAGTCTTCGTGTTAATTGTTATTCTTTATGTGTATTCATGTTGGCAACAATAAATGACTACTTTTGCAGCCCTTATCAGTTAACTTAAATTTCAACATTTATTTATGCTAATATTCATTTTTATTACTTTTATAAGTAACAAGTATGATCATTGTGCTAAATCAAACTTTCAAAAACAAGCAAGGATGCTCTTGGCCAGGTATGTTTGATTGCAAAGGGATAAAACTTACTTTTTTTTAGCTTCATTTTCTATGCATGAGTTTGCATCTAAATGTTTCCATGGTTATTGGTTGTTTGATTTTTTGTCCCAAACCTATGATGCTTATTTAATGTTTTGAATTGGTAGTTTCATATAGACATTTATAAATAAATATGTTAATTGAATTTTTGTATGTATTCTAGTAAACTACCATTACTTCTACTTTTAATTATAAAAAAAGATGTACATAATTGATATTTAAAAAATTTTACCTTCCAAGCATGCAATTTAGTATAGTTAACACTTGAAATGAAATTTCATTTGTTGTATTAGTTTAGGTGATGTCCATGATGTCATGACTAGTTCAATGGTTACTTGGTATAGAAAGCAAAGTTACATGTTTGGAAAGCCTAATTTTGAGAATTAATTGCTGTGTTCAATATCAGAGTAGACCTTTGTATGGAGAAGTAGCCAAAAAGCATGCTTTCTTATGTCAAATATTTCTCTTGGAAAATTAATGGAATTAAATTCAAGTAATTGACATGGTTTGATTCTTTAATACAACTTTTCATCTAAGTTGGAAAATTTTATTTTTTCCCCATATTGTTTAGTTAGAGTCTGGAAAGCATTAGGTTTTTATTAAGTCAAGCTTGCAAGTTTAGTTTCCTTCGAGTGAAGATAAGACTAATTTTTGTACTCGTGTTATTTTTCCTATATTATTAATTTCAGTCTCATATATTTGTTTTGAAATTATGATTTGTTTCTCTTATTCTTATATTCTCATTTGTGTAAGACCATATTTAAAATTGCTTATACAATTCCTTACACATCACCTTCATTCATCCTATGCTTTTACTTCTGTTAAATCATTCATGATTTTTTTGAATTTATTGTTATATTAAAATAAAATAAATAATTTATTAGATATGCTTATATAGATTAACATTAATTAATTTATTGAAATATTTATTTAAGTAATTAGTTTTATATTTTAATATTAAACATAGAACACATTAGACCTTGGTTCAATGTATATGGTCCGTGATAGGTTAGATCATATATAAGCTCATATAGGTAGAGACCTTAACCTGTAGTCCTTTAGTGGTCAGTGGTTTCCTATCACAAGTCTAACCATATATAGAGAGATTAGATTGTCATTGAGGAACAATAAGAATTACCATTTCTGTGAAATCTCTCTATCTCTTCTCTTAAATAACCTAATGAAAGAAGTAGATTATAAACTTTACTCATCATCATCATTTAGGCTGATCATGACTTCATTAGATTATGCACTAGATACGCTCATAATTCAAGTATGATTAATTTAAATATTATTTTCACATTTATTTATCATACTCTCAACAGATGGTATCAAAGTAATGTTAATAGTATGAATCATCTGATTATAAGTAATTTTAATTAATCTTAGCAAAATTTATGAAAATCCTAATTTTCTATTTTCTTTTTCATATATAGGATTATCAAAATTAGAGATTTTAATTCTAAAATAATTTGGATCTATTTTTTATTCTTATACATATCTGGAATATTATGTTGTTGTTTGATTATATCTGAATTTCATGATTATTGTAGTGCATCAAGCATGAGGTTTTGAATTTTATAGGAAATTCATAGGCTTTTGTTTGCACAATTTTAAATCCTTTTTCCTTCGATATATACATGGGTTAGTATCGAAAATAGGCTAGATAATTTTTTCTTGCATTAAAGCGACCTGAAAAATAATTTTTTGGAGGTAGAAAGCTCCATTAATGGCGAAAAAACATCATGAACGAACCTACAGAGCAAAGGTTGAAGATAATTAGCTCCATTAGTTCACTGCGCATAGGCATCACACACTTGAAAAGCACGTGAGCCTCATGCACCTATTTTTGAGTAACTAATTCTAATTGGTTACCATGCATGGGTGCCATGCACTTGGAAATGCGTGAGCCTCAAGTGCTTGTTTTGACAACTAGTTGCAGCTAGTTAGCCACACATGTGAGAGCGTGTGAGGCTCACACGCTGAGTCTATTGACCCATTCCAGCTTTAGCTGAGCTAACACACAGGCTAATGCACATGTGGGCACGTGTGCTAAGTTTTTTAGCCCAATTGTTGTAAAATTCAATTATTTATTTATTTATTTATTATTTTTTAGAATTTTTTATGGTCAATAAATATTTATTTGGAATTTTATATGATTTATACTGTGTAAAAATACATTCTATTTATGAATTTTTTGCTTGTAAAAATTCATGAATGTTTTTCATAGTATTTGTGAGCTTGGTGATGAGTCACTCTTTCTAGTTGTGAGTGTAGCTATATTTAATAAATTGTTAAATCCTTAATTATATAATATTATACATGCATGGATACCAAATTATTTGATTCATATCAATGGTAGACTAGGATTATAATGAGGCTATTTTACATGAAAATATTGCCTTTTTAGGAGGTCTAGGAGCATATTACATTAATGATGGATGCACCTTATAGTTGTGATATTATTAATATAATTTTAAGTTTTGGACTTTTTTGAATAGATAAGCAACATTTATAATGTTTCAATGTTTCTTATACCCTATTGATATGGCTATATTGATTACATTCTTGTATAGACTCTTGTACAAGCTAAATCATATGGTATATGTAACTTCATAAATATCACTTTGTCATATAGTTGCTTGATTGATTTTTATTTTATTTAAGAATCTTGTGTTATAATTATGTTGTGTATGCATAATTAAAATTTTCCAATTTTGCAGCATTAATATCAGCTTTTCAGCAACTATTTATGGTAAGGACTTTTAATGGAACAAATAATGATGAATGGAAAGAGTCTTTGAACATGTACGTGACAATTTCTAAGAAAGATTTGGCTCTAAAAGAACTAAAGTGAGCTAATCTCTTACTTGAGTCTAGTACTACAATAAGTCAAACCAAATATGTTTAACAGTGATCAAGTTTACTGTTAAGAAAGGAATTAGAGAAAGTATTCCAGACAAGGACACTGCTATGGAATACATGTAAACTGTTAGAGAAAAATCCAAAAAAATGGTGAAAAAGGATAAAGGACAATAAAAGAAATTTAAGGGCAAGTATAATTATTGCAAGATTTCTGGACATAAGATGTCTAAGTACTATAAGTTAAAGAACAAGCATGAAAAGAAAAGTACATATTCCATTTTTACCCTTTTAGCTCTAGTGTGTTTTGAGTCAAATAATCTTAAGACATCTTTCAAATTTTAGTAGTTAGATTTCGGTGTAACTTTCATGTTGCAAATTCTTTGAAAGTGCTAAAAAATTGGTGAATCCTAAGTGAGAGAGTTGTGTTTATCTTTTGGACATATTTTAGATTTGAATAATATCATTTACATACCTTATGTGAGAAGGAATTTAATTTTTAGTTCTATTTTAGATAATTATGGTTATTCTTTTTGGCAAGGAAATGGAACGATTAAAATTTACTATGATTCTGCTATTATTGGTACTGCTACTTTACAAAATAGTTTATATTATTTGAATTTAAATGATTATCCTACTGTATTTTTTAATGTACCCATTAATGTTGTGATTGGGCATAAATGTCCTAGAATGAGTGAGAATTTTTTCATTTTGCGGCATCGACAATTGGGCCACATTTCTAGAGAGAGATTAGAAAGATTAGTCAAGCAAAGTATGTTGTTAGATTTAGATTTCTTAAATTTTGAAGCTTGTATTGACTGCATTAAAGGAAGATTTCCTGCTAGAATTAGAAACAAAGGGGTATGAAGGTTCGAAAACATCTTGGACCTAATAAACATTAACATATGTAGGCTCATTACACTAGCAGTATTGAAGGCTTTAAAATACTTTATTATATTTATAGATGATTATTCTAGATATTGTTAGATTGAGCTTATACATGAAAAGTCAGAGTCCCTAGATACATTCAAGAACTTTAAGATAGTAATTGAGTTAAAGGCTAGCAAAGCCATAAAATGTGTTAGGTGCCTAGGGCTATCAATTTGCGTGATGAAAGCACCATTCTACCCATACCTGTTTTAACACCTTCACACATTGGAGGTGATAATGTTGAAAATATAAATCAGATAAATGAGGAACCTCATATTGAAGAGCTGATTAACTAACCATTGAATTAAGATGATTTCAAAGGGTTCGTAAGCCTGCAATACTAAATGACTATATTGTGTAGTTGTAGGAGTTTGAATCAAACATTATTGATAGGACAGATCACATTTCTTTTTAGTAAGCAATGTCAAGCCTTCATTCTTTTAAGTGGCAAGAGGTTATTGAATGATGAAATTTCCTCCATGCATCACAATCATGTGTGGTAGCTTGCTGAATTACTAGATGGATACAAGCCAGTCAGTTTTTAAATGGCTCTTCAAAACCAAAGGAGGCACCACTAGTGAGATTGAAATGTATAAAGCTAGACTATAGCTAAAGGCTATAATTAAAAGGAATGCATTGATTATACAGAGACATTCTTTCTTTGTTTACTAAGGATGCTTTCAGAGTTGTTATGGCACTTATTGCACAGTTTGACCTTAAACTTCAACAGATGGATGTCAATACTATTTTTCTAAATGGAGACTTGTACGAAGAAGTTTACATGACTCAACCAGATGGTTTTGTTTAACTTAGCAAGGAGTACTAGGTGTGTAGCTTACGCAGATCTATCTATAGGCTAAAATAAGCCTCCAGGCAATGGCACTTGAAGTTTCATGAGGTTATTACCTCTCTTGAATTCATTGAGAATGCTTCAGATTAATGTATCTATCAAAAATTTGATGGGAACAATGTTGTTATCTTAGTGCTTTATGTTGATGGTATTCTATTAGCTAACAACTTAATGAATTTTCTAGATGAGTCAAAATGAATATTATCATGCCATTTTGATATGAATGATCTTAGTGAAGCATCCTTTATTCTTGGAATTTAAATCCATCATAACAGAACTCATGGTATTTTCTATCCTAAGCTAATTACATTGAACAGGTGCTTAAAAGATTCACAATGGATACTTATGCATCTAGTCTAGTGCCTACTCAAAAAGCGATATGTTGTCTCGATCATAGTACCCTCATATTGATATTAAAAAGACTGAAATGGATAAAATTCCTTATATTTCTACTGTTGGTAGTCTATGTATGCACAGGTATGCATTTATCCAAATATAGCCTTTGCTATCAGTGTACTTAGTTGATACTTAAGTAATCTTGAGATAGATCATTGGAAAGCGGCCAAGAAAGTAATGAGGTATCTTCAAGGTACCAAGAATCACATGTTGACTTACAGAAGATCTGATTCACTTAAGGTTGTTGGTTATTTAGATTCAAATTATGCCTAATATATAAATGATCGTAAGTCAATATCCGAATACATTTTTATGATGGTTGGAGGAGCTGTCTCATGGAAAAGTATTAAACAGACACTCACAACTACTTCAACCATGGAAGTAGAGTATATTGTATGTTATAAGGCCTAATTTTAGGTTGTATGGTTGAGGAAGTTAATATCTAGCATGCATTTGGTTGATTCCATATCATGACCTCTGACTATTTTTGGAATAATTCTTGTATTGTATACTTCTCTTAGAACCATAGGAATTTTAATTGTGCTAAACATTTTAATGTTAAACTTTTATGTGTTAGAGAGAAGATTACTAAATCTTTGACTAGCATTGAACACATCCTTAATGGAGACATGCTGGCAGATCCGTTAACTAAAAGCTTATGTATAGGAGTATTTAAGAATCATGTAACTCATATAAGTCTTGTTAAATCTTTTGATGAAGCTTAGGTTTAGTGGGAGTCTAAGATATGTTTATTTTATTTTATAATTTTTTTGAGACCACTTATATAATCATTGTTCAGTTTAGACATTGAAACATTAGTGACGTATCATATATATATATATATATATATATATATATCATTTGTTTCCAATTGGATTTAATGATTTTGAGTTATTTCTCTTCTGAACTATGGTCGAAAGACTAACTTCATATATTCTGTTCTTTTAAATTATGAGACATTATATTTAAACATCATTTATTTTTCTATTGGATTCAATGATTCTATATAGTCTCATTCTCTAAATTAAATTTATAGCTTAATGTATACTAATTACTTAATTATTACTATTTCAAATGTTTCATGTAACTAATTAATATTACCTAAGTAGGAGATTGTTTTATTAAAATAAAATAAATAATTTATTAGATATGTTTATATGGATTATCATTAATTAAATTATTAAAATATTTATTTAAGTAATTAGTTTTATACTTTAATATTAAGCATAGAATATATTGGGCCTTGATTCAATATGTATGGTTCATGATAGGTTAAATCATATATCAGTTCATATAAGTAGAGGCCCTAACCTGTAACTTTTTAATGGTTAATAGTTTCCTATCACAAATCTAACCATATATAAAGAGATTAGATTGTCATTTAGAAACAATAAGGATTACGACTCTTGTGAAATCTCTATATCTCTTTTCTCTGAATAACTTAGGGAAAGAAGTAGGTTACAAACTTTACTCATCATCATCATTTAGGCTAATCATGGCTTCATCAAATTATGTCCCAAGTATGCTCATAATTCAAGTATGATTAATTTAAATATTTTTTCATATTTATTTATCATACTCTCAACATTTATAGCATTGTTTAATGAATAACATCTTTATCTTTGCTTATAATTATATATTCATGAAAAAAGATAAAAGCTCAAATGTTAACTTTGTTTATATTTGGTAAATGAAAGCATTGTTCTAATACTTCCTAAAGCATGCTTTTTATTCGTGGTGCTACTTTTTGTGGTCTTGCATGACCGAATAGATCAATTTTACTTTACTCTTTGGTCTATACAAGACATTACATTGGGCTTTGATAGCATTTTGTAGGCAAGGACCACCTTATGCTATTTGTGTCTTCTCTCCTATCGGAGAAATTACAAATATTTTTCTTCATTAATGAAGTATGGGCACTAATGTCATTAAACATTAGGTGTAGTGGCACTTGATGTATGGTATATTTTATTTTTTATTAAATTAAATAATTTCAGTTCCTTAAAAATTATTTTGTATTAATTTTTATTTAAAAAATATGCCAATACTTCCCTCAATACATTTTTAACATAAAACAACATTTTAACTTATAAAAGTGATCACTATAATTAATAACAAATCAAACATAATTGATGAAGTTTGATTATTTTTGTAAAAAAAAAAGGAGTTACTAAATGTTGGAATAGAACTTATAATGCAACGAAAGGTAAAGTATGTAAGAAGTTTAATTATTTTTGCAATTAACTTGAAATTAATGAAGTTTGATTTTTCTTTTGTAATAATAGGAGTAACTAAATCTTGGAATAGAACTCATAATGCAACAAAAGATAAAGTCTTTAATAGACATTGAATGCTATTTGAATTAAATGCTTTAGCCTCTTGAAGATATTCATTATCATAAGTTATTTTTTAAACAAATTAGATCATTTCAAGTTTTTTAAACATTATAACTAGCACCTAAGGAACTTTTTCTAACTTTTCTTCATTTATAATTATGATAAATTATTAATAAATATAATAATATGATTATAGGAAATGAAAGTTTTCATACAAGAGTATTATATATCACTAAAGTATGTAAGAAGTTTAATTATTTTTGTAATTAAACATGAAAATAATGAAATTGATGAAGTATGATTATTTTTGTAATAATAGGAGTGACTAAATCTTGGAATAGAACTCATAATGCAATAGAAGGTAAAGTCTTCAATAGAAATGAAATGCCACTTGAATGGCATCTTAAAGATTTTTATTAGCATAAGATGTTTTGTAAACAAATTAAATCATTACAAGTTTTTAAAACATTATAATTGGCACCTAACGAACCTTTTCTAAGTTTTTGTCCTTTTATAATTATGATCAATTATTAATAAATATGGTAACATGATTATAAGAAATGAAAGTTTTCATACAAAAGTATTATATGGCACTAAAGTATGCAAGAAGTTTGATAAATACTAGTAGTTTTGGGTTTATAATAGTAATTATCCAATAACTATCTAACTATATTACAACCACCTTGCATAAAGGAACTTCTATATAAAGTACGCATTATACTTCACTATTCATATTTTTCTCTTTATTAACTTCATAATAGCCCTTCTAGTTGTTTTGTAGATACTCCAAAAGAGAGGTAATTGTCAATATTAATACATATATAATATAAAATTTTAAATTAATATAGAAGAAGACACTAATAATATTTTTTTTGGAAAGTGAAAAATGGTAGGAGTGAAGTCATTGTTATGGAATAGTTAATTGACATTTGGTGTTTAGAGGTTTTAATGTTGGAAATTGACCAATATTTAATTGAATACCATTGTATATCCGTTTTTAACATCAATTTTGTAATTGTTGTAAAATATAACAATAACATTGATTTTTTTATTGAAAACAACTAATGCTGTTTTTATTCTATTGTTTTGGGAAATAATATTAAATGTTATTTAGTTTTAAATAATTGACATTTAATTTCAATAATACTAAGTTACTTTATTTTCATAACCAAGGTGATGGCATCCCCTAATTCCCTACTCCCTTATTCCAAACCCTAATGCTATTCCCTTATTCCTTACTCCCTTGCCCTAAACCCTATCTTTATTTTCCCATTCCTCGCTCTCTTGTCTTCCTTATTTCCCATGTAATCCTAACTTGATATGGAAACCAATATCTTTTATGACTCTAAAGAATCCTAATTTAAATAAATTAAATAATAAAATATTAAAAATAATCAAAAGTTGTATACAATATCCTAATTAGAGATGAGTGCTTTATTGAATCTATCTGAATACTCATTACTTAATATATGAGGTTAGTACCTTAAAAAACCTCTTAAATATAATACCTATAGAAGTAATATGAATCCATGAAAAATTAATTAAAAATATTTATATGAATAAAAAAGTAAATAATACAATAAAATGCCAAAGAAGATGAATGAGATGAAATTTCTTACTTGTATAAACTTTTAAATGCTACATCAAAATGATAGGTAGTAAAATAGGATTGATTAAGAAACTAGAAACTAAATTACAAGAATAAATACAAAAGTAAACAAAAAATATGATATTTATATTTTGCATTTTTCTAGTAAATGCTAAACAATGTATATTTAGCCATAATCTAATTGAGCTTTAGTCTTACCATATAAACAGTGAGCAAAAATATAAAACAAAAAGAATCATGTAAAGTTTTGAATAAGAGCATACCTCATTAGATAAAGAATTATTTTAAGGTTGAAAGAGTTTCAAAATGAAATTTGTAAAGGGCATTATGCTTTGATCTTTCTACTTTTTAACTCACATCATGTTTCATTTTCAATTTGTGCCCTAGGCTAAAGTTTCCACATCAGTTAACATAACAAACTAATGTCTAATTTATATATTAGATGTTGATTTTGAGAAAATAATGTTGTTTTTAATACAACAATGTGATCCTATAAAGTAATGTTTAAAGTTAGTTGCTACATAAAAATTAACGTTATAATAAATGAATGTCTTTTATTAAAAAATAGATTTATTTTCTTTTGCTTGGATAAGTTTTTTTAGGACCATTTTGGAATAATTCCAGTCTTAGAACCTTTCCAGAATCATTTTAGAATGGTTACATATAACAAACATGTATATATTAGACTAACATTGATTCAATTCTACAAATCATATGCATTATAATTTATAATTTCTAGTTTATATATCACACACACACACACACACACACATATTGACAAGAATCTAAAATATAATATATATATATATATATATATATATATATATATATATATATATATATATATATATATATATTTAATCTTGTATAGAAGACCAAAATATTATTTTATGAATTGATCTATTTTATTTTTAATTCAAGTTACTCTAAATGAATTTGGTAGTATTAAAATTCTTTTTTACATTATTTTTTATTACATAATTAAATAGACACAAATAACAATAAATTGAATTTAAATGAAATGAGTGAGAAATAAGACAAACTATTATGAAAACTAATTTTGTAATTTTATTTATTTTCATATTAGTACATGAACATATCTAATAAAAAATCATTATTTATAAAGAACAACAAATTTTTCATTTACAATAAACATTCATGAGATTCTTAGACAAATTAAAAAAGAAGAATGGTTATCCGTTGCTCATAATTTCTTTATATTGTTTGACTATTTTATTTGCTATAAGCCTAAAATTGCCCTTATTTTTCAATATTAGAGTGGACATACTAGCTATTTGCTCTATGTGCTATTTCAAATTTGATAATAAATGTACCATGGCAATTGGTATCATTTGTTCTAAGCTATTATTTTGGAATCTCTTAATGTATCATACGTAAATATAGAATATAATTGTATAGAAATTATGAGTTATAATAAGATTACAAAGCATTAAAACTTATGCCTCTATAAACCATGTTTCTAATGGTAGGCAAAAGCATGGTTTACAAAGGTGTGAGTTTTGATGGTCTATAATCTTACTATAACTCACAATTTTTACACAATCATATTTTATATTTATACATGAAACTTTAGATATTCCAAAACAATAATCCCATATTGAATAGTACTAATTGGCATGGCACAACTAAGACATATTTTACCAAGTTTGAGACTACATATAAAGTAAACAACATGTCCATTCTCACATTAAGGCATATGGATAATCAAAAGCCTATAGCAAATGAAGTAATCAAACACTTTAAAGTTATTTGACACAAAATTGAGAATTAAGCACCTTAAAAACCTTCTTTTTAATGACCTTCTTTTTAATGAAAGAGAGTTATCTTAATGGATTGTCAATTTATTTTAAGTAGGTAGGGATAACTCTATTTATAAGTCAAGAGAAAATTACTAGACATTAATTATTAATTTTAAACTGACATCATAAGTTTGATCATATATATGGTTGCATTGTCTTAAGATGTTGGGAATTACTTAAATGATGTGTATACTATTAATGAACCATCATAATGATTAAAATGGAATTAAATGATAATTATCATAAACAAATTGATGTTGTAAGTCCTTTACCTTCATAAATGCAGTTATTTAGTCATCTTTAGTTCTATTTATTTAGTTGTCTTCAATTTCATTCATTTAGAAGTTCCATTCATTTTTATGTTTGCCATTGTCAAAATTGAAGCCTTTTGATTCTCTACAAAATTCTATTATGTAAATAAGATTCTTCCATTGTAATTTTTAAAAACATTGCAAACTATTTTCATATGAATTTTACAATATATTTGAGTAGAAATTATGAATTAAAAAAGTTATATTTTTAACTAATTTAACATAGAAAGTTATATTTATTTTGATATATCTTCTATTTGTTAAGTTATGTAATCTAAATGCCAATTGTAAAATTTTAATATAAAAATAACTTACAGATGAGTAAAGAGAAATGATTCTACAAATTCATATAATTTTAATTGTTACTGATCTATTCATAATGAAAGTACAAATAAATTAGTAAAGAAAAATAATATCTATAAATTTATACACAATAACTACACTAAATCATCAACAAATAAAAACTTCATATCTACATAAATATACAAAAATAACATGAAACTACTATATATCAGAATCATTATTGATGCTGCAAACTCCAAGTTATTACTTAAATTTCTCTAGTTTGTGCACTTTAACGATATGAAAATGGAGTGAGAGAGTATAGAAGAATCATTATGCATCAAATAATCATCCCTTAGCTATTCTAGTCCAGTTCTATTCCATTTCAATCAAAGGAGTATACAATGGGAGAGCTATAGATTACTATTCCCTCATTGTACACTCTTTCAATGAAAATGGAGTAAGAGAAAAGAAAAAACATTATTGGATACTCTAGTTATGAAAGTGGCCAATTGTTGGATGAATATCAAGAGAATATTAAAGAGTAAGATGTCACAAGTGTTTCATATGGAAACAAAAAGTCAAAGAGAAAATTTATTGGAAAATCATTGATGTTAGTTAATAAATAAAATTGGCACTTTATTCATTTGTGATTCCTAATGAGACTTTTGAAATATTTTTTAAATATTAGTTATTAAATAAAATAAATGTCCTATGTATTTGTAATTTAAAATAAGATTTTTGGAATACCTTTTAGACATCAATTATAAAATAGAATGGATATTCTATGCATATGTAGTTTTCAATTAGACTTTTAAAAAGCCTTTTAGATCATAGTTAAGGAGAATTCAATGTCCTAAGTTTTCATGCATATATTTAGGTGCTGGTTATTTTATAATTGATGTAATAAGCTTCCCACTATTAACATTTAGTCACATTCTTGTTTGTCATCTTAAATTTTACATAATTTAAAAAAAGTCACATGAAAGAAACGTCGATACTAATGTAAACTAACATCTATTGACAAACATAAATCACCATTTTTATAGTAGTGGGTTCTCCCGATCTTACTATAAAAATCACTAATGATATGTTGAAGTTGCTCATAAAGGTCTATTTAGAGGTTATTGTCATGCTTAATTAGGCTGACAGATAATGACTCAACGAGCCCAATGCATGTAAAATTTAATTACCACATTTTTCTTATAATTTATATAAAATTCAAATAATATTAAACCTTAAAAATGCAAAGACAAAATACTAGTTTCAATTATTTTATTATAAAATAACCTTTAAATTTTATTAAATTATTATATATATCTAACTGAGACAAGAAGATTTAAAGCTCAGAATTGTATCAATAATATATAAAACCTATACCAAACGATGCATCTTTTGGAATATTACTCCTCGGGAAAAAGCATATGAGTCTATGTTATTTAAACATAATAAATTATGTGCTATTGTGGAAAAAATCACTTGCACCTAACCTATATTTGGTCAAAGGGAAAATCAAACTTAAAACTGTATCAATATTATTATCACGCGCCAAGGACAACATATTTAGCAAATTGTCAAAGATGGACAACTCATGAATAGAGAAATAAATATGATTTCGCAAATAATTAAAAATTTTGATTTCTCTTTATTGCATCCATTTGAAAAAAGAACACAAATGTAGATCCAAAATAAAAGGAGGATATCTATTTCCATTTTTCACAATGACATTGCTTTTGAAAATATACTGAAAAATTACCATTGGAAGAATACATTGAATTAAATCTCGAAATAAAAAAAAAAGAAAACGAATAGGACAATTTTCCCCAAAAAATTGTTGCATTTTGACCCCTGAGATATCATTATTCTATCATCATATTGACATTTTAACTATTAAAAATAACATTAGTAGAACATTGATGTAACACATACAATACAATTGTACATTGTCAGATAATTCTTATATTGCACTCACAAAATAATGTAGGAATGAGACTATTATTTTTTTCAATTATTTTTGTTAATTAATGCCTATATTTATTTTTGTAAAATATTAATAATTAATTTTTTAATAATTAATTTTAATTTCTTTATCTGATGGGGAAAATAAGTCTTACCCGTCAACGTATATGCCGACCTATCCATTTACGAAATTTGATAAAGCAATTACCATACCATTTTTTTTTCATTTTAATTTGTTGACTTTCGATTATTTTTCTTTCCTTTCATAATTAGATACCTGATTTTTGGGTGATTTTTATAGTAATGGATAAGTATTACATCTCACTAATCGCTTTAACCAAGCCCATAATATATTTCCTCATTTTCTTACTATTTTCTTGGGTGGATTTTACATTTTCAAATTAGAGTTTTTTTTAATTACATATAACAAACCTTTTCTTTTTGAATTCAGTAAATCATAAATAGATATTTTGAAGGATAATTATAACATGCAATCTGAAATTTGAAGAAAATATGACAAAAAAGGAAGTCAACAGATTGGCAGTCTAACACTAACCATCAGAGCTTTATATGAAAACATAATTTTTGAATAAAGTTAAAAATCATAATTTTTCTATCTTACTTTTTTTTTCCTTTTTTTAGATTACCTTATTAGTTTTGTGAGTCAAATTTTGCAAATAAATTTCACTCTTAATCATCATTATCATTATGCACAAAATTATAATTAACTAAATTTTATTATTTACCGGATTAGCAATTAATCCAAGATATATAAATACAGAAGTGTCTGTTTCTGCTTTACCTTCAATTTTCCTCTTTGATGTTTTACTTCTAATTGTATGATTATAATTTTGTATTTTCAGCTTTGCGTTTCTGTGGTTTTTCCTACGTTCGAGCAACTTTGGAAAAATTGACCAGAAAATTGGATTATCTACCTCCTGAGCCTTTTGTAAGTTGTTTTGAAATTCTAGTGCAAACAGACATTTCCTATACATCTCTCTCTCTCTCTCTCATTTTAAATATTCATTTTTTCGATTACAAGTTAGAAAACTTGCTCTGAACCACCGAGACAGGTCATCATCGATCTTTGAGTTCGAAGTATCAAGATGTTGATACTTTCTTCCCAAAATTCGTGGAGATGTGTTTTGAAACTGTTATATTTTCTTAATTTTCACTTGAATTCCATCTTTCTGGTTGAGAAAAATGCTAGGCATGAAGCAGATTTATGAAAAATTTTAAATTAAGTTCTCTTTCTTTTGAAAAGGTATTAGTGAGTTTTGGAGGGAGACATAAAATTGAAAATGTTTTTTGTAAGTTTGTTATTCTTTAATTTTCAGAAATTGTTTAGAATATTTAGTCAATGCTTTACATTTTAAATTTTCAGAAAAATATTTTATTAATTGTTATTTAGCTTGTAATGACCATTTCTTGTTAATCCAATGTAGTTAGAAAACTACTGAGGTGAATTCATGGTTTCAGTTTTTGAAGGGGGACTAACAAAAACCATTCATCTAATTAAGACAATGGAGAAATCGTCTGGAACTTTTGTCATGCATATTTGCCCCTTCAAATTCTTCACTCTTGCCCTGAAATATTACAATGTTTTAATTTTGCAATGGTTTACAATGACTTTATCACCACTTTATGACCATCTCGCAGGTCTTTTTCTGATTTTTCTTAATTCGTTTTTTATGTCGCAGGCGTCTTTCCGATTATACAGATTTAAAGGGTATTTTTCAGTACATCTATGGATGCGAGAAGAGGTTTCAGTTCATCATCTTATTGTATGATTCCAATGACTCAATCCTCAAACTACGCTCAAGTTCCTAGAGTAGCAGTTGCTGCAGCTGTCGCTGGCAGTCATGGTGCTGCTGCCATTGGTGGCAGCAACGGTGCCGTTGGAGAAAGTATGAGTGCTGGGAGTGCATTGCTAAGACCAGTCCCTTCATGTTGTGAGATGATTCCAATGACTGAATCACCACCTAATAACCATGTTCTCGGAGTAGCAGCAGCAGAAACTGCTGTTGGTGACGGATGTGGTGCTGCTGCCATAGGAGGCGGTGGCAGCAACAGCAGCGCTGCTGCTGCATCTATAGGAGTTGGTGCTTTATCACTGAGTGGAGGATTGAGGGGAACGGCAATGAAGAACAAGAGCGAGAGGCCAGGGAAAGATGGACGAGATGGGTCACATGCTGTGCCATCGCCACTTGCGCCAAACTCATCACGGGTAGCCGCCCCACCATCTGAGCCAATTCCATCATGTGCACTACCGTTGAATGGGATGCCTGCAAGAAGCTTCAAGTTTTATACGAAGCCATCAGCGAATTTTGGTAATGATTCATTTTAAAACATCAAAATAGATTTATTTTTACTTATTTACTTAATTTTTTGCAACTCGTCTTGTATTTACTTGTTCACTTAGTTTCGGTAAAGTCGTATTGTATGTGTCCCCAATGTAATTTATCAGTTGAGTTTCAATTGGTGTCGGTTTCTTTTTTGATGAATATTTAATTCTTTCTCCGTGGTTGTTAAATTAGGAAATATGCTTTGGAAATCTTAAGTAATTTTGGTTTCGTTGCCTATGAATCATATAGATCGAAAAATACTATTGCCAAAATTGTGTCTGATTGTAATTTGGTTTCTCAAATGAGTACCAATTAGATGGCCCTTGACTTTCTTTGAAGAATATTTCCGGCTATGATATGGCAATTACTTTTCAAAATGAAGGTTTGTGTATCATGTCAAACTCCTAATCAACTTCTCTTTGAACCTATGAGAAAATATGTACATTTGTGAGTATTTTTTTTTAAGCAAAACTGGGCTTGATTAATTTACATACCATTTCCATCGGTGGAAAAGTTAGGTTTTCGTGTTAATTTTTTATTATTCTTTGTGTGCATTCATGTTGGTATCAGTTTATCTACCATGATATGCTTTTTGGCTTACTCAGCTTGATAGATTTTGAATATGTCACCATGCTAGTTGGTTTCGAAGTGCTCTCAACTGCAAAGAAAATTGGTAACATAGGTAACCTAGTAATAAAGATGACTACTTTTGCAGCAATTATTAGTTAACATTAATTTCAATTTTAATTTCTGTTACTCTCATAGGTGACAGGCACGATCATTGTGTTGGTTTGAACTTTCGGAGACATATCATTGAAGTTTCTCCTGGCAAGGTATGCTTGATTGTAAAGGGACAAAACTCACATTTCTTAGCTTTGTTTTCTACGCATTGAGTTTGATTGTAAATGTTCCCATGTTTGTTGATTATTTGATCTTTTGTTCCAAATTGGTGAAGCTCGTCTAATGTTGTTTTGAAGTGGCAGTCGTATAGACATTTATGGATAAATGTGTTCATTGAATTTCTGGAGGTATGGTAGTAAACTGAAATTACTTCTCCTTTTAACCTTAAAGAAAGTACAAAATTGATATTTCAAAGATGTTACCTTCCAAACTTGATGCTGAGTGTTGTTGACAACCGAAATAGGATTTCAAATGTTGCATTTGTTTTGGTGATGTCAATGTTGTTGTTATTAGTTCAATGGTTGCTTGGTATAGTAGGGAAAATTTCGTAAGACCTGATATTGAGAACTAGTTATTTTGTTCAATAATATCAGAGTAGATCTTCGTATGGAGAAGTAGTTAGAAATCATGTCTTTCTTATACTAAATATTTCTCTTGGGAAATTAATGCAGTTAAATTCTAAGTAATGCACTTGGATTGATTTTTAATTTAATCCTACTTTTGTCCTGAATTAGAAAATTTTGTGTTTTCCCTACATTAGAGTCTGGGAAACAACATGTTATTATTGAGCCAAGCTTGCAAATTTAGTTTCCTCTCGTGCAGATAAACTAGTTTCTTTACCCTTGTGGTTTCCCCTATGTCATTAATTTCAATCTTGCTTTCTTGTTCTGAAATTATGATTTGTTTCTTTCATTCTTATATTCTTATTTACCATATTTGAAATTGTTTGTCCAATTCCTTATACTTCACCTTCGTTCATCCTATGCTTTTACATCTTTTTAATGATTCATGACTTCAATTCTGAATTTGGAGTATTATTTGATGAACAGCATCTTTGTGTTTACTTGTATTTATGTAAATTAATGAATGAAAATAAAAGATCAAGCATTAACTTGTAACTATATTTTATAAATTAAGCATTGTTCACATAATTCTCTAACCATGCTTTATAAATGTGATGCTACTTCTCTGGTCCTGCATAACTAAATAGATTAATTTTACTCTACTCTTTGGCTTTTACAGGACATTACATCAGTTTTGATAGCATTCTGGAAGCAAGGACCACCTAAAACTATCTGTATCCTATCAGCTAGGGGTGAAATTTCGAATGTTTCAATTCGACAACCAAGCATGGGCACTGATATCATCAAACATCAGGTCTAGTAGCAAAATCATATCACTATTACATGTTAGATTGTTTTACTTTCTAAACTTGCTTTTTTTCTTCGCTGTAATTGCACTATACTCTAATTTTAGTTAGATAATTGGAAAATCTAAATTTATTTCAAAATGACTTTATTAAATTTATTTGAAACTATATCAAAATGCAACTTGTTTTTCTTTAGTTTGGTCTATTTTATATTGTATGTCATGTTAACCTAAACTTGACGTATAAAAGCAAGTGTGTGCTATTATTTCTTTGTTGGATGTTGACATTAATTTCTTTAAGTAAACTTAAAATTTTGATAATTTCATGGTTGGCATTTGTGTGATGATTACTATCAAATGCATGAAAAGTATTCTGATTTTGTTAAGAAAATTAATTTTCATACAGGGCCTGTTTAATATTCTTTCTTTGAAAGGCTCCCTCATTCCTTACAAGAAGGAAGGTAAAAGGGGTGCACAAGGCACCTTGAGTATCGTATTGACAAACGCCGATGGTCATTTGCTATGTGGTGGAGTTTCTAGTAGTCTTGTTGCTGCCGGTCCTGTGCAGGTAAGTATCTCCTTTCCTTCGCTTTGGTTGGACTGTGTCCTACCTAAGCCGCACTTAATAGGATGAAATCCGGTAAATGAATCTTTTTTTTTTCAGATATTTTTGCTATTAGTTTGTTGGTTGACTAAATTTTGTCACTTTAGTGAAAATTTCTTGTACTTATACAACCTCTGCAAAGAAGTTGTAGCATTTTTCATTTAACGTTTTCCAAAATTTCTATGATTCAACTCGTGTTTCAGGAATTGCAACTTCTTATATACTTATTACATGTAACGCTTGCACACAGTTTGCACCTTGTTGGAATTTTTTTTGGAAGAAACTTCCAAATTCTCGATGCCACCTTTGGATGGCAAGGTCGATTTATAACAATATTCATTAGGAGATACTATATAAAATTGAACATGGAAATGCATTGTACATAGCTTGTTTGGAAAAGTATACAAACCAACTTTTTGCCCAAAACTACCATAAATATAAAAACTTCCTTTACAAAGAGAAAAGTAAAATTTGGATCAGGTTTTTTTTTGTCATTTTCCAGATGCATTCATAATGCTTATAGTATAAAGAGTGGCTAGTTTGCATACCTTAGCTATATTGAAGAACTTAAAATTAAGATTCTCTTGTAAGATTTGTACTTATTCTTTTTCATATCAGGTGGTGCTGGGCAGTTTTGAACTTGAAAAGCCTAGATAACAATAAAGTTTGACACTAAAGATGTCCAACTTTGATCATGAACCATTTCATGTTTTTTCCAAGGATGGATTTATCTCCTGCAACACTCGATTTTACCTTTGACGAAGATGATGACATGTTTAGAGCCTTTTGCCTGACCAATTCCCTTGCTGTCGATTACTCTCCCCTCTGGAAAGATAACTGAGTCAATAAGCATTTTGTGTCAGACTTGAGCATTAGCCACTGGTATCAACATGTCTTGTCTTGATAAACAAAGTTCAGCCTGCAATCGACCGGGTATCCTGAAGCCATCTTGTTGATAGAATTCATGGTTGAATTGGGTATTTAAATCTTTCAATTAGTTGTTTTTCATAATCCAGATATTTTAAGGATTAAAGTTTTGTCTATTTAGGATTTAATTCAAGAACAGATTAGTTGGTACCATCAAAGCTTGTAACTAGGTTGTTACGCTTTTTCTTTTCCTTGTCGGGCATAGCAACTGATTTAAAGGGGCTGATTATGTAGATGATACATATTAATGCATGGAGTATTATAAATAGAGTGTTTCTAATGTATTAATGACTTATTTTGCCTTTATAAGAACTGTATTTATTAGTGAAATTGGTATTCCTCAATCTTAGATTAAAGATTATGATATTGTTTGTCTAAGAATCTTTTGATTTGTTGAAGCTCAATTGGAAGTGAAGATCAATATTATTCATCATTTTCAACGTTGGGTTTACAACTTGATCGTCTAAGTATTGCTTCTTGGTAAGCTGGTTGGAGAACTATTGGAGTATTAAATCTTAAATGTATCGGAATTGGATCTCGAAAAGAGAAAATAGTTGACTGTTTAATCATTTTAATTGTTATTGGCTAGCTTGCAAGTAGAACAAAGTACAGGAAAGGAGAAAAGTTCACCTTGACAAGAAAAGAGAAGAGTTTACGAGGGCCGGCCATCCTTTGAAGGGTTATTTCCTCTTTTGTTTGATTCTTGTAGATTATAGAAATTTATACCAAGCAAACCAACTATTACTTGTTATACACAAAAGGATTTGACCCATGAATTGTGCATTAAAAGTACTTTGTCAATCAAGCTTCCAAAACTAGACAAATAAGCTAGTTGTTAAACAACTAGCCTTCCTATTTTTTTTCCTTTCCTTTTTTAAGGAAACGGGGTGAAGCCCGAAAATGAAAATAGCAAGAAATAAATTTAGGATTGGCAAGGAAAAGACCAACCATTCGAGAAACACTGAGGAAGATTGATGCTATAATTTGCAAACGTGTTTGTACCATTCTCTTCTCTGAAGTTTTATGTCTGATATCGAATTTTCATTCCTACTGAAGTAGAGATTTAGTTACATCAATAAAATGATGCTTAAAGTACCCTAAGTAACTAATTGCTTGAATCAAAGACATGGAATCACATTCAATCTAAATTCTTCGATAACCCAGGTTTCAGATACGTTGAAAACCACAATTCACATCCCATCATTAGCTGCTGAGTTTCTAGCAATCCACCACATCCTCTTATACAATTAGCCTTGGACCGAATATGACATAAACCTTAAAGAAACCAAGTATAATAACTTCTAAATATTCTTCAAGTCTCCGTGTGGGAAAGTTTTCTTTTGCCTTCAATAAATTATAATATTTAGTAATTTTAAAAAATTAATGGATACTAGTAGACTATATTTTTATGACGATTATTATATTTTTGAATTAAAAAGAATGAAGTGATGATAACTTACAATAAAATTTTGTTTTCACTTAAAAAATATCTTATGACATCTTTTATAAGAAAAATGTTATATATACCAAAAATAAAATTTAAAATTAAATTTTGAATCTTTTATATCCATTTGATTGAGTTTTTACAAATTCATCTAATTATCTTATTTTTAATGACAATTCTTGATTTGTATTCAAAATCTATTTTCGTTGCATATAGCAATACTATTTTTATAAAAAAAATATTTGAATGCTTTAGCCAACACACTAATGACTTTTAAAATAGAAATTGAGGTTATCCCTAAGAATAGTAATATGTCAAAGATAATTGCCTTGGATTAAGTCTAATAATTGTTTCCATGTTAATATTAATTTGAATTGAATTGCTATAGAAAATTATAGTAACCTTGTATACTTATTTAAAATTTTAATTTCAAGAAGGTACTATAACTTAATGTATGGCGTATTATAAAATATTCTTTTTATTAAATTAAATAATTTCAGTTCACTTAAAAATATTTTAACTTAATTTTTATTTGAAAAATATGTCAATCCTTCCATCAATACATTTTTAATATAAAAAATCATTTTGAATTATAATGTGATCACTATAATTAACAACAAATCAAACATAATTATTTAAAAATAACATTTGATAATTATTACATTTTAAGCATAATTCAAAGTCATTAATTTAAAAAGATGATAAGATTAAAAAAATTTAGTCATATTTTTGTATTTAATTGATTAGAGTTATTGAGTTATCATATAATAGTTTATTTATAAGTATTATAACTATGTACATTAGACATAATGACAATATGAAAGTAATAATGAAATTGTTGAAGTTTGATTATTATTGTAATAATAGGAGTGAGTAAATCTTAGAATTGATCTCAGAATGCAACAAAAGGTAAAGTCTTAAAGAGACAAAAAAATACCACTTAAACTAGAGTTTTTGGCCTCTTGAAGATATTTATTAGCATAAGTTGTTTTTTAAACAAATTAAATCGTTTCATATTTTATGTTACATTTGAATTAGTAACTATCTTTTGATAGACTTCAATGCATACCTTTATAATGGATAAGATATAAGTGAAGTTTCTCATGTGCTTGGTATAAGGCTTTTGAATTTTATCATGACACGTGTGTAATTCTGTTATTTAACTACAGTTAATAGTTACAATTTGACAATTACATTTGACAATTACAAAAAATTATCAATGTACTAATTATTTTTTTAAATAGAATAATTAACATAGATGTTCTGATATAATTATAAAATCTTATCATAAATACTTAAAGAATTTTACTTAAATTTTGTTCTTTTATAATTATGTTCGATCATTAATAATTAAAATTAATAATCATGATAATACAATTATAGAAAATGAAAATTTTCTTACAAGAGTATTATATATTACCAAATTATAACTAAGAAGTTTGAAAAGTACTAATAGTTTGCAGTTATAATAGTAATTATCTGGTAACGATATAACTATCTTGTAATTACATTATCTAAGGAAACTTCAGTGTAAGATATGCATTATCCCTCACAATTTAGATTATTTCCTCTATTATACATACTGACTTGACTATCTGATGTCTCTGGGAGTCTTGTTCTGAACCTATCGCTTTTTGATTGTTTTTTTAAGGTGCTCCAAAAGAAAGAAAATCCTCAAAGTCAATAAATATATAATATAAAGTTTTAAACTGATATAGAAGAAGACATTAATAATATCTTTTTTGGAAAGTAAAAATGGTAGAAAAGAAGGGTTCCCTCAATCCTATCACGCAAGCTACTGGTGGCATGCATATTGAGGCTATTAGTAGAAGTGAACTTAGAGGTTATTGCAAAACTGAATTAGGCCAACTGGCCCTAGGCAAATAAAATTTAATTAATATATTTTCCTTTTATCTTATGATTCATATAAAATTTAACTAATCTTAAACCTTAAAGAAATATGAAATTTTCATGTATTACACGGGGCATAATACTAGTTTTAATTATTTTATTATAAATTAACGTTCAAATTTTACTAAATTATTATATTTGTCTAACCTACAGCAGATGAATTAAAATTCAGAATTGTATCAATAATATATAAAACCTATACCAAATGATGCATCTTTTGGTCCATTACTCCTCGGAAACAAGCTGATGTGTATATGTCATTTAAACATAATAAATTATGTGCTATCGTGGAAAAAATCAATTGCACCTAACCCTATATTTTTAGTCAAATGGAAAATCAAATTTAAAATTTCATCAATATTATTATCACGCGTCAAGAACAACATTTACCAAATTTTCAAAGAAGGACAACTCATGAGTTGAGAAATAAATATGATTTCAAAAATAATTAAAAATATTGATTCCACTTTAATGCTCGCATTTGAAGAAAGAAGGCAAAAGATGGAGCCAAAATAAAAGGAGGATATCTATTTCCATTTTTTTTCAATGATATTGCTTTTGAAAATATACTGAATTCAATCACCATTGGAAAAATACATTGAATAAAATTTTGAAATAAAAACAAAAATAAAAAAGGAATATGACAATCACCCCCAGAAAAATGTTGCATTTTGACCTTTGAAATATCATTCTTCTATCGTCATATTGAAATTTTAATATTATAATCGATCACCTTTTATTATATAATTTTTAACTATTAAAAATAACATTAGTAGAAAATTGATGTAACGCATAAAATACAATTGTAGATAATTCTTATACTGCCCTCACACAATAAAATAAAATAGTAACGAGACTATTTTTTTTTATTTTCAATTATTTTTGTTAATACCTATATTTCTTGGAAAACTATT
This sequence comes from Sindora glabra, assembly GCA_020226215.1. Classification (NCBI taxonomy): domain Eukaryota; kingdom Viridiplantae; phylum Streptophyta; class Magnoliopsida; order Fabales; family Fabaceae; genus Sindora; species Sindora glabra. Next base: position 23,594,581 of record CM035234.1, read on the forward strand.
TGTCTCTTTTTGTAGAATATTAATAATTATTTTTTTTGTAATTAATACTAATAATTATTTTTAATTTCTTTATCTCACAGGGAAGGTAAGTCTTACCCGTCAACGAATTTGCCTCTCTATTTATTTTCGAAATATGATAAAGCAATTAATATGCCAAATTTTCTCATTTTAATTTCTTGACATTCGAATGTTTCCTTTCCTTACATAATTAAATTTCTTATTTTTGGGTCATATAATGTTTAACTATTACACTCGTTACCCCATTATCTAAGCCCATAATATATTTCTCAGTTTTCTTACTTTTTTCTTAGGTGGATTTTACATTTTCAATTTAAACTATTTTCTTTTTCTGATTATATATAACAAATCTTTTCTTTTTGAAATATTCATTGAATCATATCATATATAAATAGATATTTTGAAGGGTAACTATATCATGCAATCTAAAATTTGAAGAAAAAATTGATAAAAAAAAAGTCATTGGGTTAGCAGTCTAAAACTAATCTTCAGAGCTTTATATGAAAACGTAAATTAATTTTTGAAATAAAGTAAAAAAATCATAATTTATTTCTTTGTTATTTTTTTTCCTTTTTATAAATTATCATGTTAGTTTTGCGAGACAAATTTTGCAAATAAATTTGAATTTTAATCATCATTATCATCATGGACAATGTTCATGTTGGCATGATTAGTTCAATAGTTGCTTGGTATAGTAGGGAAAGTCGCATACCTTGAAGGCCTAATATTCAGAATTAGTTACTATGTTTAATACCACAGTAGATCTTTGTTTAGAGAAGTTGTCAGAAATCATGTCTTTCTTATACTAAATATTTCTCTTGTGAAATTATTGCAATTAATTTCTAAGTAATTCATTTGGTTTGGTTCTTTAATAGGAACTTTCACCTGAGTTATAGAGTTTTATGTGTTTCCTCGTTTAGTTGATTAGAGTCCGGAAAAGATCATATTTTTCATGAGTGAAGACTGCATGTTCGGTTTCCTCTAGTGCACATAAATTTAATATCTTTCCCAGTGTTGTTTTCTCTATGCTATTAATTTTAATCTCTTGTATTTGTTCTAAAATAATGATTTGTTTATCTCATTCTTATATTCTCACTGGTGTAAGATCATATGAAATCGCTTGTACAATTCGTTACACTTCACCTTTCTTCATCCCATGATGTTACAATTCCTTACACTTAGTTCTATATTTGGCAGATGGAAGCATTCTGTGATGCTATTTTTGTGGTCCTGCGCGACCAAAAAGATTTATTTTACTTTACTCCTCAGTTTTTATAGGACATTACATTGGCTTTAATAGTAGTCTAGAGAAAAGGACCATCTCAAATTATTTGAGTCCTATGTTCTAGAGGTGAAATTTCCCATTTTTCACTTCGTTTACCAAGTATGGGCACCGAAACATCAGGTGTAGTAGTAAATCATATCACCATAACATGTTATATTTTTGCTATTTCCATTTTTTTTTTTTTGCAATTGCGTTGTATTGTAATTTCAGTTAGATAATTGGCACCTGGAAATTTATTCTAAACTATGTCAAAATGCACCTAATACTGATTTAGTTTGGTCTGTTTTCTATTATATATGTCAAGTGAAGTCAAACTTGTCCTAAGAAAAAAAAAGTCCATGCTATTGTTTCTTTGTTGACTTATGATGTTGATAACTTTATCATTGGTATATTAAATGCATGAAACAAACTGTGATTTGGTTTTAGAAAAATTCATTTAGGATGTGTCCAAACTTGTGTAGGTAAACATCTTCTTTTCTCCACTTCGGTTAGAATGAGTTTTGCTTAGGCTACACTTTATAGGGTGTGATCTGGTGAATGAATCATCCTTTTAGGTATTTTTGTTAATAGTTTGTTTGTTGGCTAATTTTTGGTGAAAATTTATTACACGAGTCATACCTTTATAGCATCTGGAAAGTTGCAACCTTTTCATAAAAATGTTTTGCAAAATTTCTATGATTGTACTTTTAGGTATTTTTGTTAATAGTTTATTTGTTGGCTAATTTTTGGTGAAAATGTTTTCCAAAATTTCTATGATATGACTTGTGTTCCTTGAATTGCATCTTCTTTTGTACTTATTACATGGAGGGCCTGCACCAGATTGCAACTTTTGTGAAAAGTATTTTTTTTTTTTGAAAGAAGCTTGCAAATTCAAGGATTATGTATCAGGGGGCCGCTGTCGTTTGGATGGCAAGGTTAATTCGTAACAACATTTATTGCAAATAATGTATAAGAATGAAATATGGAAATGAACTGTGAAAATTATGCTGACCAACTTCTTGCCAAAGGTACTATCGGGAGCTTCTCTTACAAAGCGAAATGTCCGTTTTGTGTCAATCTGTTTTCTATCGTTTTCCAAATGTATTCATAATGTTTGCAACATAAAGCATTAAAAGTGTCTTGTTTTCGTGCCTTAACTATATAAAGGAGCTCAAAATCAAGATTCTTCTGGAAGATTTGCACTTATCCTTTATCATATCAGGTGGCGTTGGGCAGTTTTGGACTTTGAAAGGCTAAAGAAGAAGGTACGACACCAAAGAAGTCCAAGTCCGATCATGAAGCACTTTATGTTCTCCCAAGCATGGATTCATCTCCTGCAGCACCCACCTTTCCCTTTGTTAAATATAATGACATGTTTGTAGCCTTTTACCCAACCTGTTCCCCGCTTGTCGATTACTCTCCCCTCTGGCGAGATAAATGGGTTAACGAGCCTTCTGTGCTAGACTTGAGCATAGACTAAAGGTAGTTTATGTCGGATTTAATTCAGGGACAGGTTAGTTGGCTGTTTCAAAGCCTGTAACTAGGAAATTACGCTTTTTTTCTTTCCTTGTCGAGCATAGCATCTGATTTACTGGCAGATTATATAGATGCTGCATGATAATGCATGCAGTATTATGAGCAGAATATTTCCCATGTATTAATAACTTTTTTTTAGCAGCTTTTGCCTATATGTGAATTGAATTTGTTGCTGAAATTGGTATTCTTTAATCTTGCACTTATGGTTATGGCTTAGGAGCCAACTGGGAAAGAAGATGCGAGAGAAAACTCTCAATTGAACAATGAAATTCTATTTAACTCTCGAGAGCTGCTGATGTAGTGATGACTTGTGTCGTCTTCAACCTCAATCAGGTGCGTGACTGGCGTGTGGGTATGTGGAGGCATGTGCGAGACCTGTTCAATGTGAATTTTGCAAGCCGGTGTTTTGGAGAACATTGGAATTTGCAATAGCTACAAAAACCTAGATGAACTGATATAGCTACAGGCCCAAGTTTAATTTTTCCATTACAACTTAAATTTTTACTTTTATTTATTTTCTCACTACAATTTAAATTTTTACTATTATTTGAATTTTGATTATAATTTTCATTATCATATAAATTTATTTCAATTTAATTTGCTCATTGCGGTTTAATTTTCTACTACAATTAAAATTACCCTCTACAACTTAAATTTTCCCTATCATTAATTGTAAAATACTATATTCTAAACTCCAATATTGTCGTCACTTGTATTTGCACATATATTGATTTCCTTTACCCGAGCAAAATATTTGTTTAGTTTTTATTCATTATTAGTGAGGAACTTTGTAAACATATTTTCAACATTTCTTTAAAAGAAATAATAAGAGGCAACTGTAAGCATTATATTATGTCCAGGTCACATTCAAGAATATCTCAAAAAAATATAATAAAACTGCAAAAAAATTTAATATTTGTTTATTTGCATTATTGATGATGATCTTCTTTTTCTTTATTTTTATTTATTATCACAATTTATCATTTATTTTCATTACATTAAATGCATTCTAAATTTAAAAAAAATTAAATATCTTTATTTGCTTTGTTAGTTATCATTAAATTTTATTAAATTTGTCCTATTTTTTATTAATATTTTTATTATTGATTAGTTGTCATTTTTTTAAAAATATATTTATGTCATCTTCTCTTAAATCATTTATCCATGGTTTTTAGTTTATTATATATCATCATTTTTAGGATTCTTATTTGTAATTTTGGTTATCAATAAAAAATGATATAAAATTTGAATTTTATCTTTATATCTTTGTTATTTTCTTTTGTTAGTTTGTTACTTATTCGCATTATTTCATACTTAGATGATGCAATAAAAAAATAAAAAATATTTTGTTTTATTTATTTTACAATAAAAAATGGAAAATTTTCTTTATAGTTTAATTATTTTTTGTTTTATTTATCAATTATCATACTAGTGATCAAGTTGAATATAAATTAAAGATAATTGACACTAGGATCGGCCTACCTCATTTTTCAGCTATAAATATGATATGATCATAAAAAAGAGGAAAAATATAGAAAGGAAAAATACAGAAAGAGGGAGCACGGAGAAAAGGAGAGAAAAAAAAAAGAGAAATTAAGAGAGTAGGAAACTTAAATTATTAATGAAAATATAGATAGAAAAGATTATGGAGAAAAGTGAAAAAATAATTTTATGAGAGCAAGATTTATAAGAGAGGAGTGTGTTTTGTTGATTCAAAGTGAAAGGTTAGTATTGTGTTATTGTCACTCTAAAAGGTGATTATCATTCATTTGAGGTGGCAACAAGATTATAGGGTATTGATTTATCGATTATTTCAATCACACGGAGCCTAAATTATTGTGAAAGATAGATTTTAACAAATAATTATTGAACATATTGTCCAACGCATCATGAACCAGTAGTTTTCTAGTCAAAATTGTGCGACACATGCTTGCCACCTTTAGTGGATATGCCAATTTTTCCATTAAACCCTCTCTAGGCACGTTTGGTAAAGATAAAGGAACTCATAAGTTTGCAAGTCACAATTGAATATCGCTGAAGTACCTATGCATATTAAATGATAAGATCGTGCTACACATGACGCCTTTAAGCATAACAAACTGAAAGAGACAATTGAATGGGGAAATGGACACTTCATTCACTTGATATTTGTATAATTCTCTAGTTTTGAGCGCATAAAGAATAGCCATAAGTCAACACATTTGAGTTCCTAGCTTAATGTCCAAGTGCCTTGCTAGCCTTTTCAACACTTCACTCTTTTAAAGAGCATTTTGAGTAAAAGCCCTTTAGCAGGAGTTGATATACTTTTTTTAAATTATCATAAGCTTTTTTCTTGAAGCTTTAGGTATCCATTTCACATGAAAACATATCGATATAAAGATAAAAATGTGAGAATCTCAAATATAGGCTTTTTGAACTCCTTCAAATTCATGAACTATGCCAAAATTATTAAAATAATTTCAAGATTTAGAAAATTTAAAAAAATAGTACACAACCATATTTATCCCAAATTTTAGCCATAGGTCCTTACAACATACTAAATTTTTCCACCAAGTCTTATTCAAATCTAAGCAAGTTTTCTTGTTGAATTGTCATAATTGCCAACTTGTAGCATTCTCCCTTATTTCAAATATCAATGCCCTTATTGATTCTTTAATCTAAGACAAATCTATAAAGAATCTACTATTCTCTCAAAACTTCGTGGTGTTCATCAACTTACTCCTCTGAGTTACTACCTTGATTGTTCATACTTATCTCTTTGAGTGCTATGAAAGTTCTCTAATCTCAAAATTAAGCTGTTGCCTTTGCAACACTAGAGTTCTTTTGGCCAAATGCATCATTTGTAAATTTCTCAAAGGGCTATCTCTATAAACTCCTTTCAAAGTGTCCTGACATCCGCTAGTGTCACTTACCTACTAGCTTTCTTGAACTCATTACCTTTGTAGCTCATTCGATAGGTAATTGCCTTCACAATTATGTGCTTATTGCCTTTGCAACTAAGTCATGTCTATAGAAAAAATGTGTACTAACACAATAGCTCGTGAACAATGCTTAGTATTTTGAATTACCTACTAATATGTGTCTTGCATTTAATGTCGTATTCCACTAGGGCAAGAGACATGAGTTACACTTGATCTACACAAATGCCCTATAACCTTCCTCTAAAGTCTACTTGTTTGCTTTTGGTTAGTTCATAACATTTCACAATGCCACTTTCACACTCAATTGAATTTTTTGATTCTCTTTGAATTAATACCTTTTGGCATCTCATTAGCCACCATAACCTATTCTTAGAATTGATGCTCTTTAGTATTGTGGTTTTCATGACCTCTTCTTTATACATGCTTCAATGACTTTTTTGAGCATATTCTCTAATAGCTCCCCCACTTTAATACATTAAAGGTTTAAGCATAGAGTATCTTCCATTCTTTCTTAAGCTTCACTTTGCTTGTGTATAAGCACATGTGAACTCATGGTCATTATCACAAAGTCTCTTAATAATACAACTATGTAGTGCTAGTCTACTACCATTCCTCCAAGTTATTTTTGCCACTCCACAAAGCAACTATATAGCCTAACACACTACATCAAAAAATTATGTGGGAAGATTATGCACTCTTTATCTAACCCATAGATTATGCATATAGCATTGATTCATTTGAATCTCTACTTTGCCAACCAACTATGCTCCTTTGAGTAATGTGAATTAATCCTTCTAGATCACCTTGACATAATTTTGGAATACTCTTGTTGGAGCAATCCACTTATGCCTTTCAATCATGGCCATGCATTTTTACATGACTAAGGTTTTATCTTCCAATTCCGCCAATCCCTCAAGAAATGGTTAAGCTCTCTTGCAAGACCAAGGCTTCTCTTATTAGATTGGCTATTAATTCACTTGTCCCTTTAAATGATAGTTTGCATCCTTCAATCCCACTATTATGAATGAGTGCATAACTAATGTCTTGTGCATACAAGCAAGATAGCCTTCTAACTTAAATTTTTACACTTGAATGCATTGCTACCCTACACATTAGCTTTTTAGGCCGATCCAATCTTTTGCATCCTCTGGTTAAGTTTTTTGACAATGACATCATTGAGTTTAAGAATTATTACTTTGCACATCCCTTAAATAGTATTGGACAAGTTATATCTAAACCAATTATAACCTACCCGATATTGGCCCTTTACCATAAATTGAGCTTTGATGCTAAATGTCATGGGCCAATAACTCTCTAGCCGAAACTATGTGACATATACTTGCTACTCTTAGTGAATATACTAGCCTTTTATTAAATCCTCTCTTGGCATGCTTGATAAAGATGATAGAACAAATAAGTCTATAAGTCATAATTTAATGTCACCAAAGTACCCACACATACTAAACTGAAACATGGCTCCACACATGAAGCCTTCAAGTATAATGGACTGAAAGGGATAATTAAATAGGGAGAGGGACATTTTGTTTGCTTAGTTTATATCTCATTTTATAAGTTTTGAGTGTATAGGAGATGTCTATAAATCAACATACTTAAGTCCTCAGTTTAGTGTCTAGGCACCCTACCAGCTTTTCTAACACTCTACTTCTCTAAAAAGTATTTTAAGCAAATGTCCTCCTAGTAAAAGTTGACATGCTTTTTTTTTAAATTGTTATAATTCTTTTTCTCAAAGCTCTAATTTTCATTTCCCACAAAATGTATTGACATGAAAATAAAAATGTGAGATTACAAATACAAGCTTCTCAAAATTATCAAAATACTTCTAAAGTTAAGAAAATAAGGAAAAATAGTACATGAGCTGGTTTAGTCCCAAATTTTAGTCACACGTTCTTCACAAAATGATAGATTTTTTCCACCAAGTCTTGTTCAAATCCGAGCACATTTACTTATCAAACCATCATTCTTATTATTACTAAATGTAGGTATTTATGTATTATCTTCTTCTTTCAAATTAATTTTTATAATATATTTATCCATTATCTGTGTTTTATGTTTTGTGTTATATAGATTATTATAATTGTTGAGTTGTTTGGGAAACTATGCATATTGTTTTTAAAAGGATTAAGTTAAAAGGATTAATTAATTTGTGATAAAATATGGCATTTTAAAAATAATAATTTCTTGCACATGTAATTCGTTATGCACATTTTGTCAATCTAAGGTAGAGTATGTGTAATTATATAGAATCACGTATAGATAACTTTAGATATTAATTTTTTTGATATACAATCCCATCTATTTACAAAGCTCATGACTTTTTTTTATAATTCTACTTATTTATATATTCATTAATTTATTTTATTTGCTAACATTTTATTTTGGTAAGTAGACGAGTCTAAGCCTAAAGACAAGAAATTACTATCTACTTAATTATATATTTCCCGTCGTTTTCATCCTTTCATTACATTGTCACTCTAAAAATCACATGAATTGTTATTCAAGTGTTCCATTGCACTCATTATACAGAGCAACAAGTGAATTGTTGCAATGTAATTTTGTGGGCTTCTTTTTGCTATAATAGTGAGTATTGCCTCTTTCTACCAACATTCCAAATTATTCTAAATCCCTTCCATCTCTCTCATCCCAATTTTATGTCTTTCTTTATTTTCTGTCCTCTCTCCTAATCCAAACTACTTATTATAGGCTTTGCTTCTAGAAATTTCATTCATTAATAATGGTTATTAATGTTGTGTTTAAGGATTGTCTCATATGCATGTTGCCGTTGGGATATGTATTACCTTTCTCTTCAAAATCTATTCAAATTTATATTTGCATTCCAAATGTTTGATATTTTGACTTAATAAGAAATAAAGCTTTGATTACAATTCTAGCATAATATAATCAAAACGTATGCTGTGGTTGTGCATTCCTGTGAATTGGAGTGAAGTATGTATAAATATTCATTTATAAAATTTAGTTAATTTGGTCTAGTTTTTTTATTCTCAATAAAAGGTGAAGAAATTTTTTTTCAAGCTTTAACTTGATATTTGCATAATTTTGTTTATACTACTTGATTTTTTGTTTTGACTAATATAAAAAGTTATGGTTAATCATTGCTTAAATTGTTATTTTGTTTGTATTGCATTGGCCTTTTATAGAACTGAATCCACTATTTTTCATTAGTTTTTCTTTCCAAGTATTTGTTGTTTTAACAATGACTATGATGATGATTGTTTAGGGTTCTTAAGAATGATGATATTTATATAAAGACAATGCATTATGGAATTGGTTATGATGCGATTTGGATTAAGAATAAACATGACAACTCAAAGTATCCATTAATCCTTGGATATGTGGCTTTGATTTGTAGTATAAATGGTTATCTTATTCACTTCAACTAATTTATCTCTTGTTAGTTGTATATCAAACATGAGATTGCTGGAATTTGCAAAAAGTTGGTTCCAATGTTAGCCATTTTAGTGTTGGTAACCATGTTGGAGTAAGGACATATGTTGTAGGGGTTGTGAGTTTGTTAATGGGGGACTTGAAGTCCATTATGTGAAGGGATCAATATATACTTTCAATGGTATAGTTACAAAGGGAGAATACTATAGTTTCATAGTAGTCCATAAAAGGCAAATTGAGCTTAACATATGCCAATTATGTATAAACTATCATGAACTCTTGAACACTCTTACTTTTCTCTCATTCAATTTGTGTTTTTTTTTAAAGTAACATTGGTATGTGGTTGGTTCTCTTCTTTTTATCATTGTCAAATTCTCATTATCGGACAATATGAATTAAATTGTTACAATTGGGAAGGAAAAATATCACAACACTTTTGTTTCTCTTCTTATTGATTGGCCTAAAATCATATCTTTGGATGACTACACAATTATTGAAGTAAAAAAATTAGAATAAAAATGGATGTGGAAGCTTTTAATTCTAAATGACTAATGCCTTTAACCTTCAAGAAACAATATGTTCCCAAGGAAAAATTAGCTATTTGTGAGTCGAGAATAGTATAATATGTGGAAGAGGTGATTTTCACTAAAAGGCTCATGTCTCACATGCATGAAAGTTTTTTGTTTCTCAAACTCAACATTTAATATTGCCCTTTGTGGAAATATTTAATCATATATTTGATTAAATATAGTGATATATTATACCAATTAATGGTCATTGAATATAATCAATTTTTACCGCCCTTTGTAGTTATATATAATCATATATTTGATTAAAATGCAATATATTAAAGGAAATTTTCTTATATTTTATGAGAGGGATAATCTTTGCAATCAATATATAATTATTGATTTGCAATATTTATAAAAGTCAGATATAGTCAAATATTTGATTAAGCTTAATACATTATTCCAATTTATTATCATTGATTATAATCAATTTTCATACAATTTTTAAAGTAAATTTGTAAATTATATAGATAAACTAAAAAAAGTAGAGAAATATATTATGAATGTGCAATATATGAAAGGAAATTTATTTTTATTTTATGAAAAGGATAATCATTGCAATCAATCTATATAGTTTTAAATATGCAATTCGAATATAATCAAACATTTGATGGAACTTAATAATGTTTTATTGTAATTAATATTTGTTGATTATAATCAATTTCTATGCATTTTTAAATTAAATTTGTAAAATTATATATATAAACTAAAGAAATATCCTATGAACGTCAAATATATATATATGGAAATTTTCTTTTATTTTATGAGATGGATAGTCTTTGAAACCAATCTATATTTGCAATATTTATAAAAGTCGGATATAATTAAATATTTGATTAAGCTTTATTATTATTTTTCTCTCTTTTAATATAAAGGATTTTTGAAAAATATATTAGTAAACTTTTGCTAAAGTTTATATAAAATATATATGAAAAGAATTTAAGGTAATAAATTATATATTTTTCAAAGTTCTCTTTTCTTTTGAGAAATATAATATTGCATGTTAAAAGAAGAGATAAATTATTTTTAAGTTAACTTGATAAGCTTATTAGCGATGATTTCATCTCAATTTGACACAATTCTACCATATCATGGATATTTAGATGTAGTTTTATAACTTTGAAAATTGTTGAGATAAATATGTTGATTTCTAATATATTACTTTAGACATTTCATCTATAAGATGTAAATCTTAAAGTATATCTATTTAAGATATCATTATGGTATAATACGACTAAATTTTACATTAATTAAGCCTGATTAGTATTAATTTCATAATATATAATCACTATTGTGATTTATTGTTATGAGTACTAATGGAATTTATTTTTTTTCCTATATTTTTTTCGGTGAAACATAAAATTCAAAGATAATGAGATTATCAAATTCAACAATTGACATAGAATTAAGAAAATTTTCAAAAATATTTTTGGTATATAATTTATTATTATTTTTATATTATAAAATTTATATGAATGATATGAATGTTTTAATTTACACATGATATGTATATTTTATGAAATTACATACCAATGTACACTCATAAAATGATCTGAGGGGGATTGATTTTGTTTTAGTTTATCATATGGGGCATGGTCAATTGCTTGCATAATAATTGAAATGGTTGAAATTATTTTATTTCTAGGTAAACATGCATGTTTAAAATGGATATGAAAATAATAACTAATTATGAGTCATCATTTATCTCATAGGAATTTATTGGTAAAATGAATGATTGTCACCATAATGGCTCATTTAATAAACCAATATATTCCTATTATATTTAAATTAAAAATTTAAATTATATATAATTAATGATTTGTAATTTTTATACATATTATTTTATTGATTTGTAATTTTTGTAGAAGTCAAATATAATCAATCATTTGATTAAACTTAGTAATATATTATACAAATTAATAATCATTGACTATTACCAATTTTTATACATTTTTAAATTAAACTTGTACATATATATATAAGCAAAAGAAATATCGTTTGGATGTACAATATATTAAAGGAAATTTATTCCTATTTTGTGAAAGGGGTAATCATTGCAATCAATCTATGTTATTATTGATTTACAGTTTTTATAAAATTCAGATATAATCAAATATTTAATTGTGCTTAATATATTTGCACAATTTATTATCATTGATTATAATCTATTTTTATATAATTTTTAAATTAATTTTGTAAATTATATATATAAACTAAAAAAATAGAGAAATATCTTATGAACATGCAATATATTAGAGAAATTTTATTTTTATTTTATGAAATAGATAATCATTGCAATCAATCTATATAGTTTTAAATGTGTAATATTCATAAAAATCAAATATAATCAAATATTTGATTAAACTTAGAAATATATTATTCTAATTAATATTCATTGATTATAATCAATTTTTATATATTTCTATTTATATAAACTAATCAACTACAGCATATCATGGAACGTCATTTTCATTTTTTAATTTCTAATATGGATATTCATCGGAAACAGGTATCTCATGCACTTTAAATATTTAATCCCTATTTATATATAAAAAGATTTCACTTTAAATTCTTATATTCCTTTATTTTTTTCATATAAATTTTTAAGTTTTTTCCTTTTGCATTCATCTTGAGTGGAGTTATCACAAATCAAAGTAATTCTCATAGTTACAACTCCAACATATATTTTCTTCAAGAAGGTTTTGTCTTTCTACATTATATTCTTATTTTTTTAAAAAATTTATGCAAAACTAATATATTTTCTTTAAAAAGGTTTTACTCCTCCGTATTGATTTTCTTTCTAATATTGTTAATTTTGTTAATCTTATAATGAAAATAGTCCAGCAAAAATGAGATGTGTTTGGTTGGTACATGAATAATCTCTCAAAACTTTAATAGCATTATATTTTTTATTATAGGTTCTTTGTTTTAGAAAGACATTAAGTACTTAAATTCTAATTTGATCTTCTTTTTTTAATTTTGTTTGCTATCTAAGTGAATTTCTTTTGTGTATTCAAAAATTGGTCAAAGAAGTGATTGTGCAATTGTCTAAGGATGATTGTTGCTTATTGTGCACTTGATGCCCACCCATTTTGTGCCTTGTATTTACTTTTTTTTTATGAACTTTTGCTCCTAACTTATGGATAATAGGCATGAATTTACTGATATTTTAAATTTTGGAATAGAAAAAATATAATATTGTCTCTAAAGCTCTCTCTCTCTCTCTACATACATACACACACATAATTTACATTTAGTTTTATCTTTCAACAACAGTCAAACACAAAGTTTGTTGTAAAAAAATATAAAATTTTATTTTAATGTATCTTATTTGATATTCTATTTAAAAATAGAATAATTTTTATAGAATTTTATGTCTGTAGTGTAGTTATCATCCATGTGAATAAATTTGCTTCAATTACAAATACTTTTCTTATAAATTATGTAAAGAAATGTAATGAAATTATTTTTTTTCACTTGTGTGGGTTCAAAATTAGTTTGCTAATATTTTGAAACTCACTAATCAAACACTTGCTTATTTATCTATTTATTGATTTATTTTATTTGCTAATATTTATTGGGTTATGTTGTAGCTAAACAATGTAGGACGAGATCCTTCTGTAATTTTTTTAAAACTTTTTTATGAAATTAAATTTATGCTAATTGTTAAGTATTAAATGCATTTAAGGATAATTGTGTGATAAATAGTCCTAGACTCTTTAAATCAATGATGAGATGGTAATATGTTAAGGCACTCAATGCCCTTTGGTTATTCTCCCTAAGCAAGAATAGCATCTCCAAAAGGATTACTTGACAACTTTTGGGGGGAAGAACTCTAGGACACATTAAATTGCATTCATATTCAATTTATTATTTTGATATATGTATTTATGCATATGTAAGTTTGTGTTAATTTTCATTTAGGACTTAGAGAGAATTTTGAACAAATTTTATTTCATTTAAATTTTACTTCCCTTCCTCTTGTCATGCATATAATAAAAAATATTAAAAAAATGAAAAATCTAATTTATTTCTATGTGATTTCATTTATATGTTAAAGTGCATTTTAAAATCATTCACGATAGATATTCCTTTTAAAATTATTTTCCTTTATGTACTTTTTTTAAACAAAACTAATTTATACTATGTTTCTATTTAAATCTTAAAAAATTAATAAAATAAAAACTTATTTTTTTATGTATTATATGGACTTTATTCCTTCTTTAGAAAGTACATAAACTGCACTCTTATAGGTTAAATCCAATTCTGTGAACAAGATATATTTTTATTTTAATTTTATGTTCATTATTTCTTATCTTTCATTAATGGTCCTAACTACTCAGTAAGTCCACTTTTTTCTATACTTTTGATACAGTAACAAGTGAATACTAGTGATACATTTAAATTTTTTTTACTTATTTTGTTTATTTTCATTATTGTTATTTGTTTTGAGGAGTATATATATAAATTGATCTACTAACAAAATAAATATAAATTAGCCATAATATTTGGTATAATTGATTTCATGGTAATTGTTCTTTGAATGGATATTATGGAGTGGTTAACACCTTTCCCATACATAATTAGGCTCTCGAACCATGTTTATCAACAGACTTGCTTTATCTCCTTGATTTCCAATTTTTCCTTAAAAAATTAAGGGGAAAATATACATAACCCCCTTGAAGTATGGGGTTTTATCAAATAACCCTCTTGAACTTTCAAACCTAACAAATAACCCTTCTGAAGTTTGGAAAAAAAATAAAAAGGTGAGAAAAATAGATGAAATAATTTAGCAAAAAAAATGGAAAGGTGAGAAAAATAGATGCATAATTTAGCAGCGGTTTTAAACTGCAGCTATTTACTTAGTAGTAGTTTAAAAATTGTTAATAAGTGAAAATATTATAGCGATTTTTAACCATAGATAAATGAAACATGATTGTGGTGGTTTTAAATATTCTCAATTTTTTCCAAACTTTATGGGCCTATTTATTAGGTTTGATAGTTTATGGTGGTTATTTGATAGAACCCCATACTTTAGGGGGGTTTTATGTATTTCCCTATAAATTAACAATGATTCCTATTTTTATTAAAATAATTGTTATCCTTATCACAACATCCTCCACTTAGCTATGATGGAAATGAATCTTTCAAACATGAAACATGTTCCTATATTGCTATATGCTTGTCAATTGCAATGTTTCCTTGTAAAACGTTAATTCTTATTTGCATAACATTGAGTTTATTATTATTATTATTATGAATGAGAATCAAGATGGTTGGCTTGATAGTACCAAGTTCTTGAAATAAGGCCAAGACAAAATCTCCTTCCCTTAATGACAAAATGTTAGATTAATACAAGACATGGAATAATATCCATGTTAAAAGTCATCACAAAATCTTTCCCATCTCATTTTGTCAAACACTGAGATTTGTTTGCTGCCATGTATTCTTTGCTTCACATGTTTTAGGTCTAAGTTGGTAGCAAAGGTAGGAGTAAGTTGGTAGCAAAGTCAACCTTACATTTAATGCAAAGTTTTGCAAAATGGCTTTAAATAGAAGCCATTTCTCCTTAGTAAATGCAAGTCATCGAGAGCAACAAAGCCAAACAAGAAAGGCTTTTTTAATGTTTGCTAGTGTTATGAAAATTTCCTTTATTAGTGAGAATATTTTTAGTGTGTAAAATATTAAACATTTAGGTAATTTAAAGTATGCTTTGCACTTGCCACTTAGATGGAACTTGTACGTAAGAAATTATCACACAAGTGTAATTAATATTTAAGTATTTTCAAGTGAGTGTAATTTTCTCGTTCTAATGAGTAAATTAAAATATTTTTTTTATACTTAATTGAAAATTTGCATGTTTATCATTTTCTTTTGCTCAATTATCCGGCACTTTACTTAACAATTTAGTATCAGAGTTATGTTGTCAAAGACTAGTTTCCAAGGAGCAATGCTTGAAGAAATTCTACTCATATATAGTTTAGGATTGTAAATTTACTTGATTCAAGATCAAGTGAGTATTTTTTTTAAAAAAATTACAATGGTGGAATTATGATCTATTAGGAACATTGAGAAGTTAAACAACAATAATTATGTCATATGGTTTACATGCATGGAGTCATATTTGCAAGGATGAGATCTTTAGGAGGTCATAAGTGGCAATAGTACGACATAACTAGAGCAAAAAGATGCTTAAACACTCAAAAAATGGTAAATCAAGGTTGGGAAAGCCATGTTTGCAATCAAGATTATTATAGACAAGGAAATGATGGAGCACATCAAAGCTATAAAGAATCCTAAAGAAGCTTAGGAAACTCTTACTTCTTGATTCACAAAGAAGAATGATACTTAACTTTAGTTGTTAGAAAATGAGTTAATATCTACGTTACAAGGTGACAAGGCAATGAACTACTATTTTTGAAAAATTAAATCCATCTATAGTGATGTAGCAGAAATGGATTCAGAGTAAAAAATCTCAAAAGCCTGTATGAGGAGAATAATCATTCATGGTTTAGGATCAAAGTATAGAGGCTTTATGGTAATTGTACAAAGATAGCCCACTCAACCATCTTTAGAATAGTTGGAAAACCTATTGACAGCTTAAGAATTACTAGCATGACAACTAACTAGAGTGTCATTAAAAGTGAAGAAAAAATACTTTTTAGTGGTATTAGTAAAGGTAAGCCTAATGGTTGGAAGGGAACAAAAAGGATAAATAATAACCAAAGGAGACAAGAGTAAGTTCAAAGGAACACATAACTAGGGGGAGCAAGGTAGCAACATCCTTAAAGGTAGCCTATAGCAAATAAATGCCACAGTGATAAGTGCTACAATTATGGCAAAAAGGGTCACTATACCAAAGATTGCCAATCCAAGAAAAAGAATGTTGAAAGAAATATAGCAACATCTAGTAGCCATGGAAAAATTATGAAAGTGAAGGTGAAGAGGATGCTAAAGCATCCTTTGCTTTGATAGAGCTAATTGAAGATTTTTTTTATGTGAAGGAAGAAGCTAATTCTTACACAAAAGAATTAGTATTGACGATGTCTATTATAGAAGTGATAGATTACAATAAGAATTGAATTATTAACTCTGACTGTTTAAATCATATAATTGGTGATAAAGGAAAGCTAGAGGATGTTTTAGAGTACAGAGGCAGATGAATGGTGGTGATTGCTAATAACTCTAAACTTTTAATCAGTCATATTGGTAAAACAACAATAATGTCTCATTATGATTCTCAAGAAGTGTAATTTCAGAATGTTTACCATTTGCATGGCATGAAGAAGAATTTATTATCAGTAACACAATTAACAAATGAAGATAATTTTATTTTTTTCAAACCTAAAGACATGAAGGTGTACAAATATGTAAAGGTGTCAGGGACAAAGAACATGGCCGGACAACAAATAGATTCTGTCTATGTAATATTTATAAAAGTATTATATATAGATAGAACCAAAGAGAATGAGACAACTAATCTTTGGCATGCATGTTTAGGACATGTCAACTATCACAAACTCAAAGTGATGATGGCAAAGTCAATGTTGAAAAGATTTCCCCAACTAGAAGTTCAAAGTGATACAATTTGTATTGGATGTCAATAGGATAAGGCACATCAATTACCATATGTGGGGTCAAACTATAGAGCAAATGAGTTATTAGTGTTGGTACACTCAAACATTTTCAAACAATGAAATAACTTTTAATTGGTGGCATGAAGTACATAATTATTTTTATTGATGATTTCTCAAGATATGTCTAGGTATTCTTTATGAAAGAAAAATCCGAAGCCTTGAATAAGCTCAAAAAGTTCAAAGAATTAGTTGAAGCTGAAGCTAAAAGAAAGATTAAATGTCTTTACACAAATAATGGTAGAGAATATACTTTAAGAGAATTTTCAAACTATTTTAAGGAGTCCAAAGCAATAATTCACATATCCTAACATTAGATAGCAGAATGGAATTGCTGAAAGGAAGAATCGTCACCTTGCAAAAATCTACAGTAACATGTTGCATGCTAAAAATGTAATAGGATAGCATTGGGAGAGTGCATGAAAACTATAGCTTATGTCATCAACCAATTACCACAAGCAAGGTTGGAGTTTACCTCACCATTTCAAAAGTTATGGAATGTGAAACATGCAGTTAGTCATTTCAAAGTATTTGGTTATGTGGTTATGTATTTATTCTTGATCATTTAAGGAACAAGTTTGATAAAAAGGTCTTGAGATGTATGTTTGTCTGATATGATGAAAAGAGAAAAGGGTGGAGATGTTATGATCCAACAATAGGCAAATGCCATGTTTCTAAAAATGTAATCTTTGATGAGGCATCATCTTAGTGCTCTCCAGAAGGTGTGATATTACTCAATTTAAAAGAAATCGAAGATATGTTGCATGAAAAACTAAGGAAACAAGATTAAAATCAAAATGTCTAAAGGATCCCATATCATCAAATGAGTTAACTCTTGAAAAAGAAGAAAATCCATGGTAGACTAGTGTTTGCCAACAACTAATGAAAGATACTCATAATGAAAGAAATTCTGAGCTATAACTTAAAAGATTAATAAGATAGAAAAAACTTAATCCTAAGTATGCTAATGTGGCATTATCTGAAAAAGAAAGCGTCATTGAACCATCAACCTTTAAAGAAGCAGCTAAAAAGGTAGAATGGAGGCAAGCAATGGAAGAGGAGATTGAAGCTCGAGTAAGAATAAGACTTGGATTCCAGTACCAAAGTTAAAGGATGTAAAACTTGTTTCATGCAAATTGGTGTATAAAATAAAGACTTATCTTGATGAAACAGTGGAAAGATATACGGCTTAATTATTGCTCGTGGATTTTCACAGCAATATGGACTAGATTACAATGAAATCTTCAATTTAGTCACAAAGATCACAACAGTATGTGTTCTACCAACACTTGTGGCTAGCAAATCATGGAACTTATTGCAACTAGATCTTAAGAATGCTTTTCTCCATGGTGAATTAGATTCAGAAATTTATATGGAGCAAACATAAAGATTTCAAAGTAAGGTTCATCTAGAGTTTGAACACAAGCTATGAAAGGCACTTTATGGGCTAAAACAAGCACTAAGAGCATGGTATGGAAAGATTGCTGAATTCTTAGTTCAAAGCAACTTTTCCCTTACATCAGTAGATTCTAGTTTGTTTGTGAAAGAATGAGATGGAAAGTTGACAATTGTGCTTATGTATGTGGATGATCTTATCATCATAAGAGATGATAATCAAGAGATTTGTTGAACTAAAGAAAATTTTGCAATTCACTTCTAGATGAAAGAACTAGGAGAACTTAAACACTTTCTGAGGCTTGAGGTTTTCAAAAATAAAAATGGATTATTTTTGTATCAATAAAAGTATATGAAAAACATGTTAAAGAAATTTGGACTATTAGATTGCAAGTCTATTTCAACTTAATTAGAACCTAATGTCAAGTTATGTGTAGCAGAAGGGAAATATCTAAATGACTTAACCATATATTGGCAATTAGTTGGCAACTTATTCTATCTAACTCTAACATGTCCAAACATCACTCATGTAGTTAGGATAGTAAGCTGATTTATGCAAAATCTAAAAAAGCCCTATCTAGAAGTTGTTCAATGTATCTTAAGATATGTGAAAGGAATAATAAAGGTCTCTTATACAAAAGAGGCACATACAAATTAGTTGGCTACCATGATGTCAACTATGCGTGTGATCATAATACAAGAAGATTTACTACTGGTTATGTATTTAATCTTGGATTTGGAGCAATTTCATGATCTAGTAAGAGGCAACCAACTGTGTCATTATTAACTACTGAAGCAGAATACTGAGCAACAACAATGATGGCTCAAGAGAATGCTTGGTTAGTGTAGTTGTTGAAAAATCTTCATTAAACAATTAATTATGTAACTCAGCTACACTATGACAATCAGTTAGCAATTCAATTAGTTAAGAATCCTATCTTCCATGCAAGAACAAAGCATGTGGAAGTGCATTATCATTTTGTCTGAGAAAAAGTACTTCAAAGAGAAATATAGAAGCATAAAGTAAGCACAGAGAATCAAGTAGTTGGCATATTCACCAAAGGACTCAATGCAGGAAAGCTTGAAGTGTTGCAAAAACTACTTGGCATGATATCTCAAGAGAGATTTAGTGATGAGGGGGAAGTGTTAAAAGTCATTACAAAATTTTTCCCATCTCATTTTGTCAAACATTAAGATTTACTTGTTGCCATGTATTCTTCACTTCACACATTTTGGGTCTCAATTGGTAGCAAAGGTAGCAGTAAGTTGGAAGCAAAGTCGATCGTAAATTTAATGCAAAGCTTTGCAAAATAGCTATAAATATAAGCCATTTCTGCTTAGCAAATGCAAGCCACCACAAGCAACAAACCCAAACAAGCAAGTCTTCTTTAATGTTTGCTAGTGTTATGAAAATTTCCTTTGTTAGTTGATACGTAAAATATTTACATATTTATTTTCCCTTGTATGATGCATTTTTGGATGTTATCTTGTTAAATTAAATAAATTTAGTTGCATTTTGTGAATGGATCTTGAATTTGAAATGAAATCAAATATTTTAGATAATGCTGTAATCCGACACTGTTTCAGGTTTGAGGCCATATCTGGAGTTCTGGATGTCCGATTGGGCTTTTCTTTATATGGATGGAAAGCTAAGAAGAAGCCCTAAAACTTTCATGTTTTAAGAAAAGCCCAGTTCGGGACCTAAGGATCTCAAATTCTGCTTGGAAGATAAAACAGTGATTCTGACGGAATCTGACATATGGCTACTAATCTAATCACAACTTGAGCTAGATATGTCCAAATTAGGAGTTCTTTATATGAAAATTGAATAGAAGATCCAGCCCTACAACTACTATGTTGACATAAAGATGTAAATCAGCCATTTAGGTGGTCAAAAGTTGCCAACAAAGTGAAACAACTTGTGCTGCGAAAATAAAAAAATGTTGGCTGCGTGTGATTGGTAGCAACTTGTCAAATTGGATGGCTTGCAGCTGGTTTATTTACCTATAAATAGGTGGAAGTAGAGAGCATTCAGGATTCCAAGCATTGAATCATTCATTCATGCATCTTAGATAGTAGTTTAGTTTATGCAATTTTTAGTTCTTGTTTGCCTCCTACATGGAAGGCTAGGTTCTCCTCCTACATGGATGGTTCTACCTCCTAATGGATGGATAGTATTTCTATTTTCATGCATTTGTAATTATAATTTTGTGTTCATGAATGTGATGATATTTTTATTCTATGTTTGTGTTTAATTTCATTATGTTCTAATTTTTCATCTTCCTAGGGTGATGACGTAATTTGATAATAATGGATTGAATTCTAATCTATTGAAACTAATTTCGTTTTTACTTCCTAGATTGAGTTTTAATTATTGCTCTTAATGCTTTCAATTGATTGGCCACCTTTTGAATGAACTCAATATGCATGTTGAGACCGGAAGGAGATACATGTGTGTAGAACCTATAATTGAAACCGTAAATTGCATATGAAATAGGAATATATTCATATGGTTTATGTAGTCTTAATGAGTTCCATAAATCCTAATGCATGATTAGTTGTTGCAATTCACATAGGAATATAGTGAATTGGCAATTAATTATAGAATTACTTGACCTTGGAAGAGGCTAGTAATTAATTTAGGGAAACTCGACTATCAATTAAGGAAGTTAAAATTGGATTAGTGTAGATAGATGATTCAATCCGAAATTGTTAAGTGAAGTCTGATCCCTAGGTCTTTTAATCATCTTCATCCTTACTCGAATTGCATTCATATTTATTTTAAGCATTCTTTGCATCAATCCTTATTTTGGTACTTAATTCTCCAATTTATCGATTTACCAAATAGTGTTGAGATTATGAATTTTGGTACTTAGTGAAACAATCCTCGTGGGAACGATACTTACTCATCACTTTATTACTTGTTTACGATAGTGTGCACTTGCGCTAATTGATAAACCATTTCACACGTAACAAGTTTTTGGCGCCGTTGCCGGGGATTGTTATCATTAATATCAATACCAAGTAATCTCAATCCTAATTTGGTTTTTATTTTACATTTTCTTCTTTCTTTGGTGTTTCTTTTCTCTTTTCAGGTTTGTTCTAATGTATGACCAGATCAAAAGTTGCTGAGCCACTGCTATTTGATTTTGAGATCGAGAGAACTTGTCGAAGGAATCGAAAGATACAGAAGCAGTCAATTGTAGATCAAGGTGAAGCAATGGCAGATATGAGAGAAGAACAAGACACCAAAGCACTCCGTGACTATGCCACACCAACAGTCATGGATACCATTTCTGGAATTAGGAGACCACCTGTACCAGCCAACAACTTTGAGATCAAGCCAGCCATAATTCAAATGATGCAAGCAAACCAGTTTGGAGGTTCTCCAATAGAAGATCCAAATGCACATATAGCCAGCTTTCTGGAAATCTGTGATACATTCAAGCATAATAGCGTTTCTGATGATGCCATAAGGTTGCGACTCTTCCCTTTCTCACTTAGGGATAAGGCTAAAAGCTGGTTACACTCTTTACCAGTGGGGAGCATCACTACATGGAACATATTGGCACAAAAATTCCTAGCAAAATTCTTTCCTCCAGCTAAAACTGCAAAAATGAGGAATGAAATTGCTTCATTCACCCAACATGACATGGAAAGCCTTTATGAAGCATGGGAAAGATACAAGGAGCTGCTAAGAAGATGTCCTCATCATGGGCTACCAGATTGGCTACAGTTGCAGACTTTCTATAATGGATTGTCTAATGCTACCAGAACACTTATAGATGCTGCAGCTGGTGGATCATTAATGGGAAAAAGCATCGAAGCTGCTATGGAACTGTTGGAAGAAATGGCAGTAAATGCTTACCAATGGCCTTCTGAACGCAACACTTCAAAGAAAGCACTTGGAGTCCATGAGCTAGACATTCTAACCACTTTGTCTTCTCAAGTCACCTCTTTATCCAAGCAAGTGAGTTCATTAACAGCTCAAGCAAATGCAATCAGAACTCCTGCAGATGCTTGTGATTTATGTGGAGGCCCTCACATGAGCACACAATGCCAAGAAGGAAATCCATTCATTCCTTCTCAACTTGAACAAGCCAACTATGTGGGGAATCATGATCCCTTCTCAAACACATACAATCCAGGATGGAGAAACCATCCTAATCTAGGGTGGAGAAGTAATCAGAATGTGTTCAAACCTCAAGGGAATTATCAACAGCAAATTCAGCAATCACCACCACAACCAAAGGCAAATTTAGAAGAAGCATTGGCTCAACTAACCATGAATACTTCCCAATTCATGGCCAGAACAGAAGCTACACTCAAGAATCATGAAACAATCATGCAAACTCAAGCAACCTCAATCAAAAATCTGGAGGTGCAAATGGGCCAAATTGCAAGTATGCTGAATTCCAGACAACCAGGCACTTTACCCAGTGACACCGAAAGAAATCCTAGAGAGCAAGTAATGGCTGTTTCATTAAGGAGTGAGAAGCAGTTAAATGAGCCAGAACCAAGGAAGAAAAATGAAGAAGCTCAGAAAGAAGATGAGGTGATTCCAGGAAGAATGACTTTTCCAGATAATCCTCCACCATATATTCCACCAGTTCCATTTCCTCAAAGATTGGTGAAAGCTAAGCTAGAAGAATTTCTGGAGGTGTTTAAGAAGTTGCATATCAACATCCCATTTGCTGAAGCTTTAGCCCAAATGCCCAGTTATGCGAAATTTATGAAAGAGATTTTATCAAAGAAACGCAAACTGGAAGATTTTGAAACTGTAGCCTTAACTGAAGAGTGCAGTGCAATTCTCCAAAAGAAACTACCGCCAAAGCTTAAAGATCCTGGGAGTTTCTGCATACCCTGTACCATTGGAGAGTGTGAATTTGAAAAAGCCTTATGTGACCTTGGTGCAAGTGTGAATTTGATGCCATTATCCGTCTACAAGAAGTTAGGATTGGGAGAAGTAAAACCAACTACCGTGTCACTGCAGCTAGTAGATCGTTCAATAAAGCATCCACGTGGAATCCTTGAGGATGTGCTAGTAAAAGTTGATAAATTCATCTTCCCAGTGGATTTCATAGTGCTTGACATGGAAGAAGACCAAGAAATTCCTATTATTCTTGGGAGACCATTTCTTGCAACTGGACGAGCTCTAATTGATGTGCAGAAGGGAAAGCTAACTTTACAGGTTCAAAATGATCAAGTATCTTTCAATATTTTTAAAGCTTTTCCATATGAAGATAATATCTGTTATAGAGTAGACACATTGACCAATTGCATGAAAGATGTAATGCATAAAACCTGCATAGAAGAGCCATTAGTGGTAGGAATGGTTGATGCATCAAAGTCTACTGATTCTAAAATCCTGAAGCAGATTAATTGCCTTGAGGTAAACCACGGGCAAAGATTGAAAGAATACAATAACGGTGCATTCAAGACCATCAAAACTGTCATCACGCTCGAGGAGCCAACTGGTAAGTATAAAAGAAAAAGAAAAAGAAAAAAGAAAAGAGAATAAAGCAATAGGTTAGGATTTTGTCTAGCTAAAGACGTTAAAGAAGGGCGGCTGCTTGGGAGGCAACCCAAGATTTCTTTCTCTTCTCATTTCTTTTCTTATTTAAGCACACATCGCACAGCATTTTTCACTCACAATTTCAGCTTTCATCATTTTCATCATGGAGGAATGCCTTGTAAAGCTTAAGAGCAGATTCCCTACTCTTCCCAAAGATGTGCTCAGGAAAATCTACAACTGTCGACTTGAAAGAATGAGGGCATTTAAGCGTTTGGGTCTTCCCGAGGACATACGTTGGATTATTGAAGCTAAGGTACGTTTAGCAGGTGAGTTTCATGAATCATTTGTTAGACGTATGCCAGGTATGGGAAGAAGTTCTTACTCTAAAAAGAGAAGAGCTAAAAGAATGAGAGTCTGTCATAAGTGTGCAAGGTGGAACTGTAATAGGCTCTGTAGGAGTAAAGGAATGATTTCAGTAAATCGAGAGGACAAAATCCGATTCATAAAGGATGGACTGAGTAAAGAGTCACTGGATAATATTATTCAGACTCTTGAGACGCATCCTAGCGGAGATGTTCATGTTGTCCTTCTTGATTTAATGAACTTATTCCATACAGAAAAGGAGCGCTACAGTCTTGGGGATCTGACTGTAAAAGACCCTGTTTGCCAGTTTATAAGAAAATTGGATGGGAAGCAAATCCTCGGCTCATAGAAGCCGTTTAAGCCGTTACTGAACGAAAAATCAGAGGAAGATGTGAGCCACAATCACAACTACTGTACATATGTTTGTCTGCTTTACGTTTCCTTTATCTTTTTATCTTTACAGCTGCTTTTTAACTTTTCGTACATTTATCTTCTTTTTAAGTTTACCTTTTCAGCATCTTTTTGACTTTCTTTACATTCCGTATTTTACTTTGTTCAGGCCATTATTACACTTGTCAGTTTTGTACAGTATTTTTCTGATATTATCTGATTTGCGTGATCTCTTTGTTTCTGCTTTTGTATTATAAGAATGCATTTCAGCAATCACACCTTGCAAAATGTCTGAGAGCGAGAGTAAAGAGGAGGAAGAGGTCGAAAAACCATCAAAATGTGGACTTAAATCTATATGTGTTTTTGGTGAATCTTTTGCTGAAAAGAATGTAGAATTTCTGCTAGCAGCAACTAAACTTGGTCATGCATTAGCTGCTAGAAAGATTGCCTGTGTGTATGGAGGAGGGCTTCATAGCTTAAAAGGAAGTGCAGCAATTTCTGCCAACACTGGAGGAAGCAAAATACTGAGTATCCTTGTGAATGGTTTAGATGATAAGAAATACGCCATCGGTAAAACAGTAAAGGTTTCAAACTTGCCTCAACGTATAGGATGCATGCTTTACACTGCTCAAGCCTTTATTGCTTTACCTGGTGGTTTAGAAGCATTAGATGGAATTTCCAGCATTGCATATTGGATTAACTTGAACTTTCATCAGAAGCCAGTAGGTTTATTGAATGTTAATGGTTTTTATGATAGTTTGCTGTCTTTTTTAGATCAAGTTGTGGAACAGGGATTCATACCCCAAGCGACTCGTCGTGCCATAATGTCTGCCTCAACTGCTGATCAGCTGATTGACCAATTGCAAAGCTATACACCTAAACCAGATCCATCAGTGAAAAAGAAAGATTGGCAATCTCCAACCAGCAGTCAGAAGCATGAGCCCGACACTACTCTCCGGTTGTAACTTTCTTTACTCTTGGTTTTACTCCCAAAATTTCTTTTATGTGTGCGTTGTTTATGCATTTCCTTTTAATAAGTCCTTTTTGCTACTCTGTTGAAGACATTGGGGACAATGTCTACATTAAGTGTGGGGGGGATTACAAAAAAAAAAAAAAATGTTTTTATTTTCGTAGGTTTTTTTGGTAGTAGAACCATGAGATTCATTATAAAAAAGGGGGGATGGCCGAGTAAAGAGCTTTTTACTCTTGATACGCATCCTAAAAAAAAAAATTATTAAAAAAAAATATATATATTTTCCTGCTTATTAGGTTCTTTTCAATAATTTTAAAAGATTTCATAGCATGATTGAACAACTTTCTTACTTCCTAGGATTGATAGATTTTGCAATGGATTTTGAGTTGGATTGAGTTGGAAACCTCTAACCGTGAGATTTTGAGCCTATTTGTTGAATCAATATTATATTTCTTGCGTGTGATATTCACCTGTTAAGTTGTCACTCTAGAACTTGCATGAAATCTGGTTGAGATTACAATTTACATGCATACTCAGATATGATAAAGGCATTTTTTTTTCCTCAGTTTGAACTAAATAGCCAACCCTGCAGTTTTACCATTGATAAACCCCTTTGAGCCTGATTAACCGTTTCTTTGCTTTAACCTATTAATATGTCATTTAATGAAATATCAATTGTCTTTACTTAACCCTAGGGATTAGTAGAGCATTTGAATTTTTGAAAAATGGGTTTTTGACAAAGTGTGGGGGAATATGTATTATTAACTTCAAAGTTGCAAGGGTTTTTATTCAAAAAAAAAAAAAAGAAAAAAAAAGAAAAAAAACTAAATAAAAATAAAAATAAAAAATAAAAAATAAAAAAAAGAGAGAAATTGATGAGAATCGTGGGCTGCTATGTTAAGATAAAATTATTTAGAGATTACCCATGTTTTAATTGCTCTATTAATTTCTCTCCTTACTTCAGCCTTTCATATCCCTGTTTTATCTTTCCTTTACCTTGACCTCATTACAACCCTTAATAAGACCTTTTGATTTGAAGTGTGCATGTAAATCAGGTAGTGGAGATTGAGAATTTATGCAAGCCTATGGTAGTGCAATCTTTAATAGGATGAATTTGAGTGAAACACTTGCCAATAAACATTTGAGAGAGGAAGAGTTCCAGTGATTATATCAATCTGATTCAATCCTTCTCAAATGAAGTTGCAATTTCTTTTTGATTTTATATGTCAAGATTTGTTGATTCATGAATGCTATGATATCTTTGTACTTTAATTATCTTTCTTATGTTTTTCTAACTATCTCATGGGTAGATTAGTACTAACATTAGCATTAGTATTAGTTTTCTTTTATTTTGTGTTTGTCCGAGGACGTCCAACAGCTAAGTGTGGGGGAATTTGATACGTAAAATATTTACATATTTATTTTCCCTTGTATGATGCATTTTTGGATGTTATCTTGTTAAATTAAATAAATTTAGTTGCATTTTGTGAATGGATCTTGAATTTGAAATGAAATCAAATATTTTAGATAATGATGTAATCCGACACTGTTTCAGGTTTGAGGCCATATCTGGAGTTCTGGATGTCCGATTGGGCTGTTCTTTATATGGATGGAAAGCTAAGAAGAAGCCCTAAAACTTTCATGTTTTAAGAAAAGCCCAGTTCGGGACCTAAGGATCTCAAATTCTGCTTGGAAGATAAAACAGTGATTCTGACGGAATCTGACATATGGCTACTAATCTAATCACAACTTGAGCTAGATATGTCCAAATTAGGAGTTCTTTATATGCAAATTGAATAGAAGATCCAGCCCTACAACTCCTATGTTGACATAAAGATGTAAATCATCCATTTCGGTGGTCAAAAGTTGCCAACAAAGTGAAACAACTTGTGCTGCGAAAATAAAAAAATGTTGGCTGCGTGTGATTGGTAGCAACTTGTCAAATTGGATGGCTTGCAGCTGGTTTATTTACCTATAAATAGGTGGAAGTAGAGAGCATTCAGGATTCCAAGCATTGAATCATTCATTCATGCATCTTAGATAGTAGTTTAGTTTATGCAATTTTTAGTTCTTGTTTGCCTCCTACATGGAAGGCTAGGTTCTCCTCCTACATGGATGGTTCTACCTCCTAATGGATGGATAGTATTTCTATTTTCATGCATTTGTAATTATAATTTTGTGTTCATGAATGTGATGATGTTTTTATTCTATGTTTGTGTTTAATTTCATTATGTTCTAATTTTTCATCTTCCTAGGGTGATGACGTAACTTGATAATAATGGATTGAATTCTAATCTATTGAAACTAATTTCGTTTTTACTTCCTAGATTGAGTTTTAATTATTGCTCTTAATGTTTTCAATTGATTGGCCACCTTTTGAATGAACTCAATATGCATGTTGAGACCGGAAGGAGATACATGTGTGTAGAACCTATAATTGAAACCGTAAATTGCATATGAAATAGGAATATATTCATATGGTTTATGTAGTCTTAATGAGTTCCATAAATCCTAATGCATGATTAGTTGTTGCAATTCACATAGGAATATAGTGAATTGGCAATTAATTATAGAATTACTTGACCTTGGAAGAGGCTAGTAATTAATTTAGGGAAACTCGACTATCAATTAAGGAAGTTAAAATTGGATTAGTGTAGATAGATGATTCAATCCGAAATTGTTAAGTGAAGTCTGATCCCTAGGTCTTTTAATCATCTTCATCCTTACTCGAATTGCATTCATATTTATTTTAAGCATTCTTTGCATCAATCCTTATTTTGGTACTTAATTCTCCAATTTATCGATTTACCAAATAGTGTTGAGATTATGAATTTTGGTACTTAGTGAAACAATCCTCGTGGGAACGATACTTACTCATCACTTTATTACTTGTTTACGATAGTGTGCACTTGCGCTAATTGATAAACCATTTCACACGTAACATTAGTGAGAATATTTTTAGTATATAAAATATTAAGCATTTAGGTGATTTAAAGTATGCTCTATACTTGCCACTTAGATGGAACTTGTGCATTAGAAATTATCACACAAGTGTAATTAATATTTGAATATTTTCAAGTGAGTGTAATTTTCTTGTTCTAGTGAGTAAATTAAAATATTCTCTTTTATATTTAATTGAAAATTTACATGTTTATCATTCTCTTTTACTCCGGCACCCTGCTCAACAATCCATGCTTGACAAATATGTTAATGAGTTGCATTTTATATTTAGGACATTGTTTCCACACATATACACATAATGTCTACATGAACGATTCCCTGGTGTCATCATTAGAATGTATTTTGAATGTTACAGAAAATTATCCACGACTAAGGCTTCATTTGTTTTCTTAAAGTTAATTTCAGTAAAAAAAACTCATTTTTTTATATATTAATGAAGGAATACTATATATTTTTATATTTTATAATTAAAAAATTAATTTTTAGAAGTATGGTAATAAAAAAGAATAACTTTCTCTTTGAAAAGGAAAAAAAAAGTTAACTTCCATCAAACTTTTTATATCTAACATTGAATATTTTAAATATTTTCTATAATCTTAATAATTTATGACTACGATCCAAAATAGCTTGTCCTCTGCATATGTCAACCTTAGAATTAATGGTCAACCTTTCCCGTATCAACTCTTCTCTCCATTTTCTGTGTATCTTTGCTATGAATTCCTCAGATTTCTTCTTCAACTCTTCTTCTGTGAATTCCTCATATTTGTTGTCCAAATCTTCTTGATCTTCTGCATTATTACTATCATCAATATTATCAATATCTTCATCAAAATCATCGTCATCAAAACTCCGATAACACTCGAAAGCACAGTTTTCATAATTCTTTGCTTTGTCTTTCGCAAACTCGACATCAAATATTACTTGATACACTAACGAATGCTGATGACAGATTGAACGATTTTCCTCTGATAAACTAAAACTCCTGAGAAGAATTGCGATAATCATGACATGAAGTACGATAAAAATGAACAAATGACTAGATTTTCCTATAACCATAATCCATTCACAGATTGAAAGTGGAAAACTTTGGTGTTTGAGAGAGAAAGAAAGCAACTTCAAGAGAATTAGAGCGAAAGCCAAAAATTTGAGTGCAGATTTCGAAACTGACCTCATTTTTAAGATCTCTAAACAGATACAAAGAGTTATTTTTTTGCTATTTTTTATGATTTAGTATTTGTAAATGGAGCTCTTTATATAGCTTCCTTTCTTGCTGTAAAGTTCTTTCCAGGAAGCTGATAGAAATTACTTTTAAATATAGATTTGCTTGTAGACAGCGTCAAGGACAAGCAGCTAAAAAATAAAAGGGCATGTCACTATGTAACCAAGGTAAGACGTATGGAACAGCTGCCAAGATTAAAATACGCAAAAGAGCTAGTGATATCGTTCTAGTTTTTTACAACTATATTTGATTTTTATGGTTACATATGCCATAAATTTAAATTGGGAAATTTTGCACCTCCTTCCCATAAACTTTAGTGCAATGCAATTTTGTATTTTTTTTAAATACAAAATTGTTATAGTTACTTAAAATACGATCCAAACTTGAATTTTAAATTTTTAAATTTATTAGATTAAATTTTATAAACATGGTTATTAATTTCCATTCAAAATTCAATTTTAAATCTCATGTTTTTTTATACTTATAATATTGTTGTTCAAAATAATACCATCCTCTTTTTTAGCTTTCATTTTAACCTTACACTCCCCTTCTAACTCGACCCTAAAAAATAAGAGCAATGAGTATATATTTTTAGAAAGAAAAGATGGATGAGTATAATTAAATTAAATTCGGTAAGTATAATTTTTCTTTTAATTTAATTTGATAGCATATCTATTAAATATATGGACCAATTAAGAGCAAAGCAAATGGTCAATGCCTTATAACTAAACATTATATTTACTCACAGATGGCAAAACTACACTTTGACAATGTCAAATATATGTTGGCTTCTATATTGTTTCTTTTTACCATCTATTTTAAAATTACATTGCAAGGTTAAAATATTATTATTATACAGACTATTTTTAGGATAATTTTAGATAACATAATTAAAGTATAAACAAAAAAGAATTCATACTAATTTGAAGCCCTAAAATGCATATATTATATATGAAAAACGATCTCAAAACTAATTAATACAAAAGTTTTAATTTTACAAAATTTTAGTCGAGAGTTAGATTGTGGAGCTACATAGCTTACATTTCAGTAAATTTTATTCAAGTTATAATGGTTATCGGGTTAATACAGTCCTTGAAATAAATAATTAAGTACAATCAAATTTATAAGGATATGCTTCGTACCTTCTCAAGATGAATTTTGAAATTGTTTGGAAAGTTGGATCGATCAGCAATTGACAACTTTCTCCTGAGTGTTTAATTTGTCCATTTTAGAATCAGAATAGTTTTCCCAATATTCTGCGAATTAGTAGATAAAATATTAAAATTAAAAAACAATCTTGGCAGTCCTTGAGGAATCTTATTTTCCCACGCGAAGTCCGTAAATTTCGTAGTTTTGTTTTTTCTTCTTTCAAATGGAACCTTTGGAAGATTCTAAGGAGCAACCTTGCAGTACTCGAAGTTACATGTAGGATGTAGCTTCCAAAACAAATTCAAGGAAACCCCATCCATTTTAAATTGTAATGCTATATATATATATATATACGGTAAACTGAACATAGAAATTATCATTTTATATAAAATCTTACAATTATTTTATAAAAAATTACAATTTCATATAAATATATGTAGAAGTACAAAAAATGTTACAATTCTATTAATTCAAATTGTATAATTTCTTTTTAATTTTTATATAAAATTTTAAATTTTAAATTTAAAAAGTAGCAAAAATAAAACAATTTTCACAAAAGTTATAAGTTTAGATGCCGATTCAAGTTTCCAAATATTTAAATATTAAACTTTGGTGCAGGAAAAAGAAAAATTTTCCACTCGGATATTTCTTGGTTATTACCTAGAAAAATAAAAACAAGAAAGAAGTTATACCGAGTTTGTGACTCCGTTTTGTGCAAGTAGCTGATAAACTAGCTAATAACTGATAAGTTAGTTATTAATTGATAACTTATAGTTGATAGTTGATAACTGATAAGTTAACTAAAGTGTTTCATAAAATTAATTGTTAAACTATTTGAAATTATAAAAATGGCATAAAAGGACATATTAATAGAAATAAATATATAATTAAAATAATTTATATTTATCTAAAAATTAAATTATATTAATGTAATTAAAAAATTTAAAATAAAAGTATAATATTTAATATTTAATTAATTATATTTTATAAATTTATATATTGATTTACTTATATAATATTATTTTATTATTTATTATAAAATTATAATTACTTAAAGTATAATTAATTATATTTTATAAAAATTATTTAAATTTATATTACAAAGGGTATGAGTTGTAAATTAATAAAAAATTAAAGATAGATTTAGAAAGAATTTTAAAAAAATAGCTTATAAGCTATAAGCTATTATATGAAACTTATTAAATCAGAGCTTATAAGCTACTCTAAAGTAACTTATAAGTTAGTGCAAAAAATAATTTTGAAGACTAGCTCATAGTTTATCAACCAACTTAATAAATTATAAATTAGCTTATTTATTGTACGAAACGAAGCCTATATCATATATTCATATTCAGTCAAAGGCTAATTAATCATATAGTATCTAGAACATTTGTCTATTTTTGGAATAATAAATAATATGTTTGGTAATTAATTAAGTTAATAATAAATAATAGACTTGGCTTGGCTGCTAAACTTTTTTGTTACATACATAAGACAATTATTAAACAAATGAAGGAGTAATATTGAAAAGACACGTTTTCATGTCAAGTTCTAGGAGATGTCAAGACAAAAAGTTTCGAACACCAAAACTAGGGTATTTAGAAATGTAATTATAAAATATTTTTATTTAATATTTAATATTAAAAATGTTAGGATGAATAGAAATATATAAGAGAGAACTCAAAGTTGCTCCATTTAAAATGCTAAGTATGAAGGATATATATAGTCACCTAAGTGAATCTTTGACAACTACAAATGACTTTAATCAATAATCCTATCCATCATAAGAGGCATGGTTCATATAGGCATGAGTTTTGATGTTGTAACTCATAATTTTTGCATCACTATATTCGATATTTATCCATGAAATTTTGAGAGACTTCAGAATAATATCTTGACAATGACAGTACCAATTAACATGGCGCAACTTGGATATTTATTACTAAATTTGAGATAACACATATAGCAAGCAGCTAGCATGTTCATTCTCACATTGGAAAATAGTGACATTTAGTGACTTATAACAAAAGAAACAATCAAGCTACATGAAGGAATTATGAGTGAAGAATAACCAATTTTCCTTTTAATTTGTGTAGGGATGTATGCATGTTTAATGTAAATAAAAATTTTATTACTCATTATAAATAATAATTTTTTCTTTCTATATATTCATGTACTATAGAAATAAATAAAATGAAAGAATTAATTTTTGTAATAGATTTCCTCCTTTCTCATATGTTTCATTTATACTCAATATGTTCCTTTTTGTGTTTGCTTAATTGCATAAGAAAATTGTCATAATGTAAAAAGAATTTTAATACTACTAATTTACTTAGAGCACCTTGAATAAAAAACAAAAAAGATCAATTCATAAAATAATGTCAGTATTCTTTATAGGATTTAAACTTAAGATATATAATATTATTGCTTTTATATATATTGTGATATATACATACATACATACATACATACATACATACATATATATATATATATATATATATATATATATATATATAAATTGTGTTTTGTATTTTTTTTTAATATATGTATGTGATATAAACTAGAAATTACAAATTCTAATATATATATATAATGTGTACAATTAAATCAGTTTTAGTCTAATTTATACATGTTTGTTATATCTAACCCTTCTAAAAAAGTTCTAAAATTGTTCTAGAATGATTATAGGAAAAGTTGCCCATGCAAAAGAAAAGAAATCTATTTTTTAATAATTTATTTATTATGACATCAATTTTTATATAATAACCAATATTAAATATTAATTAATAAGATGATGTCATTATATTAAAAATGATAATGATTTCTCAAAACCAATGTCTAATATGTAAATTTAGACATTGGTTTATTGTACAAACCAATGTTAAAACTTGGGCCATAGGCATAAATTAAAAATGTAATGGTTAAAGCATGGTGTAAGTTAAAAATAAAAAGAATGATGCACAACATAGTTTACAAAATTTATTATGATTTTTTTCAACCTTAAAATGAATCCGTACCTAATGATGTGTACTTTTATTCTATTTTTAAGATGATTTTTTTTAATTTTATATTTTTGCTTACTAGTTATTTTACAAAATTGAAGCTTAGTTAGCCTCTAGCTAAATATATAAGGTTTAGCATTTAATAGAAAAATATAGAATATAAATGTGATAATTTTTTCTTTTATATTTATTTTTACAATTTAATTTCTAATTTTTTAATCCTAGTCTATCATCTATCATTTTGATATAATTTTTGCAGGTTAATACATCTAGGAAATTTGATCTTATCTAGATTTTACTTCCAAGCATGATGTTGAGTATGGTTGACAACTAAAATGAGATTTTAAATGTTGCATTAGTTTTAGTGATGTCAATGTTGTCATGATTAGTTCAATAGTTGGTTGATATTGTGAGGAACGTTGCATGCATCGAAGGCCTAATAATGAGCACCAATTTCTTGTTCAATACTCGAGTTGACCTTTATATGAAATAGTAAGCAAAAATCATGTCTTTATTATGCTAATTTCTCTTGAGAAATTAATGCAGTTAAATTCGAAGTAATGAACTTGAATTGGTCCTTTAATAGTAAGCAAAAATCATGTCTTTCTTGAGAAATTAATACAATTAAAAAGCATTTTATTGAATCCAGACTGCAATCTTCGATCTAATTTGTTTACCCGTATTGTTTTCTCTACGTAATTAATTTCAATGTCATGTACTTATTATCGAATTATAATTTGTTTCTCTTATCTTTATATTCTCATTGATGTTAAATCATGTTTGAAATTGCTTGTATAATTTCTAACACTTCACCTTCATTCATCTTTTACTTCTTTGTAATGATTCATATAATTTGCAGTATTGCTTGATGAATGACATCTTCATCTTTGCCTGCTTTTTTTATTTTTAATAAATATATGAATAAAGAAATAAGTTCAAACATTAACTTGGTTTTATATTTGGCAACTGAAAGCATAGTTTTAAATATTGAATTGGTTTTTGGGCCGGAGAATTCGTGGCATAGCCAATGAATTAGTTCAATTAAGATCTTTGATTTGGAAACATGTGTGAACTAATATGAGTCAGCCAAAATTAGTTAAAATCGGTGCAAAGTAATTAGAATCAATGTGCATTGACCAAAATTGGTGAATCAAGCTAATTTTCTCAAAATTTTATTTTTTAAAAAATTTAGAATAATTGAAATGTAATACCATATTTATTTCACATTTATTGAATTCATATTATTTTTTACTCATTAATTATAATATAAATATTATTGTATCACTTATATTTTATTATTTTAAATATATAATAATATGATTATCATTCATATTTTTAAAGTTAAAATCTGTTCAACTAATGAACTAGTAGTTGAACCAATAAACCAATGAATTAACGAGAGATTTTGATTTTAAAAACTATGGATGGAAGCATTATTCCCCTATAAATGTGATGCTACTCACGTGGCCTACATAAGGAAACATTGATAGCATTTTGGAGACAAGGATGACCTCTAACTCTTTGTGTCCTGTCCGCTACCAGTGAATTTTTTAATATTTTCCTTCACCAATCAAGTATGGGTACCGTTGTCATCAAACATCTAGTGCAATAGCATTCCTAATTTTACTTAGATAATTGATAACTCTAATTCATTTTAAAATGACTTTATTAAATTATTTCAAACTGTCAATATACACTTTGTTTTGGTTTAGTTTGGTCTGATTTGTATTATAGTCAAATGAACTTAAACTTGACCCTAAAAAATAAGTATATTCTATTATTTCTCTGTTGGATGCTAATGTTACTTTATTTAAGTAAACTCATCATTTTGATAATTTCATGGTTGCTATATGTGTGATGGTTGCTGTCAAATGCAAGAAACAGACCCTGAATGGGTTCAAACACACACACAAACACAAGACATCATGAGAATGTAACATCCAAAATATTTTAAAAAAAAATTAAAAATCAAACAATCTTCATAAAATTTCTTTTAGAAAATTTAAAGTATTTATAATTTATATCTGTATTGAAGAGAGTTTAGAAAATAATTTTATTTGAAAACGTATAAATTTCTTGAAATTCTGTTATTATCGTTTACATATAAATTTTAAATTATTCAAATTTTATAAAATAATTAAGAAAACTATTTAGTATTCAAAATAAATAGCTAAATGATTTTATCCAAGAATTTATTATTTCACTTATACTTTTTTTAAGATATTTTGAATTATAAAAAATTTTAGTTGTCATTATAAAAAAATAGAAATAAGATAAAAAAGGCTGGTTATTTTTATTTAAATATTTTAATACTTTATTTTATTATACTTGGCATTTAATATATATTAAGTATATCTCAATTTTAAAGATTTAGAATCCAAAATCTATGTATATATATTATACTAAATACTTAATTCATTTAAATTAAGTATATTTGACGTTTGAATGTATTTTGTCTTGAAATGATTACACTTGTATTAAAAATTATTTTATTTATTTATTTGCGTATATTTCACCCTTCCATCTTTCCAGAACTTCTTTCATCTTTCCAATAATACCCTTGCAATACTAGAATCATTTTTTGAAACAATTTTCATAAAATTATTTTGTAAAATCATATTAGTTAATATTGCATAATTTCTATTTACTATTTATGGACATATTATCAGTTTATTTTTTTAATATTTTGGCCTACAAATTATTTTAACAATGTTGATAACTATATTCAAAGAAAGATATATTACTTATCTAAAGTTATTTTATGTGATATAAGTATTTTAACATATAAATTATTTCAATGATTAATATAACTTTCTTTGCAACTAAATAAATTACATATTATTATTTTAAATGTTTGATGTATTTTATTATAACCACTAATTAGTTACATCGTTCGCTAATTAACGAAATCTATATCTGAAGTAATGTTAAACATTGCTAAAGTTTTGTTTAAAGAAATAAAATTTGGAATTTATCAAAGTATGTAAGATATTGGATATTGAAGGTGGTTATTGTCACGATGAGCAACTGAATCTTAGCTCTTATTAAACTGCTAAGTTATCATTTCTATTACTATTCATATTCATATTTCTTTCAGTTTTACTAGCTCTTATTCTCTTTTTATGTTTATAAAATGAAAAAAAGAAAAAGTGGTTGAGGATTATTAGTTGGGAGGCTGCATTCTTTAGATATTTTACATGCTTTTTCCATTACCGTCGCCACCTTTCTTTGTTACTTTAAAATAACTATTCTGTTTACTTAATCACTTCCATTTATCACAGCTTCCCCCTTTCTTCCTTTTGCAGCATATCTCTCAACATCCTTTCTCTCCATCTCCTCAAGTTTAATGTGTTATGTTCCTCTTTCCTTATCCTAGCTTCTTTCATTTCTTATTTACCCATTTCCAAGCTTAGTTTTGTCTCTATCTTCGCTCCTTCCTTCCCACCTATTCAATAGTTGAGCTGGCCGAAGGAAGCTGCTTGTGCTTCTGCTAGTCTTGCAGCATTTATGAATAGTTGTAGGCCCTTCTCTCCACGTTAGTCGCCCTTAACCATATCTTTTAGATTTGATTGAGACAAAGGGAAATTGGCTACCTTGGGAAATTCCAATTAAAGAGATAGTAAATCTTGCTTTGAGATGAGTGGATAGTTTGCATTTGTTTTAAAATTATATCACTACAACAATTAGACACCTACATAGATGATGAAATTTCGGTTATCTGTATATGTATTTAACAAATTTTTGTAAAATAAAAACAAAAAATACTATACAGATGACAAAGTGATTTGTGTAGCATTTGAAGGGAAACTTTTTATTTATAGGCTACATAGATGACATTGTTGTTGATATAGCTTTTTTTTGAAAAATTGTAAAAAGCTATATAGACAACACCATCATCTAAATAGCCTAAAAATTTTCAAAAAAATAACATAAAATAAAAAGTTATGCAACCAACATGTGTCATTTGTATAGTTTTTTTTTTAATCTTCAAAAAGCTACATAGATAACATTGTCATATGTATAGCCTTTTATTTTTTTCTGAAATTAAAAAAAGTTATATAGATGACACGTATCATCTGAATAGCCTAAGAACTTTCAAAAAATAAAAAAATAGAATGTCATACAAACAACATGTGTCATTATATAGCTAGAAAAAAAATTGAAAAATTTTAAATGACACACTGTTGTCTTTATCTATTCTAATGACATAGGCTTGCATAAACAATAAAAAATGTGCCATCTATGTAGTCCAAGGCCTATAAATTCCTATTAGCACCTATATAGAAGCAGTCCACCCTACTTCTTCTTTACCTTCCCAGAAGAACTTAGATAAGTATCTTCTTCCTTTTTGTTGTTTTTTACATTTTTATGCTTTAATTTTGATTTATTCTTGCATTTATTTTGTTAAATGATCAGTTTATGTTGCTTCATTGGTGATTGATATTTCGGATGATTAGTTTACTATAACATTGAGGTGGGTTTAAAAAACTCATGCATTTTTTTTTCAATGGTATGTTGATATAACATACAAAGATGAATTTTTGCTTCATTAATAAATGTGATAAAATCATTACTTAGTGTATGTTAATATATTTATTGCCTTAACTATCTAATGATAATGATATGATATTTTTATATTTACTAGTTTGAACATTTGATGATATTGATATAATATTTGAATGTGAATTCATCTTGATGCTTTATTGTGTTAGGTGGTAAAATTTTTATTTTGTATTGAGTTTTAAATTTTTAATTTTTTTTAAAAAATTAATAAACTCTACATAGATGACACTTTCAATTTTTAAAATTGTTTCAAAAAACCTCTATACAAATGATATAGTCCTTTGTATAGATGTTTTCAATTTTTGAAATTTTTAAAAATATGAAATGACCTCTATATAGACAATAAAGTCACTTCTATAAAGGTTTCAATTTTTTAAATTTTTTAAAAAAATTAAAATAGCCTTTATACAAATGACTTTGTCATCTATGTGGAGGCCCTATATTTGATTGATTTTACCCTTACACAACCTAAACTTTGTTGTTCATATAAGTTTACCCTATTCAAATGATATCAAAAGTTGTCTATGTAGGTGGAAATACATATAAGTCTATATAAATGACTCATTACAAATGATATTGTCTTTTAGAATAGAGATATAAATGTCTAAACCACCATATACAAAAGAATTTTGTCATCTATGTAACCTATTTTTTTGTAGTGTATATTATCTGCAAATTTCATTTTTATTAGTTTTAGTTTTCATATTACTTTATTAGATTTTTTAGCTAATTGAAGTTTTCTAAGTTGAATATCTTAAATTTTATATTCTATATGTTGCTACATGGTATATATGCATTATTGGTATAGAAAACATGTTTTATGAGAACATTATTTCATAAATTTTAAGTGAAATTGTCTAAAATTCTTTTTATGTTGAAAATCATAGTTTTTTGAAATGATTATTGAAATGTAAATATTGAAATTGTAAATTGATAGAAATTGAGTTTGTGATTGAAAATTGTTTTATAAGACAATAAGGTTTCATGACTTTATTTAAAATATAAATATTAGACAACAAATAAATGCACTTGGAAACATGTGAATTGTATTATGAGAAATGAATTGTTGGAGATCTAAGGGAAGATTAAGAATTAGTGGGGAATGGCAATATTCATATTGACCATTGTATATTGTAACTAATATTCATATTGACCATTGTATATTCCAAAGTTATAAATTAAAGATACATTCTTTCTTATTTCATAACTACCTACTTTAAGATATTTGATTTGATGATCATTTTTTATTTATCTGATTGGATTGGCACTACAAATTGCTTAGATTGTATCATTGCTATTGAAAAATCATTGGATTTGAGTTTTAGAATGTTTGATTATAACATTTCCATTGTAAAACTATTTACATTTCATGTATTTATTGGATTTTACTTAAATGTGTTTTGGATATATTAGTAAATTATTAACTTATTGGGTTATTATAACCAATTTCTCTTTGTGCAGTATTTTCAAGCTTGAAACTAATGTTGCAAATTCTTATACCTTTATGGAAATTGAAGGCATTATCTTAAAAACATTTGACAGTTGGAATAGGACTGCAAGGTATAAGTGTCCATGTTTTTATTGAATTAATTTAAGTATATTTTTCATGTACATAATTTTATTTTTTTTGAGTCATGTGTTTTAATTTTAAGGCACGTGACCTCTGAGGAATGTCAAAAGAAGAGGGGAAATTCTATTGATTTTTCTATAATTATAAAATATTTTTAATAAATATATTATTTTTATTAACTTTTATTGAATTTGCATCAAGTATGGTTTCTAAGAGTCACACAGAAGCTTGTATGAAGTCATTTCATGATGGTTTCCTATACCAGTCTCATGCCTAGAATTAGGGTGTAATAGAGTGTCATTTTAACAAATAATGAAGGTTGTCTAATAGGTGGCAAAATTTCTAATGCTCTTATTGTTGCTAGTCATGTGCACATACACTTTCTTTTTTCTCCTCTTTAGTTGGAGTATGGTCTACCTAGGTCACACTTAATAGGAAGTGATTTTAAGAATGAATCTTTCTTTTGAGTATTTTAATTGATAATTTGTTTGTTGGCTAATCTTTATAACTCTTGTCACAATTTCTTATACTTTTACAACACCTTTGAAAAGAAGTTTTAACTTTTTCATAAAACTATCTTCCAAACTTTCTGCCATTCAACTTGTTTTCCTAGTTATGCAACTTCTTGTATGCTTCATACATGTAACATCTACACAAAGATGCAACTTTTATGAAAAGTGCTTTTCAAAAAAAAGTTGTAAATTCTCCAATTATGTATCAAAATGATACCCTAGTTTAAATGGTAAGATTGATTCATAATAACGTCTATTAGAAGTTATTGTATAAGAATGAAACATGGAAATGAATTGTACAGAGCTTTTTTAGAAAAGTACGCAAACTAACTTCTTGCCTAAAGCTATTATAAAAAATTTCTCATGCAAATACAAAAGTCCATTTTGTGTTGGTCCATCTTTTGTCATTTTCCAAACATAGTCATAAATGCTTACCATAGAGATCATTAGAAGTGGCTAGTTTCCATGTTTTAACTATATGTTAGAGCTCAAAATGAAAATTCTTTAGTAAGATTTTCATTTATCCTTTTTTCATATTAGGTGGTTTTAGGTAGTTTTAAATTTGAAAAGCCTAAAGAAGAAGAAGAAGAAGGCTTGACACCAAAGAAATCCAAGTTTAATCATAAAATAGCTTAATATTCTCTAAAGCATGGATTTATCTCTTGTAGCACTTGTTTTCCCCTTCGATGAAGATGATGACATGTTTAGTACTTTAAACTTGACTTATTCCCTTGTCATCAAATAGTCTCCCTTTCATGTCATAAGCTCATAGTTATGATAGTTCAATAAGTAAACATGCTTAGTTTTGGATAAGACTTGGTGAAAAAATTAAGCATGTTATAAAGATCCAATGCTAAAATTTAGGATCAATTTGAATTGTGTTTTTTTATTTTTTCAAGTTTAGGAGTATTTTGATAATTCTAGCATGATTCAAGAATTTTAGAAAGTTTGATAAGTCTATATTTATGATCATCACATTTTTATCTTCATGCCGATGTGTTTTGATATGAATTAGACACTCAAAGCATTGTGAAAAGGCTTATAATGACTTGGAAAAGGTATATTTGCTTGTGTTGAGCAAGCTTTTGTTAAAGATGCTTTTTAAATATATTAAATGTTGCAAGGGTTGATGAGGTACTTGCGCACTAAGCTAGGGACTCAAGTGCGTTGACTTATGATCATCCCTTATACACTTAAAATTATGAAATGAGACATATACTAAATGAATAAAGTATCCTTCTCCTTATTCAATGTCCCCTTTTTAAGCCTGTTATGCTCAAAGCCTCCTAGTGTGGAATGATCTTACTGATCAATATGCACAAATGCTTCATTAACATTCGATTGTAGCTAACAGACTTAAGAGTTTTGTCATTTATTCTAAGAATGTCATATGGTTTTAATAAGAAGGCTAGAATGTTTGCTAAGAGAGGTAAGCATATGTTGCATAGTTTTGACTAAAAAACTATGAGCCTATGATGTTTTGGTATCAAAGCTCAATTTGTGCTAAAAAGCTTGGATCAAGTAGGCTATAATTGGTTCAAAAGTGGTATATCTAATACTATGTGACCAATGTGCAAAATAATCATTCTTAAATGTAAAAGAGTCATTACTAAATACTTGACTAAAGGATACAAAAGATTAGATTGGCTCAAGAAGCCAAATGCATAGGAGGATGATACATTTGAATGATCATTGAATGTTGCATCAAATACAAGCATTTATGTTAGAGGGCTATCTTGCTTGTGTGTGGGAGACATTAGTTTTACACTTCCCTATAGTAGTGACATCAAAGGATGCAATCCATCATCTAAATGGATAAGAGAATTGATAGTTGATTTAGTGGGAAAAGCCTCGATCTTGCTAAATGGCTTAACTATCTTTAGAGGGGTGTGGTGGAGCTAAAGGGTGAAACCTTGATCATGTAGAAATGGATGTCCATAATCCGTAGAGTAATGTGTTAAGTGAATTGTTTTAGAGGAAGTAGTTTAAAATCATGTCAAGGAGGTCTAGAGGGATCATTCATGTTGCTCAATAGAGTATAATTGAAGAGCAAAGTGGAAATTCAAAGGAATCAATGCAATGTGCACAATCTATAAGTTTAACAGAAAACACATAATCTAAAAATAAGATTCTTTAATATAGTAGGCTAAGCTACATAATTACTTTATAAAATGGTAACAATGATTCAAAGGAGGGATAATAGACTAGCATTATATAATCATAAGGTGAAGAGGCTTTGTGGCAATGACCATAAGTTCATGTTTACTTATACACAAGTAAAATGAAACTTAAGCTAGAATGAAGGATGCTCTATACTCAAACCACTTTAATATGTTGAAGTAGGGAAGCTATCAAAGTATGCGCTTGAAGAAGTCATCAAAAGATGCACAAAGGAAAGGTCATGAGGACCATAATGTTAGAGAGCATTAATTTGAAGAAGGCTGTGATAGTCGATAAAATGAAAGAAGTTATTAATTTAGAAAGGATTAAAAGATTTAATTAGGTGTGAGAGTGGTATACCGAAGTTTATAAATTGCTCAAAAGTAATATAAGCAGACTTATGAGTAAAATTATATGGCCTATGCATAGATTAAGCATAAATGTTAGTTCTTACACTATTATATGGACATTAGATGGAAGAAACTTGTTAGTAGGTGGCTTAAAGTTCCAAGCACTACTCACAAGCCATAGTGTTAGCACACACTTTTAGTAGGGAAGTGGCATTTGTGCAAGCTATAAAGGCAATGATTGCATAATTACAGGGAAACTACCGATCATAAGAGTTATAAAGGCAACAAGTTCAGGAAAGTTAATGGGAAAACAGCACTAGAAGGTGTTGAGATATTTTGAAAGTTTACAAAGGTAAACCTTTAAGAAATTTGTAAAAGATGCATTTAGCTAAAAGGATGTCAATGTTGCAAAGATGACAACTTAATTTTGAGATGGGAAAATATTAATAATACTTAAAGAGACAAACTTAAATGGTTGAAGTAGTAACTTAGGGGAGTAGGCTGAAGATTAACATAAAATTTTGAGAGAGTAAGTAGATTCTTCATGGAGTTATGTCAAATTGAGGTGTTAATGAGAACATTAACATTTGAAGTGGAGAAAAATATCACAAACTAGTAATTATGACAATCTGATAGACAAACATGTTAAATTTTAAATGAGACATGGTGAAAAAATTAAGCATATTATAGATGTCATATGGTTAAAATTTGGGATCAGTCTAACTTGCATACTATTTTTCCTAATTTTCCTGAATTTAAGGGTACTTTGATAATTTTGGTATGATTCGAGAATTTAGAGGAGTTTGAGAAGCCTATATTTGTGATCATCACATTTTGCTCTTTATATTGGTGCATTTTGTTATGAATTAGACACTTGGAGTATTGCGAAATGGGCTTATGATAACTCAAAAAAATATGTCTACTTGTGTTGGGTAGACTTTTGTTCAAAATACTCTTTAAAATGGTAGAGTGTCGAAAAAGTTAATAGGGCACCTGGGCATTGAGCTAAGAATTCAAG
Source organism: Sindora glabra (assembly GCA_020226215.1). Classification (NCBI taxonomy): domain Eukaryota; kingdom Viridiplantae; phylum Streptophyta; class Magnoliopsida; order Fabales; family Fabaceae; genus Sindora; species Sindora glabra. The sequence goes on from CM035234.1 coordinate 23,639,089, forward strand.
TTTGTTAACTTATAATAATCCCTACACACTTAATACTATGGAATGAGATATATACCAAGTGAACAAAATTATCCATTACCCTACTCAATTTGTCCTTTTTTAGGCTCATTATGCTTACAAGCTCTTGGTGTAAAGTGATCTTACGGATTGGCACTATAACAAATTCACACTTGTGCTATGAATTATGCGATGAAAATTCAAAAATCATGGCAATTTTATCTCTTACCATGGGAAAAATTTCAAACAAATGTATAAAAAATTAAAAAATTTATGCCATGGAAAAACTTTACTCATGATAAAATATCATTTGTGCCATAAATTAAGTTACTAGAACACAATCTTCATGGCAAAATATCACTTATGCTATAAAAAAATTTTACATGTAGCAAAATATTACTTGTGCTACAAAACTAAGCTATGAGAACATATTCCTCATAGCAAAGAATTACTTATATTATGGAAAAACTTTACTCATGGCAAAATATTACTTGTATCACAAACTAAGCTATGAGAATACATTCCTTATAATAAAGTATCACTTGTGTCATAAATTAAGTTACAAGTATGCATTTCTTATGATAAAATATTACTTATTTTATCATATAAATTAGAAAAACTTATCTGTAGCAAAGTATTATTTATGCCATAAATTAATTCTATGAATAAAATTATGCTCAAGTATATTATTTTTGGTAACTATACATATAAAAAAGATTATTTCTAATAAATATAATATGTTATAATATGATAGATAATAAAAAAATATAAATATTTATATATTATAGGTATTTAGCAAATAACTAATTCATCACTTAAGTTAAAGGCCTTTAACTAATTGACTTACTTAAACAATTATTTCAAAAATTTAGCAAATAGCTTGTTTGATCAACTTATTAATTCTAATCAATCAAAATAAAAAAGTTGTAAAACATAACATTTTCAATTAGCTGATTCATGAAATGTATATAAAAAGATAGAACTACTTATAAATTATATACTCATGTACTTTTATTATTTTTTTTAAAATAATAAGGATAGAAGTTGAATTCCAAATCTTAAAATGTATAAGAAAAAACTCAATTATTAAGCTCCTAAATATTTTTGTTTACATATGTACAAAATTTAATATCTATTAGAATATAATAGTTTTTCATATATAATAAATAACCATTTAACTTCCCACTAATTAAATTTATATAATAAAATTAATATACATCAAACAAATTAAATATCATAATATATTAAAGATTATATTATATAATTATTCAATGAATTTAAATTCTTTACATAATGAAATTAAAAATTAATAAGATTAACATATACATATATATAATACATATATATACAATAATTTTTTGATTTGTTATATGATCCAATTTTTAAAATATGGCTTAAAAAATAGATCATTCAAGATATAAAATATTATAAAAATTTATTTTTTATCACACCACAGTATTCTTAAAAAATGTATTAACGAAGAAGATATATATTATGAAAATACTAAAATTATTATATTAAATATAAATAGTTTAATTTGTAAGATAAGTTATAATAAATTTTATTATAAAAATATGTAATAATAAGTTTTACATTCACCACTGTAATATTAATAAAACTTTCATTAAAAAAATTAAAATAATAATTATGTAAAATTATATATAATTTAAATTAAATTATTATATTAAAATTTTAAGTAAATTATATTTAAGGAAATGATATATATAAAATAATTTAAATTTTTATTTTCATCCCTTATTAATTCTAATTGTAGTAATTTCATTTCTAATAGATATCTTATATTGATTTCTATTCTAAATAATAATTTAATTAATTTGATATATTCATTTATAATTTGATTAGTAGGTCAATAACTTGATAAAGAGAAAGATAACAATTAAATATAAATAACATATGGCAAATTAAATTAATACAAAAATTTTGTAAAGGTTCAAATAATTTAACTTATATTTATGAATAATAAAAATATATATTATAAATAAAAAAATTAAAATTAAATAATTCATAATAATATAAATTTGAATTTATAAATAAAATTTAAATACACATAATAATTCAAAGTTGTGATTTATATGGATATTTATTTTATATAATTCAACCTTTATTGAAAGGATTTTAGAAAATAATAAAAAATTACTTAAAAGATATGAAATTTTTACTTTTATTTTGTAATAACTCAATTAATAATAATTAATAAAAAATATTGATAAAAAATAACTAATTAATTATTTATGAGAGATAAAATTGATATAAGATATTTATAAAAGATAAGTTTGATACAAGCAAAATTAGTAATAAAACAAATGAGAATTTAATCTAGAAAATATAATTTTTAAATTAAAATCATAAAATATTTTAGTATTAGTGTATTTTTATTATATGTATTTATATAATAAACTGTTACATAAGTGTAGTTTTATTTTCGAAGTCAACTAGTTAGTTAAAACTTTACATAAAATACATTTTATTATAATACTAAAGAAACAAACTAGTGCAATGATAAGATTTGATATTCCTTAACTTAAAGATTCAAATTCGATTCCTCGTAAATACAATTTATAATTTCTAGATAGATAAAGTTTCAATGATTTACCCTAACTTGATGTTGAAAAAAATATTAATAAATTTCAGTAGATGTACAAATAAAATGATAAGATAGCACTTGATTGAATTGGTTAGATAATGGATTCAATTTAGATATATAAAAATTATTTTAGTTAGTTACATTAGTTTTTATAATTATTTTATTTTTTTTTTGTTAAGATTTTATTTGCAGCAATATAAGTTATTAGCATAAATGTTTTTTTTTTTTGCCACGTTTGTATTCGTGGCTACAAGAGTCTATTAGCCGCAAGTAAACTAATGGGAAAAAATCATTTATGCCATAAGACCTTTTTTTTGTGGCAATTTTCTTATCACATTTACTTGTGTCATATGACCATTTAACTAATATTTTGTGGCTAAATACCATAGCTATGAAAATTTTAATCTTGTGTCACAATTTTGACCACCACAAGTGTTGATTTATTATAGTACAATATGCACAGGTGCTTCAGAGACATTCAATTGTAGCTTATAGACCTAAGAGTTCCATCATCTATTCTAAAAGTGTTGTATGGGTTTAATGAGAAGGCTAACATATTCACCAAGAATGGCAAGCATGTGTAGCACAATTTCAATTAAAGAGTTATTAGCCCATGACACTTTGGCAAGATGATTGAATTAACATGCATTATATGTTAAACTCAAGCATTAACCACAAATAAAAACATGTCTCAGCATGATGAACAAATTTCAATTCATAGTTAGGTATCCTAAAGTCGTATTAGTGATACAATTCATGGTTAATTTGGGTATCTAAATCTTTCAAGTAGTTATTTGTAATATCTCGAGATGAAACTTAGAATTTTGGCTTATTTAAAATGTGCAGAGTAATTATTTTGAACAATGAACCTGGTTAAATTGTAATTATTATTTTTTATGTGATGCAATAATATTTTAAAATTTTTATTAAATGAGTATTATATTAATCTTACTTGATGAAAGAAATAATTAAATATAATTTTGTGCATTTAATTATAAAAAAAAGGGATAGCTAGGATTGAGCTTAGGTTAAGATGGAGGATTGAGATCTAAGGAGAAATAAGTCTACATACACAAATCAAAATTATTAAACTTTTCTCTTTTTCCCTCTTCACTCCTAGAACACCTCTCCCTCTCTCTTTTTCCCTTCCCTTACCTCTATCACCTCTCTTTTCTTTCTCTTTTTCTCTCTCTTATGTTGTTACTCTAGTTTCTCTTTCTCTAGCCAACCTTCCTCTTTAGTGCTTTTGGCACCGTGTCACTACTGCAAACTTCCATTTTGCTAGTATCATGTGTGGCCACCATTACGAGCTACTATAGCTCCTATTTAGCATTAGTTCTTAGCCATGGAAATGGAGCTATAAATGGCAGTGGAAGAAAGAGACGTTGTGGATGGCAGCTATATAGCATATCAGAGTTGTTGTCGGGTGGCCATAACTAGTGTTATGGAGAAAAGTAGCAGATCCATAACTTGGAGTTATAGACCAACTTGGAGCTTCCTTTTACCGATGACTGACCCTATTTGAATGTTGATAAGCTATTGATGAACTCCTTGATCTACAATAAAATGTTTAGAGTAATAAACTTCTTTCATCCTTGCTATTTTGGGGGTTAATCTCAAGATAAATTCCTTTGCATGTGATATAGATGCTGATCCATATGAAGCAAAATAGAATAATTCATGATGGAAAATGCTAAAATAGGATGATTAAAACATATATAGGTCATTTTATGCTATTATTTTGAAAAATTTACATATGAATCAAGAAACCCATTTTATATGAATTTGACATGCATAATAACAGTTTTGAAAAATAGGTATTTTATGATAAAGAATGTCAAAATAATATATCTAGAGTATCCTTAATGTGTTATATTCTAATATTTTACAAATATGTGCATGATTTAGAAAGATTCATTTTATACCTATTTAAACATTTGATGATGGCTTTAAATAAATTCAAAATAAAAGTATAACTAACTTAAGGGAAATGATAGGAAGATTTAATATTTTTTATGGTTTGAAGTTGAATGGGTAAAACCTCAAATATATGAAACATAAGCTTTTGAAATATCTCCATCTTACGATAGATTTTTGGATTCTATGATCAACCTCAAGAAAGTTACAATATAGCTATAATTAATAGTATATTATGGAAAATCCTTGATTCATGTGTCAATCTTAGAAAATAAGTAAAGTATGATTAAAGACTTTAAAATATTAGGTTACTATATCTAGAGTACATTTCTATCATAAAAGATAATATCTTAGCAATCAAGGTTGATCTAAGAATAAATGTTATGTTTAACTATATAAACAATGTTAGGAAATACAAAAAGCTAATAATAAGAAATACTATTGTATAATGATAATGATTTGAAAATTGAATTTATAATGCCTAGAAAGAAAAATAAATAATATTCTTGTATTCATTTTATTATTATAAATGGTGAACTAGGAAGATAAGAGAAAAGTGAAAACAAACTACCTTAAGCTATTATAATGGACACATACCACCAGATAAGTATATATCTCACTCTAATTTTATGTTTTAATATTAAAGTGTTTAAATGCTACAAATTATTATCCTTCCTATAAATGATATAGACTATATATCCATTCACTATGAATCTTAAATAATGTAACAATAAATCATAATATACATATTATGAAATCAATTGTGTGGTTATGTATGAGAAATTCGAAAACAATACTTATAATGAGTTAGTGATTATCTATTGGAGAGAATGACAAGTTTGTAAGGCATATGGATGATATTACCAACTATTAATTGATCACGATGGGAATGTGTTAACAAATAATATTTGTATTATGATTAGTTTTACATTGTTACTTATTGATGTTTAATAGAATAGCAAATTATGAAAGTATATGATATTGAGTGAATATGGATTAACTATTATGGCCCTGCAAGAGAGCATGGTGGTACTGATATATATATTGTTATGTTTTCTAATTTGCCTCGTGATGATAGAATGATTGCTTTGTATTGATATTGCATTAAACCTTGTGATTTGTAAAATTGAGCTTTAGTGTGCATATTGCAATGTAAATTATGTCATGATAGGCATTTGAAATGCAAAATATGATGGGGCGATGATGTAAGAACCATATGTGAAATTCTTGGCAATAGTTGGTGAAGGGTATAAGGCTGACCTTGGAGGGATAAGGATGAACAACTTATGAAAGGTATAAAATTAATCTAGGAGTCAAAAGGTAGATACATGTGTTATCATTATGATTAATATGCATTTATAATGTGACATGAAAACTTGTTTGTGATTGCATATGTCTATTTAATGTGATTTGTGGTGATTTGATATGATTGAGCCTTGCTGGCTATTTATGAATATGATAACCACCTAAAATAGGTGCCTATGATATGATAAGGATATTGTGTGCTAATGAATAGTTGAAATATTGTGACTTGTGATGAGAATTATAAAGTCTAAGATATGTGTAGGTGAATACTCGATCTGATACTTGATTTTGTATATTTCAAACAGGGAGTATAGATTGTATTTACTTTTGTATCAAATAACTAATCAGCATACAAACCTTTAATATAATTGAATTAAAGTTTAATAATGGTAAATATATGCTCACTGAATTCTTGTAACCCATTCCATTTGTTTTTCAATGTTTCCAAGCTGCATTGAATGTTTTGAACTTTACTGCATTTGTGAAGAGTTAAAGATAACCTATTAGTAGATTTTTACAATTAGATTAGGATCAGGATATAGATATAGAGATTATATTGAATCAACACTTGATATGTTGAATCGTTTATTTATGCATACATATTAAGATTGTGTTTTATTATGTATATTGATGACTCTATCATATTTGTAAAGAATATAGATTTTGTGATTAAGGGTGAGTAATCCTCGAAAAGTGTCCAAAAATAAGGGAAACTCTATCAATATTTTTGCAAGAATTTATAGTATGATTTGAGTTTTCACAAAAATAGAGAGATTTACGTTGGATAAAAGTAAAGAAATTAGTGGCAAGGCTGGTGGATACCGGGTATCAAGATCTACGCCGACCACAAACAAGTTCAAGTTGTGACATTATTTTTCATCATCTAGATTATTTTAAGGATTAAAGGTACTTTATTTAATATTTAATTCATGACAAATTATTTTGCAGCTTTAAACCTTCCATCAAGGTTGTTGCCCCTTTTTTTTCCGTTGCCGGGCATATCATATGATTTATCAGCTGGTTATATAGATGTTGCATAATAATGCACGTAGTATTATGAATAGAATATTTCAAATGCATTAATAATTTGTTGTGCCTATATATGAATAGAATTTGTTGGTGAAGTTAGTAATTCTTGGTCTTGCATTTATGATTATGATATTGTTTATATAAAAACATTTTGATCTAGTGAAACTCAAATGAAAGTTAAAGAATGGTGTTGGTCAAGACCAATATTATTCATCATTTTGAGGATCACATACAGTTAACTTGATTTCTTTGTGCTCTTCATAAGCAGGTTAAGCGTAATTTTTCCTGAATTTAATTTGATCACATATGTATTAAAATATATGGACCAATCAGGAGCAAAACTAATGGTCAATGCCTTTATAAATAAAGAATTGAATTGAATGCTATATTTACTCATGTCATCTATTTTAAAATTACATTGCAAGGGTGAAATGAATAATTATGTCAAAAATAAAAATAATGAACTAATAATACTCTTATTAAATTTTATTATAATAATCATGTTATAATTATTGTATTATTATTATTATTATTATTATACATACTATTTTTAGGCTAATACAGATAATTTAATTAAAGTGTAAACGAAAAGAACTTATACGAATTTGAAGGCCTAAAATGCATATATAATATATGAAAAAGGATCTGAAAATTAATTAATACAAAAGTTTTAGTTTTACAAAATTTTAGTTGAGAGTTAAATTGTTGAGATAAATGGCTTACATTTCAGTAAATTTTATTCGAGTTATATCATATTTATAATCGTATATAATATTATATCATATTTATAATTGTATATAATATTATAATGATTACCGGGTTAATACAGCGCTTGAAATATACAATTAAGTACAATCAAATTTATGAGCATATGCCTCGAACCTCCTCAAGATAAATTTTGAAATTGTTTGAAAAGTTGGATCGATCAGCAATTGAACTTTCTCCTGAGTGGATAATTTGTCAACTTTAGAATCAGAATGGTTTTCCCAATATTCTCCGAATTGACAATAAAGTATTAAAATTAAAAAACAAATCTTGGCAGTCCTTGAGGAGTCTTATTTTCCCAGTCGAAGTCCCTAAATTTCTTAGCTTTGTTTTTTCTTCTTTCAAATGAAACCTTTGAAGATTCTAAGGAGCAACCTTGCAGTACTCGAAGTTACATGTAGAATGAGGCTTCCAAAACAAATTCGCGGAAAACCCGATCCATTTTAAAATGTAATATATATATTTATATATAGGTAAACTGAGCATAAAAATTATCACTTTATATAAAATCTTACTATTATTTCATTAAAAAAATTACAATTTCATATAAATATTATCTCTAAAAGTACTTAAAACGTTACAATTCTATTAATTAGAATTGTATAATTTCTTTTTAATTTTTATATCAAACTTACAATTTTTAATTAAAGTAGCAAAAATATAACCAATTTTCACAAAAATTATAAGTTTAGATACTGATTTATGTTTCCTGATATATAAATATTAAACTTTGGCGAAAGAAATATTTTCCACTCGGAGATTTCTTGGTTATTACACAAAAAAATATATATGTAAAAAAGAAAGAAGTTAGACTTGGTTTATATTATAATCAGTCAAACACTTATTAATTACATAGTAGCTAGAATATTTGTCTAGTTTTGGAAACTTGTTTAGCAAGGTACCTGTAACGCACAATTCATAGATCAGATGCTTGGTAATTAATTAAGCTAATAATAAATAATAGACATGGCTTGTTTGGTATAGACTTTTGTGATAAATACGCTAGACATTTATTAAACAAGTGAAGGAATAATCTTCAATTAAAGACCCGTTTCCGTGTGAAGTTCTAGGTGATGTGAAGACAAAAAGTTTCCAATAATTATAAAATATTAAAATAATAAAAATATTTTTATTTAATATTAAATATAAAAAATGTTAAGAGAAAGAAAAATATTTAAGAGAAAACTCAAAGTTGCTTATTAAAAACACTCAGTATGATATATATATATATATATAAAAGGTCACTTAAGTGACTCTTTAATAATTATAAATGATTTTAGTCAATGAAACTATCTACCATAAAAAAACATGATTATAGAAATATGAGTTTTGATGCTATAATTCAATTTCTACACCACCATCTTTTGCATTTATGGATGAAACTTTAAGAGATTTCAAAACAATAGCTTGAAAATGAACAGTACTAATTGATATGTCACAAATTGGACATTTATTACCAAATTTGAGAAGCACATAGAGCAAGCAGCTACCATATCCATTATCACATTAAAAAATAGGGACATTCACTAGCTTATAACAAATGAAACAATCAAGCAATATAAAGGAATTACGAGTAGAGAATAACCACTTTTTCTTTTAATTTGATAAGGGTCGTTATGTATGTTTATTGTAAATAAAAAATCTATTGTTTATTGTAAATGATAGTTTTCTTTTTGTATATGTTCTTGTATTATAGAAATAAATAAAATGGTAGAACTAATTTTGTGATAAATTGCCTAATTTCTCACATGTTTCATTTACAATTAATATATTCCCATTTGTGCCTATTTAATTGTATAAGAAAAATGTCATAATATGAGAAGAACTTTAATACTACCAATTTCACTTAAAGTAACTCAAATAAGAAAGACAAATGATCAATTTATAAAATGATGTTTGTGTTCTTTTTAGGATTTAAATTTAAGATATATAATATTGTTGCTTATAATATATATATATATATATAAAGTTGAAAATTCTAATGTATGTGATGTGTAAAATTAAATTAGTTTTAGTATAATATATATCTATATGTTTGTTGTATCTAGCCATTTGGGAATGACTTTGAAAAGGTTTTGGAATTGTTCCTGAATAGATATAGGCCTATGTAAAAGAAAAAAATTTTTATGACATTGATGTTTATGTAGTAACCAATATTAAATATTATTTGGTAGGATGACATCTTTATATTAAAGATGATTGTGTTTCCTCATAACCAACATCGAAACTTAGGCCACATGCACAAATTAAAAATAAAAAGTTTAAAGCATGCTATGAGGTAAAAATAAAAAAAGTAACACGACACCATTTATAAATTTAATTTTGAAACTCTTTTAACCTTAAAATAACTCTCTATCTAATGAGGTATTCTCTCATTCTAATCTTAAAATAATTCTCTTTAATTTTGTATTTTTGCTTACTAATTATTTTCTAATATTGAAACTCAATTAGCCTATGGTTAAAGATGTGAGATTTAGCACTTACTAGAAAAAAATGCATAATATAAATGTGATAATTTTCTCATTTATGTATATTCTTATAATTTAGTTTTTGATTTCCTATTCAATTCTATTTTGTTGCCTATAATTTTGATGCAACTTTTATAAATTAGCATGGGTATGAAATTTGATTTCATTCATCTTCTTTGCCATTCTATTGTATTATCTACTATTTATTTATATGAAAATGTGTAACATATCAATTTCTCATGAATACTTATTGTATCTATAGCTATTATATTCAAACAGCTTTTCTAAAGTGCAAACCTCATATATTAAGTTACATGTATTAAGATAGATTTAATGAAGCACTCATCTCTAATTGCAATATTATATACAAACTTTCACTATTTTTAATATTTTATTATTCAATTTATCTTTAAAGTTGTTTAAATTATGATTCTTTAGAGTAATAGGAGATGTTAGCTTTCTATATTTGGTTAAGAATACAGGGAAAATAAGGTAGGATAAGGAAGTGAGGAATTAAAGGATGAGATTAGGGTTAATGATGAGAAAGTGAGAAGCTATAGGCTAATGTTTGGTTAAGTGGGATAGGTGGACATACAATGTCAATTATTTAAATGAATCGATGTGTTATAATGGGTATTAAATGTTAGTTTTTTTAAAAAAATGATATTTAATAGTATTTCCCTAAACAATAGAATTATAAATGATGTTAATTTTTTGGAATATAAACCGACATTATAGTTATATTTTACAATAGTTTACAAACCAATATTAAAACTACATATACTATAATGTTCAATTACACATTGGTCATTTTCTGACATGTAATCCCTAAGACACACTTAATGTTAATTAGTTATTTTATAGTAGTGGTTTCCTGTGTTTCAATGTGAGAACTAGCATGTTACTTGCTCTATGTATTATGTCAAACTTTAATGCACATAGAACAAGATGCATGGCCATTTTTAAACTAAAATATAGGAATCTTAAAAGGCTTATAGCACATGAAACAAATGAATTCCATGTCAATTTTATTATGCAAACTAATATGGAAAAGTAAATTTATTATTAGGCTTAAGATGTCAGATTTATTTTATAATTGACGTGGAATACTTAAACAGCATTATTTTTCTCTCAAGATTTATGAAAACAAAGGCAAGAGTACAAATTGGAAACCTGTTTTGGTAACCAAATTATAGATATATTACAAAGAGTGCCTTATAGATGTATAACTAAATTACAAATATATTACAAAGTGCATTACAATTTCTTTACAACAAAAAAAGATCACCTTTACCCGAGTTCAATTACTTTTTACTTTTGTTGGCATCTTCTTCTTAATGTTAAAATTTGTTTAAATATCTTATTTTTCCTTTAAACCTAATTATGAACATCTATTTGTTGTTAATCATGTTAATTTACTTGGATTATTTATTTTTTATGTCATTAATAAAAGGCAAAAAATTTCTTCCTTACAAAGGAAATGAATAAGTATTTCTACATAAAGGGGCAGGGTGACATAAGAAAATCACATAACATATTATTCCACCTAAGTTCAATGGCAAAAGTTAGGTAATAATTTTTTTTCCAATAGAAGCACATTATGTTAATGTTTCACCTACAACATCAATTTTAATTCCTTTATGCCTTTGTTTTGCTATAATAGGATTCACAAATATTTCTATCAGTGACCATGTTTGGTAGACAATGTAAGTTTCTTCTTAGCATAGAAACATTGAGATAGAGTTTGAATACACATCGTTTTTAGTTTTTGTAACAACTACATATTATATATCCTTTATTATTCAAATCTAAATAAATATATCATTTTTCATCTTTTTTAAGTTTATTATATTTAAGATATTAATTTTGACTGTAAAGACATTGAAATAGTACTTGAATACTATAGTTACAACTTGTAAAGTAATATAAGTTGTTGAATTCTACAATTAGTTTTGGATACTACTTTATGAGTAATAGAGTTTAGGAGAATTCTTTAGGATATTTATTTTTTAAAAAAAATATAACATGTGTTATAAACCTATCATCATATTATGCATTCAATATTGCTTTTTTAGGGGAACAAAAAAGGAAGATGACTAAAACAAAATTTATATTATGAAAAATCAATTACCAAAGTCAATTACTACATCAAAAAATTGACATCATATTTCAATTATTGAACAATATAATATAACTAAACATGTTAGTTTTCTTGTAAAAAAAAATCAACTTGTTATAATATTCAACATTAATTAAAAAATAGACATTGAATGTATCAAATTTACAATGATGTCAACATATATGTTGCATGGGAATTAATGTTAAAACCCTAAAACAACTAATGTTGAAGGACAAATGTATATTAGTGATTAACTTAAATTTCAACTTTAATTTATGTTAATATTCAATTTTGTTACTTTCATAGGTAACAAGTATGATCATTGTGTGGTTTGAACTTTTGGAGACATCAAGATTGCTCCTAGCAAGGTATTTTCTTGCTTTTAAATGTTTCCATATGGTTATTAGTCATTTGATCATTTATTCCAAATCTGTGAAGCTCGTTTATTATGGTTTTAAATTAATAGTTTCATATAGACAATTATAAATAAATATGTTCATTAAATTTTAGTATGTATGATAGTAAACTACCATTATTTTTACTTTTAATCGTAAAAAGTGATGTACAACATTGATGGTTCAAAGATTTCACCTTTCAAGCATGATGCTAAATACGATTGACAATTGAAATGGGATTTTGAATGTTGTATTAGTTTTAATAATGTCAATGTTGTCATGATTAGTTCAATAATTGCTTGATATAGTAAGGAATGCTACATGTATTGAATATTGAAATTTTTCATAAAGTAAGCTGTTATTAATTGATAATTTTTAATTTAATAAAACTAACTAATTAAAATTTAATCCAAAATTGAGACATGCATGAAGCTTATTTTAAAATTATGATCTTAGAGATATGGGCTTAGCACATTTACATAGTTTAGTGTAGTTTGGCAGTTGTATAGGCCAAAGGCTTAGTAAACCTTTTATAAAGAGGATTACTATGATTTTATAAATAAAGATTATGACTAGATCCCCTCTTCACTTTTCATATACATGGTTTCTATCCATTGAGAGCCACCACCAAGGAAAAGAGCAAAGAGAAAGATCTAGTTAAAGAGAATTTATTAGCTTCTGTTGAATTCAATTATAGCTATAGATCCATCAAATAAATAAATACAAATTTTATATTTATAGTATTCAAATTATCATATATGAGATTCTAAAATTGAAAATTCTTATATATAATATTAGAGCTTACATATATGATATTAGAACCTAATATAATTAATTATATTTTATATTATTTTGATTAAAGGTTTATGATGAAACTATATATATATGATTCTTAAAATAAAATTATATGATCAATTTATAAGATTTATTTATAATTCTTTAATACATCTTTATAAATTTTTCATTGGAAAAAATTATGGATTAGTTTTCTAGTTCTATTGTTCTTTGAAATTGAACAAAATGCTTTATGTAATATTCTTCTTCACTAAGAATACCATTGAATGGTGTTATATTGGATCATGCTGTTGGAATTCATGCTGCTGGTGGGCTATTAGAATTATGAAATTCGTGGTGGAGAATTAAAAAAAAGGGAAAATCAATCAAACTAAGTGTCTGCTGAAAATCGCGCATCATACATGCACAGCGGAATAAAACTTTTTGCACGATTTCCACCAAGAATCCATGCAAATTTAGAACGCCATAGATTAGGGATTAGGGTTTATACCTTTCGGCAAAATTCTTCTGACCGCTACACCAAGTCCGATCTGCTTCCAAATCACGAACCGGAATAGAAACCAGTAAATCAAATCACCAGTACAACGGTTATGTGGCTGCACCTCTGTGGTATCCACACGAACCCGTGAATCACCGATGAATGTCCGCTACACCACCGGTTGGAATTGATCTCCTTAGACCTCGTAGTGCTAGCTACGCCTCTTCAGATATTTTGGTCAAAGAGAGTGGCTAGGGTTTTTCTATGCTTTTACTTGGGGTGCGTGAAGAATAATAGTAATCCTATTATTACCCAATAAGCCTATTTAAATAGGTGCATAGAAAAACCTAACCTATTTGGGCCTTATTCCATTGTATAAATATAGGCTTACTATTGGGCCTTATAATTATAACATGAATTCCTAAATATTAAGCCCAAACAATTTGGTCCATTAATTCCAAATTCACTAAGCTCTAAGTGTGCGACCCTACAGGCTCTCATTACGTTGGCAATGACCATTAATCATATTAATTATCATAAACAAAGATTGGTGTCTAGCAACACATCATTGTTACCCAAGTAATGAGAAAGTCGGTGATTTGACTAAACCTTTACACGTGATCATCGTTTATGTCCTTTTGTCCTATACATCTAGATTGAGCACAAGACATGGACCGTGTCATTCCCGTATAGCTCAATCTTGAGGTTTCTTGATTCCTAAGTAAGCTGACTGAAACAAATGTAATCGACATCTCATGTCAATTCATCTGAGCATGGCCATGCATTTTCTCAGCTTTACTTAATGAAGGGGCCTATAGATGTTACTCCTGTTATATAGGAGGGACAAATCCCATCTTGATCACACAAACCCCTCCGCATGATATGTGACATATCCAATATCTACCCTTGCATTCACTTAACCATTAGTGACATAGAATAGTATCAAAATATGAAACTCACATGTAGGAAACCTTGGTAATCTCAGGTCAAAGGACCATATTAATAATGATCACTAAGAACCACTTATGACACTCATATAACGATCCATGTAGTGTTCTTAATATGGGTCGGTCCAGTATACAAGTTCTCTAACTTGTACTCATGTGTAAACTTAATATCCCATATAAGTCTTCACACATGCTAGTCTTAACATATCAAAGCAACCTAATCCACAATGATATATGACTAGGGACATTTAAGAATATAATTATTCTAAGGTTATTATTATAATTAAATATATTACGCAGACAATATATATAAATATAATAATTGGAATTGCCATTAAAATAACATGATTCAAAATTACAATCACCAATATAATTGGTTTTAGGGCATATACACTAACAGTGTCTTCATCAGATAGAATAGCTTGAATGCATTGGATGTCATCCACAATTGATATGACACTTGCATAAACCCAATCAACATTTAGGCACATGAATCACTTATGAGCTTTTATTTTTATTATTATTTTTATTCCATGGTTCCTTTGTTAAGGACCTAAATGCTATGCCTGTTTGTGCTAATCATCAATCTGGGACTTAGTGGTCAAATGATAACCATGCATAAAAGCTAAGATCCTGACTTGGTGGTCAAAGGATAACCATGCATAAAAGCCAAGATCCTTAATTAATTTAAAATTGAATAATTAGCTTATTCTGTTTGGTTATAAAAGCTAAGATCTTGACATGGGTTATAAACCTAGCAGACATAGCATGAAATGATTTTTACGCATATTAGTGTGAACTGATTATATATTATATATTAATTATATTATATTTCATATAGTAAAGGAATGAAATTCTTTTAAAATATTTATTATTAATTCTATTTTAAATTAATTAAATAATATTTTTCTAAATTATAAAATTACAAGATCTTTTAGAAAAATAGAGTAATATGCTTGTAATCCATTGATGATATTCACTCTTCCTAATATTTTTTTATTATTATTCTTTTTATTTTAAAGAGTGAACATAATAAAATATCATAATATGTTAATTTTAAATTTTGTTCAAAATTTTGTCATGTAACACCATTTAAGGGTTCATTGAGATCCATTAAGTTTTAGCATCATATCGAGAATGACTCATTGTATACATATAGTTGAGTTTGTAAATTGAGATTTTAGATAATTTATTTTTCAATTTAGGAAAAATTTTCATTAGTAACTATAAATGCTTAATTGTCAAAGTAGCTCACTTATAGTGATTAGTGAAATATTTTCTTATTTAGAAATTATAAGATAGTATTGGAATTATCTTATATAATCGCCTACCCAAATGGGGTTATTATGTAAGATAATTTTGGTATCTGGCATAAGACATTAGGGTTGGAAATATATCAATTTAGAAAGTTTATCTGCCTAAAGGAGATGGATTTTTTGAAAACTAGGTATTTTTATATTAGCCTTATAAGGAGAGTACTTACTAGCATATCATATTCTCTGTCCAAAGGGAGAATATGATGATGCACTTAGACTTTCTAGTTGTTGTAGCACATTAGGAATTATTGCTATTTAAAATTATCCATTGGTTAATTGTTACATTTTTGTCTTGAATAGTGACTTTTGCTATAAATAGCAACCCAGCTACTATTGAGATCCTACATGAATGCAACTATAAGAGATGGAATGAAGACCTAAATTTTACCTTAGTTATGAGTGACATTGACATAGCCTTGCATATCGATCTGCCTACAACCATCATTGCTCAAAGTACTATTAAACAAAAGATGTTGTATGCTAAATGGGATAAAGCAAACCGTATGTGCCTACATGCCATTAAGAGATTTATCTCTAAGCATCTTCTAAGTAGGTTAGATGAGATTGAGAATGCTAAAGAGTTCCATGATACTGTTAGTTAAATATGCCAAAAATCTAGCAAGTCTAAGGCTAGGAACCTTATGAACGAGCTAACAAGTATAAGGTATGATTTTATTGGAAATGTTAGAGACTTCATCATGAAAATAGTCCATATAAAAAATAAATTAGCTTCTCATGAAATCACCTTACTTGATAAATTTATTATTCACCATGCCATCAATTTTCTCCCTTATGAATTCATCTAACTTAAAACTACCTATAACACCATGAATAAAGTTTGGAGTATTAATGATCTTACATCCAAATATGTTTTTAAAGAAGAAAAACTCAAAAGAGAGAAAAATGAGAGTGCCTTACTCACTATTAACTCCAAGCCTAGCCACCAAAAAAATTTCAACAAACCTAGGAAGTTCAAGTTAAAAGTTTCTAATAAGTTTTAGGGTAAAAAAAACCAAGACAGTAATCAGACAAAAGGGATAAATGGTCCTAAAGCAATCATTAAGAGAGATAGTAAATGTTTTTCCTATAAAAAGAAAAGTCATAAGAAATTCAAGTGTCATAAATACAAATCTTGGTTAGAGAAAAAGAATAAACAAGAAGGTAAACCATTTGCTTTCATTTGTTTTGAATCTCATTTTATTAGTAACACATTAAACTCGTGGTGGTGTGATAGTAGCGCAACTGTTCATTTTGCTATTACCTTGTAAGGGTTCAAAAGCAAATGGAAGCCAAGTAAGAAAACGGCCAAGCTTAGAGTTGGAAATAATACTGAAGTTGAAGTTAGTTATATAGGAACAATAGGTTTAAATTTAGAGTCTTATTTTGAACTTATTTTGAAAAATGTTTTCTATGTACCTCCTTTAAGAGAAATTTTATTTCAATTTCTATTTTAGATAAACATGGTTATCATTTTATTGTTAAGAATGAAAAAGATAATTTATCTTTAAATTCCAAAGTTGTTAGTGAATTTAAGCTAATTGATAATTTGTATAGATTATGCTTGATACAAAATAATGAATACAGTAGTATGAATATTAAAAACATAGTGTCTAAGAGAACCTTAATTAGTGAAAATTCTTTCTTGTTGTAGCATGGTCATATCTCAAATGAGAGAATTAACAAATTGATAAAAGATAGTTCTTTATCTTCTCTTAATTCTAAAAACTTAGACACATTTGTTGATTGAATAAGGGCTAAGCTAACTAAGACTAAAAGCAAAAAAGCCACTCAAAGTTCTAACCTTTTATAAATTATGCATACTGATATTAGTGGATCACTTACTCCTA
This sequence comes from Sindora glabra, assembly GCA_020226215.1. Lineage (NCBI taxonomy): Eukaryota > Viridiplantae > Streptophyta > Magnoliopsida > Fabales > Fabaceae > Sindora > Sindora glabra. Next base: position 23,657,072 of record CM035234.1, read on the forward strand.
CTTTATATGGTAATAAATATTTTATTATCTTTATTGATAATTTTTCTCATTATGGTTATCTTTAGCTAATTAAGGAAAAGTCTTATACTTTTGAAAATTTTAAAATTTTTAAAATGAAAGTAGAGAAACAATTGGAAAAAGTCATCAAAATTGTTAGGTTTAATCGAGGTAATGAGTATTATGGCAAACATGGTACAATTAGACAGCATATGGGACCATTTGCCAAATACTTATAAGAGAATAGGATAATTGTCTAATATACTATGCCTGATAGTCTTGAACAAAATGGTGTAGCTGAATGGTGGAATCGCACTTTTAAGAATATAATAAGGAGTATGATAAGTAGAAATAATCTTCTTGAATTTCTTTAGGGTGAAGTCATGAAATGTGCATTATATATATTTAATAAAGTACCCCATAAATTTATAGCAAAAACACCTTTTGAACTGTGGACCAGTAGAAAACCTAGCTTGAACCACTTTTAAGTTTAGAGATGTCCTACAAAAGTTAAAATTTATAATTCTTTTAAAAAGAAAATTGAACCTCGATCTGCTCATTACTATATCATAGGGTACCCAGACCATTCAAAGGATACAAATTCTATTGTCCTAAACGTGGAGGTAAAATTGTAAAGTCACAGGTGGCAAAATTTTTGGAATAAGATACTGTAGATAAAAGCATCATAGAAGTTCTCAATGATAATGAGCCTATAAGATATGTCACTTTCTCTTTGCCAAATCCACAAAGTCTTACAGTACCAGTAAACATTGAAAAAGAAGAAAATGTGTAGCAAAATACAAATCTTCTCCCTCTGGCTTATCCTCCTAATCCAATTCCTACTCCTGTTAATGTAACTTAAGCTTAGTAGAATGAAGTTAAGGTGCTTTTGAGAAGATCTACAATCTCTAATAATTACTTAGTTTTCCTTGGAGAGAGTGATTATGATATCAGTCATGTTGTTAATCTTGTGACTTTCAAAGATGCAATAACTAGTCTATAATTTGATATATGGATGGATGCAATGAAAGATAAAATGAATTCTATGGCTTACAATGATGTTTGGGAGCTTGTTGAGCTTCCAAATGGATATAAACATATTAGTTGTAAATGAGTGTACAAAGCCAAGAAAGACTCTAAAGAAAATGTTGAAAAGCTTAAAGCTAGATTGGTGGTAAAGGGATTTACTTAAAAAAAAGAAGTGGACTACAATGAGACTTTTTCACCAATATCATCTAAAGATTCTTCTAGAATTATCATGGTTTTGGTAGCACACCATGACTTAGAGCTTTATTAGATGAATGTGAAGATAGCCTTTTTGAATGGGGATTTAAGAGAAGAAGTTTATATGATACAGCCAGAAGGTTTTCAAAAACCTAGAAAAGAACACTTAATATGTCGGCTTAAAAAGTCTATTTATAAACTTAAACAAGCTTCCAAGCAATGGTATTTTAAATTTGATGAGGTGATCACTTCCATGGGCTTTAAGGAAAATAAAGTTGATTAATGCATATGCCTTAAGATCAGTGGGAGTAAGTGCATTTTTTTTTGTCTTTTACATGGATGATATTCTATTAGCTAGTAATGATAATTGTTTGCTACATGAAGCTAAACAATCGTTGTCCAAGATTTTTGACATGAAAGATCTTGGAAATGCTTCTTTTATTCTTGGAATAGGGATTTGCAGAGATCAATCTAGAGGTTTGTTAGGACTTTTACAAAGATCTTACATTAATCATGTACTTACTAGATTTAACATGCAAAATTGTAAGAGCGAGGATGCACCTATTATAAAAGGTGATAAACTTAATCTTAGTCAATGTCCCAAGAATAATTTAGAAAGAGAATCAATGAAAAATATACATTATTCTAGTGCAATGGGCAGTCTTATGTATGCACAGGTCTGTACTAGGCCATCCATTGCATTTGCAATTGGAGTTCTTGATAGGTATCTTTCTAACCTTAGTATGGATCATTAAGTTGCTATTAAGAAATTTTTTAGGCATTTACAAAAGATGAAAGATTACATGATGGTTTACAAAAAAGTTAACAATCTTAAGATTGTTGGATACACATATTCTAACTTTGCTAGCTATCAGGATGATATAAAATCCACCTCAGGATAAATTTTTATGTTGGCTGGAGGAACTATATCTTGGAAAAATGTGAAATAAACACTTTTGACTTCTTCTACTATACAAGTTAAGTTTGTTGCATGTTATGGAGTAGCTATGCAAGCTACTTGGCTGAAGAATCTTATCCCTAGTCTTTGCATTGTTGATTTCATCTCTAACCCACTAAGAATTTACTATGATAACAAATTTGTTATGTTGTTTTCTAAAAATAACAAAATTACATATGGGTTTAAGAATTTGAAAATAAAGTATCTTAAGGTCAAATATTTTGTAAAAAATGGTGACATTATAGTAAAGCATATTAATACAAATAACATGATTATTGATCCTCTGACCAAAGGATTAAGACCTATAATTTTTAGCAAACATGTTGAGAGTATGGGTGTCTTGGTGTCCTTTGATGTATTTAATTTCATTGATGATCATCATAAAGTGAATATTCTATGCTATTATGTACTTTTACATGAATATATACTTATAGGTATTAAAATTTTGTTTCTTACGACTAATATTTATTTTAAGTATGACTTTGATGTTAAGAAAGTATGTCTCATAAAATGACACCATTGAATGATCTTGAGAATATAAATGAGATTTACGTACAACATATGGATTTCTCATCAAGTTTAGAGAAATCATGGAGGATCAATAATGAAAATAGCACATTTGATCACATTTGGTGCTATTTTTTACTACACAACCACACTGAAATCTATTATCAATAAAGTCACTAACACTTATAACCATGGATTAGTCCTATGTCAATAAGGGACAAAAAGACCATTATGATTTAATGTTAGTTATCTATATTAAATAGGATTGTTGTGATATTGTCTCAAAGGACTAAATTATTTTTTAATTGTAGCCACATAAAAGTTTTTTATTAACCAGTCTGTAATCTTATTTTCAAAATATATTTTGTTAAAACTCTTATAAAATCCAATTAATATTACTCAAGTGGGAGAATGTTATAATTTTTCATAAAGTAAGATGTTATTAATTGATAATTTTTAATTTAATAAAACTAACTAATTAAAATTTAGTCCAATTATAAGATGTGTGTAAGGCCCATTTTTAAATTGTGATATTAAAGATATGAGCTTAGCACATCTACATAATTTCGTATAGTTTGGCGGTTGTGTAGGCTAAAAGCCTGGTAAATCTTTTATGAAAAGGATTATTAGGGTTTTATAAATAAAAATTATGATTAAGTTCCCTCTTCACTTCTCATATATACTATTTCTATCCATTGAGAGTCATCATTGAAGAGAAGAACGAAAAGGAAGATTTAATTGAGGAGAATTCATTAACTTTTATTGAATTTAGTTATAATTACATATCCATCAAGTAAGTAAATATAATGATGTTCTAATTATCACACATGAGATCTTAAAATTAAAAATTTTTACATTGAATCTCTAATAACGAGAATCAGTTTCTGTGTTCAATACTAGAGTTGATCTTTGTACCTATAAAATACGAGGAGAAAGAGAGTTTTAAAAGGAACTAAACTAAAATATAACTCATTACACTAAAATATAAAATAGCGTATTGAATATTGAGTATAAATTAGGTGAACTAAATATGCACTAAAATATGAAATAATAAGTTAAATAAAATAAATTAGGAAAACTTACGATATAGTACAGTTGTCCAAACATACTTATTCCTTCCACAAAATTAATTGTATAAATCAAACTAAATAGATGTAAATACTTAGAATGGGACATATTCTATGATTTTGAAAAAATAAAATAAGAACATTTAATCTCAAAAAAACGTTTACTTTCAAAACTCTATTTTCTCCAAAGCAAGCTAAAGAAATACAAGGAAATTTTAACTTCATAAAATTTCATCTACACTTAAAATGTGTTTGAAAACACTAATTTAATACTTAACTTAATAAATTCAAACTTAAAATTATATTTTATTTGTTTGATTTGTTTATGCTAAATATTAAATTAAGAAAAATTTACTTATATAATGTTTGAAAGTACTGATTCAATGCTTGATTGAATAGGTTCAGGTATAAGATTATATTTCATTTGCTTGATTTATTAGAATTGAATATGAATTTCGATGAAAATCTGCAAAACCTATTCAGCATTAATTATTTAGCTCAATGCATTCAGTAGCTATTTCTATTTTGATGAGATTTTATTGGATAAAGATCTAACATTATCTTATTTTTTATAGTAATTAGATACATATATACATATATCACATTATTTAAAGATTTGGCATATAAATATTTTCAAATCATAATTAATATAATTTTGAAATTATACAAAATTTGAATATTTTATGATAGAACTTTCAAACCATTATCTACATTCATTACTTAAAATTCAAACACTAGAAATTTAGAACTAAATGAATTCAGCACTTAAATTCAGTGTTTAATTTCAATATTTAATAATTATGTACACATCTATACAAAATTTTATGTTTAGCATTAAAAATTGTGGTACATAAAATTTTTAAAATTATAATCTAGGATAATTTTAAAATTGTACAAAATTTAAATTATTAATTAAATTTAGAACTTAAAATATGAAATTATTCAAATGCTATAAACTCAACACTTAATAGATTTAGCGCTTAAAATTCAATAGTTAATTTTAATGCTATAATAACAATAATAATGATAATAATATTATTATTATTTTATATGTATCAAAATAATTAATCATTAATATTGATAATCAAAATATGGGATGCCTTTAAAACATAAAATTAAGTATTCTACTAATAATTTACAATTTTTTTAAAAGCAGTAACAATAAGATTTTAAATTCAGATAACAAGTGTTATATGAAATAACCATTGTAATATTTAAACGCACTATCATTAATTTAAAATATTATTAAATAAATCTGTAATATTATTTAATAAGATTTAATATTTACATTTTGTTATAAGTAAGCTAAATAATTATAAAATGATTAAAAATAAGAAAAATTATTTTATTTTTGTAAATTAAAATATTTGAAACAAGTAAATTTAAAATTACATATTCTCAAATAAAATCATTTATTAAAAACTTTCTAAGAATCGTTTTTTAAGAATCTTAATATATATATATATATATATATATATATATATATATATATATATATATATATATATATATATATATATATATATATATATATATATTAAATATTATTAAGAATTATGTAAATTTTTCGTAAAGATTTGAGTATTACAAATTCTTCATCAAAGTTATAAAAAGAATCTCTTCAAAACTCATTTACTCTTATACATATAAATTTTAAATATTAATAAATTATAAAACGCTTTTATAAGAACCTTTTTCTGAAAAGATGCTTGAGCATCACATGAGTTTAATGGAAATTGTTCAAAAAAATTTGGGTATCACATTGCTATATATTTAATTTAAAATATAGCATGTAAAAAATTGATATTAAAAACATTGGAAATTTTAAACAAATAAATTTGTTTTTAATTTTCAAATATTTTTATTAAAAATAGAATATATAATTAATTAATTTAATTTTTAATTTCTATATTAAAATTTTAATTCATGTAAATTTTTTTATAATAAAAATAAAATATATCGTATTATTTCTATAACATTTAATAAAATTGGCACTCAAATCGTAAATAATAAAAGTGAACATAGGAAATTGAGACAATGGGTCATATGTAAAGTAATTGATGAGAATCTAAAATAAAATATTTTTTATCCAAATAAGACACATAACTCTCAAAAGAAAATTTTATCATATGGTGTTAATCCAACGCCTTCAGTGACAAAGTACCATAACAAACAAATTATAATTAGTTCAAAACTGAGCACTGTAAGTGTACCAAAAGTTCAAGCACATTCCAAATGGAGCTTCAAATGTCGCCTATCAGTAATTTATGATAATGCTGCCGAAATACCAGAAAATCAAACACGACCTAAATCTAGCTTTTCTAGTTTAATTATCTTCATGGTTTTTGTGCTAGAATATTGATGTGTGACATTATCTGTTAATCATTCAATCTCGGGTTCTATGGAACAACACTCTCCTATGAGGTAATGCTACTAGAGGGATAGCTTTGATAAATAGGGATAAATGATAATTATTATAATTGATTACAGTTGTTAATTTGTCTTTAATTAAGCCTAATTAGAAAAGATAAAGAGTAAATGGATAAATTTATTCGTGAAAGATTATATTAATATTAAATTAATCTTAGTTTTTATATGACATTAATTTAATCTAGTTACATTTAATTTGATATCAAATTGGTCTTATCTTTACACTAATATCAAGTTAAGTTTGAAAGATTACATTTACGTCATATTAGTCTTCACTTTGACATCAATTTAATCATATTTCTAATTCTAATATACATTTCTATTAATAAATTTGAGTTAAAGTTAAATCTACTAAAATTAATTACAGACCAATTAAAAATACAAAATGCTAAATTGAATTGAAAAACTAATTTAAGAGAAAGAACTATGTTTACTTTTAAAAAAAAATCAAATCTTAAACATTTAATGGTAATATTTGCTTGAAAAAATCAACCAATGAACCAAATAATAATTGAATTCATAATAAGAAGACAAAATCTTTAAATGGGTTTTTCTTCTACATTTAAACTAATATCAAAACAAAATTTTAAATTAATTTGATGACAACATAATCTAACAACACTAATTTGATGTTAATTTAATGATAATATAATAGTAGAATAAATTTAATGTCAAATTAAATGAAATTGAACTAAATTAATGCTATAATAAAAATAAAAATTAGAACTAATTTGATATCAATACAATGTTTGAGGGATGAATTCATCCATTTACTCAAAGAGAGTTGATAGAAGAAGAGAAATTTATGACCTTCATAATTGATTATAAATACAATATTGTATTCCTTTTTTTATCTGTATTTATTTTTTAATAAGGATAAATGATAATAAATATATGTAATATGAATAGCTGCCGCATCCACACTCATGAATTATATCTATCAATTTAATTTAATTATAATCATTGACTTTTCTTTGATTAAGTTTAATTAAAATGGCAAATAATAAAGTAAGAGGAATTCATAATTTTGGGTCGCGAATATATTTATACATAAAGATGTATAACAAAGCTATATTATGTAATTTATTACAATATTTGGCTATTTTTTAATCTCTGATGGTTAGTCTTTAATAACAAAGATAAATAATAATTATTATAATAATAATTGATTACAATTATTAATTTTTTTCCAAATTAAGTATAATTAAAATATAAATGATACTAAAAGGAAATAAGGGGAATTTATGACTTTTATAAATTATTACAATTACAATATTTGATTATATTTTAATCTGTAATATTTAATTTTTAATACTAAGGATAAACAATGTAATAATTATTATAATTTTTTAAAATTATTGATTTCTTTAATTAAGATTAATTAAAAGATAAATAATAGTAAAAAAAGTTAAAGAATTTTATGTCTTTGAAATTTATGTACAATTATTTACAACAACCTATTTTATTATAATTGCTTACAGTTACATATATAGAAACTTGTTCGTCGTAGAATTCTAGTGTTGTATTTGTACTTTCCTTGGTTTGCATATTTTGTTATAAGATTGCATCTGGATGAATTTCAAACTTGGGGTAGAGGTTTCTTCTGAAAGAGCTATTTGATGGGCATTTGTAAAATGTCTTGAACTTTGTTTTTTCTTGAGCAATATAATACAAATGAATTGAAACAGAGGCCAAAGCATTATTTGATATAACGCACCCTCCCCCTTTCTTTTTCTTTATAACATTTTTCTCTCTATTCAACTAAATTCACTGAAGACTTTGAAAATAAAATACATAAAAACAAGAATAATAAGAAAATTTTGAAATGCTAAGCAAAGGAGAACCATACCAACAATGGGGTATGCTCTCTTAGCTATAATTTCATGTTTGTAGCGTTTTCATTCAGAATTGCATGCACACCTGCAACACAACAAAATTGAAGTAAAAATAGATTTCAAAATCTAAAGAAAAGAATACAAGAGAAGCTCAAAAAAAATAAAATGGCATATTAAGGAGATAAGGAGAATAAAATGATATATTGATCCTCGTTCCTTGACATCATTTTGAGGCATTTTCGAACAGTTTCGCAGCCATGCTACGCCTAGCTTTGTCATCATTGGAAAGTGATACTATGAGATAAACCTAAAAGTATGAGGGAGGGAGCTTTGATTAAATTAAAGACCCCGATTGGGTAAGAATAACTATTCGAAAAGAGTGTTAATATCTGTAGTTGAGCTACGGGAAAGAGTGATAAATGATAATGCGAGAGAGTAAACATATGGCATATGTTTGTCTAGCTCAAGTGGGAGAATATATTATAAATATAAATAAATACAAAAATAAGTAATAATATATGTATATAGTAGGAATGAGATATTTCCTCAATCCTACTAAACAAGGTGCTCGTGGCATATTGAGACTGCAAAAATCCACTTTACAATTTTTGTCAAATCTAATTGGATTGAGAGACGATAATTTGACTAGCCCATGCAGATAAATTTTAATTTAATTACTGTATTTTCCTTATGTTTTTTAATTCATATAAAATTTGATTAATTTTAAACCTTAAAAAAATATGAATTTTCTGGTGGATCACACGAGTATGGTACTAGTTTTGATTATTTTATTATAAAATAACCTCTAAATTTTAATTAAATTATTATATATGTCCAACCTAGACATAATGAGTTAAAATTCAAATTTGTATCAATAATATAGGAAACCCATACCAAATGATGCATCTGTTAATTACACAAGCTGATGAGCATATGTTATTTACACATAATAAATTATATGCTATTGTGGAAAAAATTATTTGCTCCTAACTTATTTTTCTTGTCAAGGGGAAAATCAAATTTAAAATTCTATCATTATTATTTTCGCACGTCAAGAACAACATTTACCAAATTTTCAAAGATGGACAACTCATGATATTGCTTTTGAAAATATACGGAATTCAATCACAATTGGAAAAATATATTGAATTAAATGATGAAATAAAAAAGAAAAAAAACAAATATGACAATTATTCCCCTAACGCAAAAAAAAGATTGCATTTTGATTCTGAAATATCATTACTCCATTATCATATTAAGATTTTAACATTATAAATCATTCGCATTTTATTATATGATTCTTAACTTTTAAAAATAAGGTTACTAGAAATTTGAATATATGTAGCACATACAATACACTCGTTAATCTTTTAGACAAATTCTTACACTACTTTCATATAAGTTTTCTTTGACAATTAACTAATTACATTAATAGTTAATTAATTGAATTAATTATTAATTGATAGCTAGTTATATTAGTTAATTTGACCAATTAATAGCATTAGCTACTTATATAAAAATATTTAATAAAATCAACTATTTATTATTAACTACTTATATATAAAATGACATATAAGGACATGCATATATTTTATAATTTATTTAAGTATTCTTTTACTTTAACAATATTTAGATTAAAATATATTATTTATTATATTATTTTTTAAGAAAAATTATGTCATTATAATTTAATATAATTATTTGATTTTCTTTAAAATGAATTATTATAATTTTTTAATCAAAAAATACTTGTGATATTGTGGTAGATTCAATAACTATTAAAGTTTGCTTTATAACTATTTATAAAATTAAATTTAAAATTTACATATTTATCATTAAAATATTGATGAATTATACATTTTAAGTATAAAAACATATTTTTTACAAGTAATGTCATTCCGTTATTTCTTTTTCTCCCTTAATATGTATTGTTCTTTAATTTAAAAAATATTATTTGATAAAAGATTAATAATTTTCTCTATACATTTTTTATTATTTACTATGAAATAAAACATATATTATCTTCTTTTTCATACAATTTGATAGAAAATATATAATTATAATCATGTAATTTTTTATTTTTATTTAAATATTTTAATATAATTTATTACTTATTTAGTTTCATTTAAAAATAAATAATTATAATTTATTATATTTATTACATTTTTATATAAAAATAAATAAATAAAATTTAGTATTTTCTTATTTATCAATGATAGAAATATATAAAAATTTATTATTAAGGACAAGAATATCTTTTTATATATTAAATATAAATCATCTATTTTAAAAAGTTATTATTTTTGAATTTTTTTAAATAATTGTTCAAGAGTCGATAAATTAATCAAAATAATTATTTATTAAATATTCAAATTAGTTAATTAATTTGGTCAAACAATTAAAGGTATTCAAATTAGTTGATTAAAAAATTATTTACTAAATACCCTCATAATAAAATTGTAATAGCTATATTTTTTTAATTTTCAATTATTTTTCTTAATACCTATATTTCTTGGGAAAGTATTTATTTCTTTTTGTAAGATATTGATAATTAATTTTAATTTCTTTATTTCACGGGGAAGGTAACTCTCTCCCGACAACGTATATCCTCTCTATCCTTTTTTGCAATACGGTAAAGCAATTAATATACAAAATTTTCTCATTTTAATTTCTTGACTTTCAAATATATTCTTTCCTTTCATATTTACGGTACGTAATGTATATAGATTACATCTCCAATCCGTTTTATCTTAGCCCATTATTTCCCCCCATCTTCTTACCTTTTTTTAATATTTTTTTGGAATCTTACGTTTCGATTTAGAAAATCTCTTTTTCTTATTACATATAACAAATCTTTTCTCTTTGAATTCAATGTATGATAAATGGATATTTTCCAGCAAAAAAAAGAATAAATTAAATTCACAATTTTTTACGCTTATTTGACTTATACTTTAACATATATATTATTTTTATATTTTAAATCAAAACGGCTTGATAGATAAATATTTTCCCACGATAAAAAAAGGGGAAATTTTATATTCTTATATTTTTAAAAATGGAGTTGAATTATACTTATATTTTTATTTAAACATTATTACTTTTTTATTTCTTGTATTCTAAAATTTAAACTCTCCTCGCATTGTTGCTGAATGCAAATGTAATTAGAATAAATTTGGAAAAGTTAAATGCATTTTGATAAATAATTATTTATATTATATCTCTCATAATCATTGTATCTGACCAGGATCTGAACCTGATTCACTTTGTCAACTTTTTTTTTTTTAAGAGAAGATATGTGCAAATTCTCCAGTTTATTATTAGTATTTAGAAAAGCCAAAAATAAAATCAATAATCACTATATTTTTGGCCCATATAATTCCACCTATTGACATAATGATAAATTTATTAAATTCTGAAGGGTTTCAAAATTCAATCGTTAATTTGAAGGGAAAAAAAAAGACAATAAAAGGAAGTCAGCACAAAGGTAGGCAGTCTAACGCTAGACTTCAAACTTTAAAAGAAAACATAAATTATTTTTGAAAAAAGAAAGGTGAAAAATCATAATTTTTTTTACTTTTTATATATTACCATATTAGTTTAGGGAGATAAATTTCGCTAATAAATTTGAATTTGAATTATCATGATGGAAATGAAATTATGCTTAACCAAATTTAATTATTTACCAAATTATCAATATTACTCCAAAAGAAAATTTTAGGTATATAAATACTGTATAATTTGTTTCTGCTTTATCTTGAGCTCTCCTCCTTGGTGTTTTACTTGTTGTAAGATTATAATTTTGTATCTTTCAAATTTACATTTTTGTCTAGTTCTTCCAACTTTCAAGCAGCTTTTGGAAAATCAACTAGCCAATTGGATTATTCATCTCCTGAAATCTATAAGTTGTTCTGAAATTCTAATGCATATAGTCAATGCCTGCATGTTTCTCATGTTATTTTTTTATTTTATGTTTTTATTTGCGGACTTGTGTTAAAAGGGGAAAAAACATCTAAAGCTAGAAAAGCTTGTTCTGAAATGTGAAATCACAGAGATTTTGCAATGGTTTGCACCCAGTTAATCCGAAGTCCTGATTTTTCTTAATTGATTTATGATGTTGCAGGTGTTTTTCTGATAATGCTAACTCGAAAGGGGTCATTCTGTACCTCTATGGATGCAAATGTTTCAGTTCAGGAACAACATATATAGAACCAGAAGATCCATCATCTTATTACACGATTCCAATGACTCAGTCATCAACCTACACTCAAATTCCTGGAGCAGCATTCGCTGCAGCTTCTTTTGGAGGCAGTCATGGTGCTGCTGCCGTTGGTGCCAGCAACGGTTCTGTTAGAGAAATTGTAAGTCCTGGGATTACGTTGTTAGGACCAGAAGCTTCAAGATCTTATAGCCTGATTCCAATGACTACATCACCTCCCTACAACCATGTTCCTGAAGCAGCAATTGCTAGAGGTGCTGTTCGTGGCAGTGGTGGTGCTGCTGGATTGTTAGGACCAGAGGTTCTATCATCTTATGACAATGTACCAAGAACTGTATCACGACCCAACAACCATGTTGCTGAAGCAGCAGTTGCTGCAGCTGCTGTTGATGGCAGCAGCAGCAACAGTGATGGCTCTACGCCTCTTGGAGTTAGTGCTTCAATTTCAAATAATGTTTTATGTGGGAAGCCTGCTAGAAACAACTTCAAGTTTTATAGGAGACCTTCGGCCAATTTCGGTAATGATTTGGATTCTTATCTTTGACTTTAACTCTGGTGAAGTTGTCTGCTATCAATATTGGATGCGTCCCCAATATAGTTTATTATCAGTTGAGTTTGGATTTAATGGTGTCCATGTCTTTTCTTTTTTTATTAGTTTTTATTGATTCTTTTTCTGTGACTGTTAAATTAAGCTATTTTTTATTGATTCTTTTTCTGTGACTGTTAAATTAAGCTATGAGCTTTGAAAATCTTAGGTAATTATTTAAACCTTTGAGAAAATATTCAGGACTTAATTAATTTACTTTATAGGTTATGAAAATGTCACCATGCTAATTGGTTTTTGTTTCAAATTGCTCTCACTTGCAAAAATAATTGATAGCATATGTAACCTTGTAACTTGGGACCGGAACAGAGACGAGCCATTGTTGGTCTTGAACTTCAACTTTCATTTATGCTAATACTCATTTTTGTTACTTTCATAGGTAACAAGTATGATCGTTGTGTTGGCTCAAACTTTCAGAGATATGTTATCAAGGTTGTTTCTGGTAAGTTATGTTTCATTGTAAAGGAACAACACTCACATTTTCTAGCTTCATTTTCTATGCATGAGTTTGCTTCTACATATTTTCATGATTATTGGTCATTTGATCTTTTGTTCCGAGAATGGGATGCTCATATAATGTGGTTTGAATTGGTTATTTCATATAGACATTTATGAATAAATATGTTCATTAAATTTCTCTATGTATAGTAGCCATTATTTCTATATTTAACCGTTAAAAAGGATGTAGAACATTGATGTTTCAAAGATTTTAGCTTCCAATCATGATGCAAGTAAGGTTGTCAATTGATATGGGATTTTAAATGTTGCATTAGTATTGGTGATGTCAATGTTTGCCATTATTAGTTCGATAGTTGCTTAGTATAGTAAGGAAAGTTGCACGCATTGAAGGCCTAATATTGAAAATCAGTTTGGGTTAATTGCCAAAGTTGATCTTTGAATGGAGAAGTAAGCAAAAATCATGTTTTTTATACTAAATATTTCTCTTGAGAAATTAATGTAATTAAATTCCAAGTAATGTAGTCAGAAAATTTTGTTTTTCCCATTTTAGTTTGATCGAAGTCTGAAAAGCCTTGTGGTTTTATTGAGTCCAGCCTGCAATTTTAGTTTCGTGCAATGCAGATAAATCTAATTTCTTTACATGTATTGTTTTTCCTATGCTATTAATTTCAATCTTATGTATTTAACCTAAAACTACGATTGATTTCTCTCATTCTTGCATTCCCATTGGTGTAAAATAATATTTTAAATTGCTTGTACAATCCCTTAAACTTCACCTTCATTCATCCCATGCTTACTTCTCTGCAGTGATTCATGACTATAGTTCTGAATTTGCTGCATTGTTTGATGAATATCATCCTCATCTTTGCCTGCAACTATATAAATTTATGAATAAAATAAAAGCTCAAATGTAAACTTGGTTCTATATTTGGCAGATGGAGAGTTTAGTTTTGATACTTCCCTAAGCATGCTCTTTATCTGTGATGCTACTCATGTGGTGCTACATGACCAAATAGATTTATTTTAATTTACTCTTCGCTTTCTACAGGATATTACATCAGCTTTGATAGCATTCTGGAGACAAGGACCACCTCGGACTATTTGTGTCCTATCTGCTTCTGGTGCAATTTCAAATGTCTCACTTCGTCAGCCAAGTTTTGGCACAGATGTCATCAAATATCAGGTGCAATAGCAAATCATATCACTATTGCAATGTTATATTCGTTTTGTTTCTAAACTTGTTTTTTTCTATAATTGCGTCCTACTATATTTCAGTTAGGTAATTGGCAACTAAGTTTATTTCAAAACGACTTTTCTAAATTTATTTAAAACCTAGTCAAAATGCTACTTGTTTTACTTTAGTTTGGTCTGTTTTAAATTATATGTCAAGTGAAATTAAATCTGACCTTAAAAAGCAATTGTATTCTATTGTTTCTTTGTTGAATGTTGATGTTAATTTGTTTGAGTAAACTTACGATTTTGATAATTTCATGGTTGGTATATGTGTGATGGTTATCACGAAATATATACATGAAACAAATTCTGATTTGGTTTAAAAAAATATTTTTTTCCAGGGCCAATTTAATATTATTTCTTTGTACGGCTCTCTCATTCCTTGTGAGAAGCAAGGAAAAAGAGGCGTACAAGGCGTCATGAGTATCACATTAATTGTTGAATGTGTGCATCAGTAGCTGCTTGCTGATATGGCTACTGATGTGGACAGCAGAGGTGGCTGCACACATGGATTAAGGTTGCAAAGGCTGTATTTGACAAATTCAAAGTTGCATGATCAGCTCTCAATCTTTTATCAAGTCTTTAGGAGATTTGTTTTGATTTTCTGTTATTTATTAGCTGTTACAGCCAGTAGCTAAAGTTTAGAAAGGTTGTTGTTATTTTCTGTTACAGACTCTTGTATTTAAGCTGATCATTATTCAATAAAATACATACTCTTCCAGTTATCTGATTTCTTTATTTTATATAAGCTCTCTTCCTCTTAGTTAAAACACTACAAATTGGTATCCGAGCCCTTTTCTTGAGGAACTTGTGATTGACTAAAAACCATCAAATAAACCTAAATACCTTGCTTCTTCCATGGATTCAGAAACACCTTTTACAGCATTAGCACCACCAGTTTTCAATGGTGATAATTATCACATCTGGGCAGCTAGGATGGAGGTACATCTAGAGGTAAATGATCTCTGGGAAGCTATAGAAGAGGACTACAAAGTTCCTCCATTGCCAGCAAATCCAATAATGGTGTAGATCAAGAATCACAAGGAGAAGAAAGAAAGAAAGTCTAAAGCCAGGGCTTCACTATTTGCTGTAGTTTCACCTGAAATTTTTGTCAGGATTATGACAATGAAATCAGCATTTCAGGTCTAGAATTTCCTCAAGAGTGAATATGAAGGAGATAAAAAGATCAAGGGAATGCAAGTTCTCAATTTGATCAGAGAATTTGAGATGCAGAAAATGAAGGAATCAAAGACAATTAAGGAGTATTCTGACAAATTACTCAGCATTGCCAACAAAGTAAGATTACTTGGCTCAGAATTTCCTGACTCTAGATTAGTTCAGAAAATACTTGTGACTATCCCTAAGAGATTTGAAGCTATCATTTCCTATTTGGAAAATACTAAAGACCTGTCAAGTGTTAGCTTGGCAGAATTATTGTATGCCTTGCAGGCTCAAGAACAACGAAGGCTCATGAGGTCTGAAGGTTCTATTAAAAAGGCACTACCAACCAAGTTGCAAACAAACCAAGGAAGAAAAGGCAAAAAGAAGAAAAATAAGAAGGAAGTCTCTAGGTCAGATTCTGCTAACATAAATGGTGGAAGCAAAACTGAGTATCCTCCTTGCAATCATTGTGGAAAGAAAGGTCATCCACCTTTCAAGTGTTGGAGAAGACTTGATATTCAATGTGAGAATTGTCAAAAAATGGGGCATCATTAGAAAATCTACAAGAGCAACTTTCAACAAAAGAATCCGACTCAAGTTAATTTGCAACAGAAGAATGTTACACAAATTGCAAACCAGCAAGAGGAGGAAGAGCAACTCTTTATAGTAACTTGTTTTGCAACCAGCAATTCTAGTGACAAATGGTTGATAAACAGTGGCTACACCAATCACATGACCTTTGATCGTGAACTTTTCAAAGAGTTAAATACATCAGTAACTTCCAAAGTGAAGATTGGCAATGGTGAATACATTGCTATCAAAAGGAAAGGAACTGTAGCAATTGAAAGTTTCTTAAGTACAAAACTAATCAAAGATGTATTATTTGTACCTGCTATTAATCAGAATTTGAAAAGTGTTGGACAGCTACTTCAAAGAGGCTACAAAGTTATCTTTGAAGGCAATCAGTGCTTGATCAAAGATGCTACAGGTGAAGAGGTGTTCAAAATCAAAATGAAGGGCAAGAGTTTTTCTTTAGATCCATTGCAAGAAGAGCAGGTAGCTTACTCCACTATTACTAGCATCACAGAAACCTAGCATAAAAGATTGGGCAATTTTCACCACGCAGCAGTTCTGAACTTGCAAAGAAAAAGGTTTGTACAAGGCCTGCCCTAGCTGGAGTCAGAACTACCAAGTTGCAAGGCTTGTCAATATGGCAAGCAAGCAGGAATTCCATTCCAAAAATCTATCTGGAGAGCAACAAAGAAGCTGCAACTCATCCATACAGATCTTGCTGGACCTCAAAAAACTCCTTCACTAAAAAGGAGTAAATACTACATAATCTTTATTGATGACTTCACTCGTATGTGTTGGATTTATTTTCTCAGATTTAAATCAGAAGTTGCAAGAGTTTTTTTGGAGTTTTAAGCAATGGATTAAGAATCAAAGTGGCTATATAATTCAAACTCTGAGGTCTGACAATGGCAAGGAGTATACTTCAAATCAATTTAATCAGTTTTGTGAGGAAGCTGGCATTAAGTATCAACTGACAACCCTATATACTCCACAACAAAATGGAGTCAATGAAAGAAAGAATAAAACAATCTTTGAGATGGCAAGATGCATGATGCATGAGAAAGATTTGCCCAAGGAGTACTGGGCTGAAGCAACAAATACTGCTGTGTTCTTATTGAATAGACTTCCCATTAAGGCTGTGAATGGGAAGACTCCTTTTGAGGCATGATATGAGTTCAAAACTAATCTAAAAAATTTGAAAATCTTTGGTTGTTTTTGCTTTACTCATGCCACAGATCAAGAGAGATAAACTTGACAAGAAGGCTGAACCAAGCATCTTTATAGGCTACAGCAATACCTCCAAAACCTATAGAGTTTTTCAGCCTCAATCTGGAAAGATACTAATCAGCAGAGATGTTGTGTTCATGGAGATTGAAAAATGGAACTAGAATTCAAAAAATCGAAAAGCAAAAGCTCCTATTAATTTGCAACCTAGTGAAGATGATGTTGATGACCAACCAATTAGAGGAACCAAACCACTTGTAGACATCTATGCAAGGTGCAACATCGCAGTAATGGAACCAGCTGGAGTTCAAGAAGCAATGCAAGAAAAAAATTGGCTTTCAGCCATGGAAGAATAGTTGAGCATGATTGAGAAGAATCACACATGGCAACTTGTACAAAGGCCTTCAAACAGAAAGGTCATTGGAGTTAAATGGGTCTTTAGAACAAAACTCAATGCTAATAGGTCAGTGAATAAGTATAAAGCCAGGCTTGTTGTAAAAGAATATGCACAGGTTTTTGGTGTGGATTTTTCAGAAACCTTTGCCCCTGTGGCTAGGCTTGATACTATCAAATTGCTTCTTGTTGTGGCAGCTCAAAAGGGCTGGAAAGTTTTCTAGTTAGATGTGAAATCTGCCTTTTTAAATGATTTTTTAAAAGAAGAGATTTATGTAGAGCAACCAGAAGGTTTTACTGTGTAAGGTCAAGAAGATAAAGTTTACTTATTGAAGAAAGCTTTATATGGTCTTAAGCAAGCTCCAAGAGCTTGGCATAGCCAGATTAATGATCATCTGATCAGCTAAGGCTTCAATAAAAGCTTAAGTGAAGCAACTCTGTATGTAAGGAAGGAAGGCACTAACATTACCATTGTTTCTGTTTATGTTGATGATCTTTTAATCACAAGAAACAATCAGGAGCTCATTGATTATTTTAAGTCTAAAATGCTTAAGGAGTTTGAGATGACAGACTTGGGCTTGATGACTTAGTTTCTTGGTTTTGAAGTGAAGCAGTTAAAGAATGAGATTTTCATCAATCAAAGGAAATATGTCAAGGAGATTCTAAAGAAATTTCATATGAAGAGTTGCAAATCTACAGAAACTCCTATGCAAACAAAAGTGAAGTTTTGCAAGGATGATGGAACTACCAAGGTGGATGAGAATCTCTATAGAAGTTTAATTGGTTGTCTCATGTACCTTACTGTTTCTAGACCTGACATAGTGCAGGCCGTAAGTCTCCTCTCAAGGTTTATGCATTGTGCAAGTGAAGAACACATGCAGGTTGCTAAGAGAATAGTTAGATATATTAAAGGGATTGTTGATTATGGAATCAGGTATGGTAAGAGTGATCAATTACAACTGGTTGGTTTTTCTGACAGTAATTGGGCAGGTTCAGTTGATGATATGAAGATTACAACTAGTTTCTGCTTCAGTCTTGGATCAAGTATGATAAATTGATGCTCAAAGAAGAAAGAAATTGTTGCTCAAAGTACTGCAGAAGCTGAATTCATTGCTGCTACAGCTGTAGCAAATCAAGCCATCTAATTAAGGAAAATAATTCAAGATTTGTGTTTGGATTAGCAAGAATCAACTCAAATCTTTGTTGACAATCAAGCTGCCATCTCAATTTTCGCAAATCCAATATTTCACAACAAGACAAAGCATTTCAAGATCAAATTTTATTTCCTAAGAGAAATTCAGAAAGAAGGAGAAATTCACTTGATTTACTGTAAATCAGAAGATCAAGTTATTGATATATTCACTAAAGCTCTTCCTAAAAGTAGGTTTGAGTTTCTAAGAGAGAAACTTGGAATCTCCACCTACTACTGCAAGGAGGAGTGTTGAATGTGTGCATCAGTAGCTGCTTGCTGATATGGCTACTGATGTGGACAGCAGAGGTGGCAGCACACATGAATTAAGGTTGCAAAGGCTGTATTTGACAAATTCAAAGTTGCATGATCAGCTCTTAATCTTTTATTAAGTTTTTAGGAGATTTATTTTGATTTTCTGTTATTTATTAGCTGTTACAACTAGTAACTAAAGTTTAGGAAGGTTGTTGTTATTTTCTGTTACAGACTCTTGTATTTAAGTTAATCATTATTTAATAAAATACATACTCTTCCAGTTATCTAATTCCTTCATTTTACATAAGCTCTCTTCCTCTTAGTTAAAACACTACATTAACAAACGCTGAGGGTCGTCTTATAGGCGGCGGAGTTTCTGGTGCTCTTATTGCTGCTAGTTCAGTGTAGGTGAACATCTTTTTTTCTAATAAGCTACACTTAATAGGATGTGATCTTGTGAATGAATCTTTCTTTTGGGTTTTTTTTTTTTAATTGTTTGTTTGTTGGCTAATTTTTGTAACTTATGTAAAAATTTCTCATACTTCTGCAACCTCCAGAAAGAATGTTGTAACTTTTTCATAAAAGGGTTTTTCGAAATTCCTTTTTGTTTGACTCGTGTTCTTGGAATTACATCTTGTATGTTTATTACAAGTAACATCTGCACGCACAAGGTTGCAACTGTTTGGACTTATATAAAAATGTGTTTTTTCATGAGAAACTCGTAAATTATTTGTTGAAGCTACCCTTGTTTGGATGCTAAGTTTGATTCATAACAACACTTCTTATAAAATTTTTATTGTTTAAGAATGTTTGGAAAAGTATGCAAACCAATATCTCTCCAAAAGCTACTCACAAAAACTTAGAAAGAGAAAAGTCCATTTGTGTTAGTCCGTTTTCTGTCATTTTCCAAAGACATTCATAATGTTTACAACATACTGCATTAAAAGTGACTAGTTTGTATGTCTTAACTATATGGAGGAGATCAAAATGAAGATTCTCTTGTAAGTTTTGCACTTATCTTTCTCATATCGGGTGGCGTTAGGCAGTTTCAAACTTGAAAAGCGGGCAGAAGAAGAAGATTTGACACCAAATTAAGAAGTCCTAGTCTGATATCACGAACTGCTTGATGTCCTCCCAGGCACAGATTTGTCTCCTGCCGCTCCTGTTTTTCCCTTTAATGAAGATGATGACATGTTTAGAGGTTTTATCCCGACCTCTTCTCCCGTCGTTGATCACTTTCCCCTCTGGCAAGTTGACTGAGTTCACAAGCACTCTGTCCTCGACTCAAGCATTTACTACATATATCAGCATGTGTTGACGTGATAAAAAAAGATGAACCCGCAATTGGGTATCCTTAAGTCATCTTCTTGTTATAATTCATTGCTTAGTTGGGTATCTAAATCTTTCAAGTAGTTTTCTGTCACAAAGATTATTTTAAGGATCGAAGAAGTTTATTTAGGATTTAATTCAGGGACAGATTAGTTGGCAGCTTTGAACTATGTAACTAGGTTGTTACCTCATTTTTTTTCCCCTTGTCAGGCATGGCATCTAATTTACCAGTCAATTTTATATGTAGATGCTGCACAATAATACATACAATATTATGAGTAGAATATTTCAGATGTATTTGTAACATGTTTTGCCTTTACACGAACTGAAGTTGTTGTCAAAATTGGTATTCTTTGATCTAGCCTTTATGATTATGATATTGTTTATATAAGAAACCTTTGATCTGGTGAAGCTCAGCTGGAAGTGAAGGAGAGGCATTGGTGAAGATCAATATTATTCATCATTTTCAGTTTTGGGTTACTTGAATATTGTCTAAGTATTGCTTTATACTCTTCATAGCAGGTTACAGAATTATAGGGAGTATCAGGTTATATCATGCATGGAAATTGTATCGCGAGAAGAGAATATAGTTGGTTGTATTATCAATTTATAAGCATACTAATTAAAACTCAGCGGAGTTGATTATAATTCCCCTTAATTACATATGTAACTATAAAAATGGTGGATAAAAAGGAAAGTGAAACTAGCCTTTTGCATATTTTAAACTAAGCAGTTGTTCGTTTCGTCTTTCCTTCTTTCTTTACATATACAGTGAGAAGTGCGCGTCCCTACTTGGTAAACCAACATCTCTAATTTTGTACAGTAGTAAATTTATTAAATAAATAAAGTATTAAAGGAAATTCTGTCTCTAATTTTATAAAACTCTTAATAATTTAACATAACAAACTATAATCATATTTATCTCAAATTAAAAAGACTAAATGATAGTATAATATAAATTCATCGCACTCACAAACTTTAAAATTTTAAAAAATTGATGGTTGAGTTTTAAAATGGTTGAAGACACAATGATAAAAAAGAGTAGCAACTATAATCCAACTATGACAATCAATTAATCAATTTATGAGTATTAGATTATGGTAATAAATTAGTTAAATAAATCAGCTTAATAGATCAACAAATCAAGTTTAAAGTTAAACAAACTTTGCTTGTTTATAAGTTAATATATTAATTTAGAGCTAACTCATTTAGTCAAATTAGACTTTAATGAGGTAAACCATAAATTGCTCATATATGGATCCCTAAAAGTAATCCTAACTCACAACTTGATGAATTTCTAACCTTACACCAAAGCACAATTAATAGTTACATGGTTCTACCAATGTATCACTCGCCATAAGGATGGAAGTAGGCAACCCAACCTATAAGTCTTTAGCTACCTAGCTAATTTCTAATCTTACATAACTTAGCCTATTTATAAAATAAAAAAGGCTTAGGCTATACTTTTGACTTATTTTATACAAGTTGAGTCATATCATTTAAAGATTAGCCTAATAGCCTATTAGGTTGACTTATATTTTTTATATATTAAACTATACAATATATATAATATTTAGAAAAAAAATTTATACATTTTAAAAAGTGTATAAAAAATTCTAGCCTTTTCTCATTCTCTTAATTCTAGTTTATATTATAATATGTATTAGAATTATTTAAATGGTCAATTTATAATTGTTATTGTGATATTTATATTTATTTTGAAATTGTATCAAGCTCGAATCGAGTTTGAATTGAGTTTTAAACTTTGTTAAAATTTTTAATATTTATCAATTTTGGTTAAGTCAAATTGAGAGGAAGTTTATAATTTTGGTCAAGGTAAGCTCAAATCAAAATATTATCATCAATCTGAGTTCAAACACCTTTCTATGTTAGTTGAGTTATGTTTAACAATATCAATACCCAACTCATTTAACTTAATCCTACTCCTAATAATATTTTTGAAAAAATTTATTAATTATTAATAGGCCACTATAGGCTAACAAGTTAGGTAAAGTCTTGAAAAACTTATGTATGAACTAGATTAAGACAAATTTTATGCCTTCTACAAGTTTATAGGTCAGACCAAATCAAAAAATTTTACGCAAGCTTAACCTATTTTTGGCAAAGTATGACTCAACCTAATTTACTTCCACCCCTTACTCACCGCTCAATCCTTAACTATTGAAGCTCACAATATAATGAAAGATAAAGATTGATTTTGTCCCAAAACCCAAAAGGTAAGAGTAAGTCTTTGACGATTCATAAAAACCCAAAAAGAAATTGAAATATGAGACTAACAGTATTAGAGAATATCTAATAAGCCCCACTAATTGGCCGGCTCCGCAAAAATAGTATGGTCAACACTTGAAAGGTATAACATGAAAAGGAACGAGTTCAAGAAACTTAGTAAGTACTTCTGTCACTACCGACAAACTCAAATAAAAAGTCAAATCCCCTTATTGTATATGAAAGTATATATTTTCAAGAAAATTCAATCTGAAACCAAATGGCTCATATACTAACATAGACGTAAAAGTTCCAGTCAAACAAATGCGCGGGACCCCTGACTATGGTCAAGACCAGTCCAAAAAGATTCTAGGTATCATCTCCTAGCGGATAATTAAACTAATCAAAGCATGTGGCTAGCTACTATCACCTAGCACACCCCAAACACAATCTTAGCCAAGAGCCAAACACAGTATGAAAACCTTAACATTCACAAAAATTTTCCCCATCATGAAAATAGTTTTCAAATCAACGTAAAAATTTCATTCTAATTAGCAAACATCACATAAAAATCAAATTATGATAAGCTGTTTATAATTTCAAAGAAAGATTTATCTATGTAACTAGAGAACTACACAAATCAAGCAAGAAGAAAATTTACTTAATCAAGACATAAGTAATAATACTACTTATATAATAATATGATTGATTGATTCTGTAACTTGGTATGGATACTACTTTGGGTGTAGTAAGGTTTAGGTGAACTCTGCTAGATTAAAAGAAAAACTAATAAATCATTTTAGATATTCTAAAATATCATTGTACTATATTGTCATTGTTTATATAATATAATTTGACATACTAGGTAAATTTAACATACAAAAAAATGTCAATTTTCAATGGCAGCTTATAAACTAATGTTTAATATAAACAATCATGTTAGTTACCAAATCAAAAAATTAACATCTTATTTCAATGATTCAACAATATCCAAAAATTAAATACATTAGTTTTCCTTTTGAAACTGATGTCATTACTTGTATTTGATGTTGATCTAAGAAATGATGTTGAATATATCAAATATATAAGATATTCATGTATATATGTCAATGAATAATTAACATGGAATAAGTTAAACAATCCACATTGCTTAGTAATTCAATAGCAATTAAATTCTATTTGGAGGCTCCCATTAGTTTTGGCCCAAAAAAGAGATAAAGTTGATCCCTAATAAAATTCAAAGTCTATGTCGATAAGGTAGATGACAAGGAAGGCCTTTATCTTTCTAACAATTATTAGCTATGTTAATGCGAAAAAATTAAATTACATCTTGCAAAAATATAGAGAGAAAGAAACAAATTTATAAATAAAATCAAACATTTAAAAATTATAAAATATGCATAATTGTTTTATTAGGGATAAACTTCAAAAAGTACTAGTTTATATGCAAATAGCCTTACTTCAACTAAATTTGATATGTGAGTGTTGCAGTTAAATTATGCTGATAACCCAATTCTTCTGTCTTGGTATAACATCAACAACTATCACTATAATGTAAACATGATCCATGCTATATAGAAGCATCGTCTTCAGTCATCTACAAGTCTAACTTGTATTCGTAAAATCAACAAATAGACGTTAAGCGAAACAAAGGAGTACGATAGTTAAGTATAAAAAAATTTGGTAGGTGAGTTTTTCTATACCTTTACACTATCAAAAAAAAAAAAAAAAGAAGTCTATAGAGATCATAAAAGTTATTTGTGTAAACCCCCATTATTATTTGTATAGTTATTACAGATAATATTGTTATCTATATTAAATTTCGTACGTGTTTTAACTTACACAATTAATTTTTCATATCATTTATACAAATTATATTTATACTGATGACAAAATCATATGTGTAGGATAGGAAAATGGTTAATATTGTCTTATCTTGTCATCTGTATTTGAGTACCTATATAGACAACAATTACATGAACAGTATAAAAAAATTTCAATCCACATTAGAAAGATTTTAAAAATTTTAATGATTTTATTTTTTATTAATTTTTTAATATATTTATTTCTAATTTAAAGAATTTATTTGTAAATAATTGCAAAAAAAATTAATATGCACTAAAATATTTTAAATAATTATTAATAATTATTTAAAAATATTATAATATCAATTCTAAAAATAAATAAAACAAAAATTAACCCCCAATAATATATAATAAAAAATATTTCACATTCATATATAAATCAAATAAAAAGTAAATGTATATATATACATTATCCATTATTAGTTATATTTTTAGTATTTTAAAATTTTAAATTATAAAAAAATCAAAGAAATTTTTTTACTTTAATTAGTGTAATTGTGAAATTTTCATGCAACTATTTTTAAAATGTTTTTATTCTTGTATAATATAATAAATTAATTACCATTATATAACTTTATAATATTAAATTATTATGTATTTTATTATTCATTACTACTTATATCTTTAGTACTTTAAATTATTACTTAAATTATAAAACATTTCACATCATAAAAAGTTTTTTATATTCATTATTGTAATTATTAAAATTAGCTATTATCATTTTTTAATTACTTTCATTTTTAAATAATTTAACAATTTAATAAAAATTATATGTCTTGCTTCTAATATTAAATTATTACATATTTTATCCTCCATTATTATTTAATTATATTCTTTATTAAGTGTTGAATACTTGTTATTTAATAATTTTTTATAAAGATTTAATTAAGTGATTTTGTAAATATTCAAGTTATTTATTTTTTTAGTATTTTAAATATTTGTTTAAATTGCTAAATATTTCACATAATCAAAGATTTTATATTTTCATCCATGTAATTGTCAAAATTTATATTTATTCATTTTCATACATTTTTATTTTTAATATAATTTAATAATTTAATTAATGTCATCATCAAAATTATTACAAATTTTATTGTTCTATTTTCTACCAAACTTACTAGATGTTTAATACAATAAATATATCAACTTTCATAAAATATTAATTTTACCAACTAATAAACAAGATATTAGAATAAATTCATATTCAACTATCATATTAACATCATCGAACATTTAAGGTGATAATTACATCAAATTATACAAAATAATTATTTTTCCAAACCAAATATCATATTAAAATATGCAAAATAATAATTCATACTTATTATATGTTTGATGCAATAAATATATACGTCATTGTATAAAATAATAATTATGTCAAACTGATTAATAAAGCAAAAATTTATATATTACATCAATACTATTAAAAAAAATTTGATGTATGAAATTTTTTAGCATACTCAATAAAATAGCAAAGTAATAACCAGGAATTTTAACCAACAATGCAATAACATAATCTGATTGTATAACAAAATAAATATAAAAATTAATAAATAAATATAAGAAATGGTATAAAAAAAAGAGAAGAACATACCTAAATTCCAAAGGAGAGGAAGAGCTCCACTTATGTGCATAAGAAAAGGAAGAAATAGCTCACGGGTGGGCATTTATAGGCAAATTATATATAAATAATAAAAAATCATCTCTATAAGTATTATCGATCATCTCAATTTGTCCAAAATAAGAAGTGTATGTATGATTTTGCCCTTTAAACTTATTAAGACAACAAAAAGTCATCTATATAACCAAAAAAAAGTTGTTTTGCCTTTGTAATTTTAACCTATTAAATTTTTACTATCCTTAAAAATTAGAACTCCATTGTTATCTATATAAAATTTTTAAATTTTGTTGAAAAAAATTTTGAAAAATTTTATATAAATGATAAAAGCTGTCTATATATAATTTTTCAATTTTTTCAAAAAAATAAAAAAAACTCATTATAGATGATAAAAGAAAAAATTAAAAAAAATGAGACAAATAACTTTTGTCGTTTGTATAGAGTTTTTTCAAATTTTTTTAAAAAAATTCAAAAACTCTATACATATGATAAAGACTTATACAAGTCATCTATATAGAGTTTTTAAATTTTTTTGAAAAAAATTTGAAAAACTTATACAAATAATCAAAATTATGTCATCTATATAAATGTCATCTATATATTAAACAATTGTTGTAGTGTTAACTTATACATATATTAAATATCCAATGACTTATATTAAATTTTGAATTTTTTAAACAAAAAAATTCAATCCAATGGCTGTTGTTACTCTACATCACTCAATTCATTCATGCATAGAATTTCAATCCATGCATGGTAGAATTGACCTTAGTATATACAACTAATTTATTTCAGTTCGATATAGGAGCAATAAATCAATTAACAAACAAAAAATATCCAAAGTTCAAACTTAAAATACTAATATTATACTTGGATGAGGAAGAGTTATTGCAGGATAATCAAGGCAGAGAGAATGTATTACTACAAATTTCTCATTGAGTTTTAACAAAGGTGGATAAGAGATCCTCACCCTTCACTATTTATTAATTATTATATATTTCTTTATTTTGGAAGATTTTGAAATTAAAATAGAGGAAAGGAGGTCCTTTCTTCACTATCAAACTTCTTACCTTTACTTTCTTTTCATTTTCTCCCATTTTCTTTGCTAATTTCTTTCTCTCCCATCTCTTAAATATATCATAAACACAAAAAGGCCGAAACGCACCATCGAATATCACTATGCCACTAAAGATTCTAAGCCAAAAACCCTTTAATTATATGCTTGTCATTAAAAAGAAAAGAAAAAAACTTTCTTCGTATAATATCGATGGTTAAATGCCCTCTATATATATATATATTTTTTTTTTGAAATTTTGTTCTATAAGAGTGTTATTTTTTATCTTTATCTATAAATGTATTAAACGAAGAGAAAATACAACTGTGACCATATAACAATTTAGAATCAAGGATAATACCTTTCAAATTTATATCAAATATATGGAGTGATATCTGTTTTTCCTAATATATTATATACTTAATAGCTTTATAAAAGAAAAAAAAATTAACGTTCGATCTCTAGATGGTCAAAATCTTAAATATTGCTAAACTTAAATTCATAAATAAAATAATCAAAGGTTTAACTGAAAATTTTAATATGATAACGTTATGAAACAATCTGCAAGGAGCTGTTTCTTGAAAGTTATCTAATCGGGGGGATATTATCATCTTCATCCACCTATATATACATGTACTGCTTTCACATTTTATCTCAATCAACAAAGCAACACTTATTACTTTCGAGAGTCGTCACCATCATATATGACATTGAAAAACAATGGCGAGATCAAATAACATGTTCTTGATGATGGCCGTAGTTATTGCAGGTAGCACTCTCTTACTCACACCAGGAAATTCAAGTGACATGCCCACACTTTCTACAGCCCTTACATCCTCACCTCAATCGTCAAATGAAGAACAATATTTACAAGAATGCTCTAAAAAGTTTGAAAATTGGTGTGGTGAGGAAGTTTTCTTAGCTATATATTTTGAAAACCTTATAGTCACAGATAAATGCTGTTTCTATTTGGTAAAGAAGGTAGGGAGGTCTTGTTACATGGACTTGGTTAGACACAGTCTCATATCACGTAAACTTAAAGATGATTTATCATATATCATGTTAAAAGCAAACAACATCTGGAACAATTGTCTTGATTAATAGCAAATATTGCATCACCTTCCCAGTGTTGTTGATTTTCTCAATAAATGAGATATTGTGTTTTTCAAATAAGGCATAATAAAATTTTAAATTATTCTCGCCCTAAATTTGTTTGGAGGTATCAAGTCTTGCCCCAGCATAGCTTTCAAATTAGTTACTAGATATAACATCTTCGATGGAATCTGGTTGAAAACATTTGAAAATACAGATCAATCTTCTTTGATATGAAAAAAAAAAGATCGATTTGTCATGAAAAGTTATAAAAAGCAATCTTACATGCAAAGATAAAGTAGTAAACCTTCTGAATTTTCAAGGAAAATCACTATGCTAAAATTAAAAATTTGTATAGTTTTGTAACTAAAACTACAAAAAACACTAAATAAACCATCAGTAAAGCCCAAATTGAGTTGTCCGAACAAATGAAGTTATTGCATCGCTTAATTAGAGGGTCTTATTTATTTTTGAAGTCATTTTAATGAGTGGTTTGGAACTAAAATTGAATAATACGCAGAATTGAAGTGGATAGGCTATTTGGTCAATTTATCTTTAATTTTTTTTATCTCTATCCTTCTTTCTAAACTTATTTCTCGGAATATTTTGATTTTTGTCTAGTAAACATTTCTTTAAGAAATTCTTACATACTTTAAATATAGTATATCCTTACTCTCTTTTAATATAGGAAAATGGTAAATACAATTTTAATGCATTAAAATTTGAAAATTAGAATTTCGAATGCACATGAATTTCGCAAAACTAACAATTTTGGAGTAAACACACTTAATTAATAGAAAATATGAAATGGAAAAAGAAAATTACATAATGGAGCAAATAAAAAAAAGAAAAATAGCATATAAAAAAAGAGAGAGACGTTACATTACTTATAAAATAATAAGAGTTAAAAATAGGATATATATTTATATAGTCAATAAATTCAATTAAATAAAATATTTATCCTATTTAAAATTTTTAATAATAGAGAAAATATATTGTTATATCAACACTATTCAAAGGCACATGATTTATAAATAACACAAGGAAGAAAGGAAGAAAAAAATATAATGAAGTAGATAAAAAAAAGAAAAAATAGAAGGTGTCCTATAAAAGCATAATAAAATCTCAATTACTATATGATTAATTTGAAATATGACACGTAAAAATTGGTATTAAAAATATTAAAAATTTAAATAAATAAATTTAACTTTAAATTTTAAATATTCTTATTAAAATTGAATGCATAAATTAATTCATTTAATTTGTAATTTCTCTATTAAATTTTTAATTTATTTAAAAATTTTTGTAATAAAAATAAAATATAACATATTATATCTATACTATTTAATAATATTAATATTTTAATTGTAAATAACAAAAATAAAGATTAAAAAATGCACAGCAGTAAATAGGAAAATGAGACAATGGCCACAAATTGCTGAATCTATAGCAACTCACATGTGGTTAAACAGTTATACGTGTACATGTATCGTATGCCATATTTCACAAAGGACCACAACCTAATAGTTTTTCAAACGAGAGCATATATAACATAGCATTATGAATATTAATCATTCCATACAATTCTAACTAGTTCACACCATTAGTTTATACAACTACACATTCAACCATATGCTTATTACAACATAAATATTGTAAATCATACCAGTTATCATGCCAAGGCAAAACAATGCTTGAACATTCATTCGTAAACCAATCAGCATTCTATATTAGAAATGATGATCATGTAAACTGTACTTGGCCATCCAAATTATGTGAAAAAATGTATGAAGACGATGTATGGTATGATATGTATACAAAGTTGTTTTTCCTTTTCCCTTCACTCATCCGTAATCTTCTCTCCTCCAATTTTATGTCTCCCTTCATCTGTAACCCTCTCCTTATATGCCATCAGACTGTTTTCTTCCCCCCATCTCAAATCAATCAATTTAATCACTTGGATATTTCCAACAAATCAATTCAAAAGCTTACCATGTTTTTCATGCTCAATGAATACAAACATAACATATGCATGCTGAACGTTGAATATCCGTTTTTTTTTTCTTTAATTATTTCGCCACTTCAAGCCTTTTCACCCCCGTTGACATTTTCACAATAGATCACCATATATTCAATCAGCTTATCTCGTTAGTGTAGAATTCTAAACTATCCATCACATGTACAAATTTCACCGCTGAAGATTACATCATTAACAAGGCATACATCCCATCTCAACATTATATCACATAGATAACATATTAAATTTGACATGCTATAAAGGTTACAGTTATATGTACAAGTAAACTATACGAATTACATTCACAACATACGTTTCTTCTTATATACCCATTCTCATTCTCAGTATCAATATTTTCCATAACTCTCATTTCAAGTGAACATGTTTATTATTACTTTTATCATTAGTGTTATTATTTCTATTATATAAATATAATATTATCATTGTTGCTGCTGTTGCTATTAATTCGTTAAATCATACGGATTTTCGTCAGCCATTTTGATTAGAAGTTTAACTTGATGTAACACAAAGGCTATTAAATATAGTATATGGATTTTGAGAACCAATCTTCACACCTTGATCTCTCATAAATACTCAAACACTTATCTATAGCGACTAAGATATATTTTTTTCTCCTTGTTTCCAAACTTTACTATTTTCTTCCTTAAATTATAATTATCACTAATTTCCTTCTTAAAATAACTATAAATTGATTGTCAAATGATATTTCGCATTTTAACTTGTAAAAACTCTCCTCTTATTAGTTTGTTCTATGTTTTTATATTATATAAATAATATATTTTTCCCTCATTCATCTCCACATAAGGTCAAACCACACCGTCTGTAAGTAAATTTTCTTTCTATACCAACGCAACATTAGTTCATACAACAATTTTCCAGTCACGTAAGAATATCAAAACCAAGTATTTACTACACATCCACAGTCGCATACCATAATATACACACACACAGCATATAAAACCAACATTCACTTCAAAACAGATTTAGAAATTTCACTCTCATTCACCGGTTTAAGCTCTTTTTTGTTACCTCAAAATTTCTCTATCTTCTAAGATTGTGCGATAAATCGTCCTCTCTTCCTTAACCCCTAGAATGATGAAATTTAAGCTTAAGATGTTTTCCACCTCAAACGGTCCCCGTGAGCTTTTAATTTTACTGTCCTTCCAGGCAAGTACCATTTATTTATGTGAATGTTGTATTACTAACCAATAAACTGCTTCATATGTTTCATGACCATTATTAAAATTACATGCTCACAACTCCACAGCGCGATTCCATACTATCCTTACATTTCCAGTAGCCAAAAGTACAATCCACAAGTCATTTATTTATTCTATTTTCTTCTTAAATCTATATATAAAATGGATTATTGGAAGGCTTACCTTCGGCAACCAGCACTACTACAATCAGCCGTAGGAACTCATAATAGAAACAGCGACATGGCAAGACGAGCAGCATCTGCAGCATTCGGCGTTGCTGTGACAAAGGCTCACAATGGTCGGAGAATATGGCTGCATCAGCTAAAGCTGTCAGTGGTTTATAGTGAGAGAGGAAGCTGGGTTTCGGGGTGTGTAGTAGTGGCGACCGTTAGTGAAAGAGGCAAAACAGAGGAGGCTGCGTTCGTTCATTGACTTCTTTCCACGCTAGCCTATTAGCAACAGCAACTAATGACGGAAAGGCACGACCCCAGACAGAGACATGTATTTAAATTTCGTTTGTTTCGCAGAAAGTATATAAAAAAATGATTATTTGCATATGTACTAATGTAAAAGTGATATGTTATTCGAATTGATTTAAAAAATAATAGAAAAATAATTTTTTAAATAATTCTTCATATTTAATATTAAATAAATAAAATATTTTTTCATTTTATAATTTTATAATTATATTTTTGTCAAAATAAATGCCACATTCTTAGGTGAAACGGAGAGATCAGAGCTCTGTTGCTATCAAAGGATGTTCATGGTGGTGGCTTAAAGAGAAAAAGAACAAAAGAGGGAGCAAGATGGAGAAAGAATGACATGCAAGAAAAGAGAGATCTGCTGAGGAATTTCTGGTCCAATGGTGAAGAGACTTGCATCTCTGCCATGCTTATAAAGACACAGACGCAGCTTGTGAGGGAAGGCAGCTTTGTGGAAGAAGAGAAAGACTTGAGGGAAAATATCAGAAGAGTTTGGATAAAATCTGAACTATGTGACGTGAGAAAGAGTGACGTAAGGGAGAAAGCTTCGGAAAAATATTTGGCTGAGGTGCCAAGATGTAGAACAAGGGGTAGGACGGTAAGTGTCGTTATATTGAAACAGAGGCATATATATTTGTTCTTTTATGCCTAACATAATAGTGCATTTATTCAAATTTAAGACTTTGTCTTTATTTCAAGAAAAATTGTGAAAAACAAGTAAACTAATGTTTTATAAGTTCATTTATTAAAACCAATGTTCTTTTAGTGCTTAAAAAAAGTACGCTAGCATAATAAAAAATACTCACTTGGAGGACAGACTAAATTTTAAAATATATTTAATGTATGCAACTGAAGTAGATTATATACTATAGATTTTATATTCTTACGTGTTAAAATTGGGATAAATATTTAGTATGATCAAGTGTAGCATTTTTAAGTAACCATTTACCCATTCTAAAATTCAATTAAATTAATTTTAAAATGCCTAATATTGTTCAAGAGATCAATCTTGTCGTGATATAAACTAACAAATCATTTATTTGTCAAAATACAGGGTACAAACATAATTTAAACCAAATATATTTTCCAAACTTAAAAATTATTAAAGCACGCAATATTTTAAAATACTAATTATAGAAGTTGTGTCATCAACAGATTTTTTCACACTATTTCCTTACAAAATGTAATTATGATAAGATTTATGCACACCTGTCAATTATTTTTTTACAATAATATTTAAAAAAATTTGGGATTTTACATTATTTAAGCCTTAACCTGCTGTAACTCATTCAATCTTCTTCTTATTTTTTTTAATCAAGGTCATCATTAAAAGCCTATTACTTAACCATCTGAAGCCACTTCCACATTCATCTAAAACATGCAGTATCCTTATTATCATCTCACCTAATCATATTTTCTTATATTCGATTCTATACAAGTATTCAAATCCCCATCTTAAACCATCATTTACAGCACATAGCAGACTCTTAAATGTATTACCACCTATAATTTACCAAGGCAATGCGCATTATGGGATCCAAACAGAGTCAAGGAAACCACACCTCATTCATCAAGCACTCAAAGGACAAGAAAATAATAACACTTCGATCTTTATTGATAACGTCATCATCATCATTGGAGATGATACAGAAGAAATGGAAAGCCTTAAAAATCGTCTAGCTAGAGAATTTGAAATCAAAGAGTTTGGAAAATTAAGATACTTCCTAAGAATTGAGGTTGCATATTCCAAAAAAGGTATATTTATATTACAACAAAAATATATCCTAGATCTTCGAGAAACTAGGAACCTAGGGTGTAAACAAACAAGCACTCCTATGAAAGCAAACCACAAACTTGAAGAGAAAAATGATAGCCCTATAGAAAGAGAAAAATATCAAAGGCTTCGTGGTAGACTTATTTACCTATCCCATACACAACCTGACATTCCATATGTAGTTAGCATTGTCATTCAATGCTTGCACAACCCTAAGGAAGGACACAGGATGTGCAAAGAATTCTCCATTACTTAGAAGATACACCGGGATAGATAATCTTGTTTAAAAAAGGCAATGCATTTAAACTAGACGCCTACGCAGATGCCAATTATGCTAGGTCAGTGATTGACCGTAGGTCAACTATTGGTTGCTACACTTGGGAGGAAACTTGATTACATGGAGGAGTGGAAAAAAAAAAAAAAAACACTTCTTGTAGCAAGATCAAGTGTTGAAGCAGAGTTTAAAGCTATGGCTCGGGGGGTATATGAATTACTTTGGACAAAAATCACCCTAGAAGACCTTAAGATCAAATAGGAAGGACTTATGGATCTATACTCTGACAACAAACCAGCTATAAACATAGCACAAAATCGAATCCAACATGATCGGACCAAACACATTGAAGTTGATAGACACTTTATTAAAGAAAAGCTTGATAATGGTCTCATTATAGAAAAGCTTGATAGGTACTTCCTACTTGCCACATGCAATCAACCAACAAATGTGTAAACTAAAGCAGTTTCAAATCAAAGATTTCAAAAAATAGTTTGCAAGCTGGGAATAAACAATATTTATTCCTCAACTTGAGGAGCAGTGTTGCAAATCTTTGATTTCCATTATTTTTGCTATGTCTTAAAAAATTTATTAGCAACTAATGGTTAGCTTCCTTTATCATATATCTATTAGCTGGGTAACAATCAGCTTCCTTTTTTTGGTATGTCTTTTTCATTTTTAGATGGTCAACTCTTTGATTCTAGAAGTTTCTTTAATTTAGGGATTCTTTTAGTGAGTAATATCTTCCATAATTTTAGGAAATCTCATATAATCTTCTATATATATTTGCTCTATTGTAGAGCAATGAATAATAGAAGAAAATTTGAATTTCTATCATATTCTTTGCTTCTACTTTGAAGTTAGTGTCATAAGTTGTTAAAACACTTTTACAGGACGAATCCAAGCACAAGTCAGATCACAAAGATGAAGCCACAATCGAACCCCAACTATCATCTAGACAAAAGAATTAGAAGATGATGACAATGGGACCTCAATTTTTTCAAACAACCTTGAAGTAACTACGTTGAATGATTCTTTACACTATTCTAGCAGTGACCCAAGAAAAGTATAAGTTCGCTTAACATGCAACCATAAGAGCTCAAACAATCACATTGATATCAACCAATTTTCACTTTTCAATTAATAGTTATCAAACCTTTGATAGGATTCCAGGATTGGCAGCACCTCTAATGTAATTAAAGAGTAAAACCCTTCCAGGTGGAGCCCGGTTGAAGAAAAGTGATAAACCGTATACAATTCCTACTAAACACACAAACATGTCTTTATCATCAAATTTGGCAAGAAGAAAAAAAAATATTGCATGCGTCAAAGCACAGCCCAAATAGAAAATTTGAATTCTAATAAAGTAAATAGGAAACAAGAAAGAAGTGTTCGGGTTCAGAACATTAAAGATTACCTAATGTTCCCACTCCTTGGGTGTGTGGATGCTATTGACCAAACAACTTCAATTCACTATTTATCAAGCATTTAGTTCTAATAGCATCTTCCAGGTAGGAATAGGGCACTGCAGCAACTGGAAGATAATAAAACTTTGAGAGTGCATCTGGAGCAACACCATGCAAGAAAGGAAAAAAAAAAATATTCTTAGAAATAACTGCCCCAATATAAAATCAAGGCATCATTGTGCCTCAATTATCCATTCCAGCAAGCAGCTTCTTTGCATGCCTACCAAACAAAACCCTCTCTCACTAGAAATGTGTCCCTAGACCCTTTGACAGTAGAGAAATTGCATATTTCTTTAAATATCATAGCCTAAAATGTCTACAAGGCTTTCTAATTAGCACGTAGCAATATATCTTAAACAGAATGCCCAAAAAATAAAATAAAATAAAATACCCTTTAGTCCAACCTCATTACTATTTGCCCCTTCAGAGCAAGGGAAGAAAAAAAAAATGAAAAACATTGAAATGGGACAAAAGAAGAAGATTCAAATTACACGAGGAAGAAGATATGCTTTGATAGATATGTAGGTCAGAGGATAGGAAATGCAAACAGCAATTTAGAAGGTGATAAAGATGAGAATAAGTAATAGGCTGAGTTGAAAGTCAAAACCATCGTGCCACACAGCAGCACAACCTATATATAGAATACCATTACCTTTAAATCATCTTCTAGAATAGAGTAAAATAATCCTACAATCCAGATCCTCAAAAATAGGTCGAGATTTCTTGCCAATCTGGAGGGTTCTGCAAAAGAAAGCGGATAATAATAAGGTAAATAAACATAATTTTCCAATAAATGGCAGCCAAGAAAGGTTGATTTTGAACATATTACACTGAAACAGTCCAAATTTGGTTTTAATTTGCCACTGAGGAGGACTTTAAGGGTAATGGACTTCCAAGTCCATTTGCCCTAATCAACCCAAGGATTTGCCCTGGTTTTGCTGCGGGTAACCTACCATTGTAATATGTTCATTAGAAATAAGAAACAAAATAAATCAGATACTAGTCAATTATCCCAGCAATGCAGTCCAGGGTTCAAAAAAAAAGCGCCAACACCTAGAATACATGATGGATGATTGAAGAACAACCTTGTAAGAGCATTTCTGCCATGTTAAGTCTCTTCCGCCCTCATTGAGAACATTCAATGTGATTGGGCCAAGAACACCAGCATTCCATGTTTCGAAATGTAAACTATCATTCTGTACCTCAATAACAGGAGGAACCACAATAATTCCTTTTCCCATAATAAAAAATTACTGAATCGAAGAGGATATCATACATGAATATACCCCACTTCATAAACATAAATGAAACATCATAAAAGTTGTTTAACCAGGGAACCCATTCACTGAGTTTCCTTCTATAATCATCACATATAACCACTAGGAGTACAAAAAATATTGATTAGGAAAAAAAAAAAAAAACTGATTAGGACAAATCAATTCAAATACCTGAACTGAGTTGGGCAAACCAATTGGGCTGATTCTTCTTTGCACCTAAATTTATCCCTCATTGCAGAATCTAATTCAAGCCAGAACCTGTGATTTTGGGTTAGGAAGCAATCAGTACACAGATGAGATGCAAAATATGAAACACAAACATTTTGGAAAAAAAAAAGGAAATATATATATATATATATATAAATGAATTCGTATGCTTCAAGTGTCTATCCTCTTGGTTTTATTTCGATTCTACTGTACCCTTGGACCCCAAAGAAATAGTTATCAAGGCTGTAAAACAATAAATAAAATGAAAGAAAATTGCAGCCAAACTCCTAACCTGTCAATTGCACTAGTGCAACACAAACCCCTACTCTCAAGCATGTAAAAATCAAGAAAATTGTTCCAAAGCATGCAAAAAATGATTTATAAGCAGTGAAGAAGATCTAATCGCTGACTCGATTCATCAATGTTCCTTCAATAATGTTCGCATACCAACTAACATTACACAACAATGATATAAAAAACTTGATTATGACAAGTTCAGCTCAATACCAAAATTTAGTTGGGCAAAATAGAGCGGGCATAATTCTATAAACCCAAATTTATCTTCTGTTGCAGACTTGGATTCAAGCCAGAACCAGCTATTTTGGGTTAGGAAGCAATCAGTAAACAGATGAGACACAATAAGAAGATGGAATCGATTTGAAAGAAAAAAACAACATACGGATTCACATGCTTCAAGTGTCCACCACTTGATGTTATTTCTATTCTTTCTATTGTACCCTTGGACCATAAAGAAATAGTTATTAAGGCTGTAAAAACAAACAAAATGAAAGAAAATTAAAGCTAAACTACTTACCTGTTAATTGCACTAGTGCAACACAAAGGCCTGCTCTCAAGCATTTAAAAAATCAAGAAAATCATTCCAAAGCAGGCATGAAAATAATTTATGAACTGTGAAGAAGACCTAACCAGTGACCCCATTCCGTCAATAATTATCCCATTTCAACTAACATTACAAAATAATGATACAAAAAACTTGATTATGACTAGTTAAGCTCGATACCTGAGTTGAGTTGGGCAAAATAATGTGGGTTTAACTCTTCCTTAAACCCAAAATTATCTCTTATTGCAGCCTTGGAGGGATGTGTATGGTGCAATTAAATTTTATATCAAGATACCGGAATGAATGGAGCATAATGGTCTAGTAAAAGCAATGCAACTACTTTCAGCTCACAGCCGTGAAACCATTATGTCACAACAGTAATGATGACCATCAAACAAACGCAAACAACAAAAGTAAAAAAACGCACTGAACAGGAAGGCTTTCTACTATTCACATTAATTTGGGAGAATCACAATTGTTTGTCTGTCATGACAGCATGTTTTATTTGGAGAGCCGGGTAGCCTAATGGTTGCACAATTGGAGTGCATGTCACAGATAAACTGATTCATGTGCTTCAAGTATCTACCCTCTTGGTCTTAAATCTATTCTTCTATACCATTGGACCGAAATCATACATACAAACATTTAAACTGTGAAAACAACATAAATTCATTTACTGCTGAAAGAAACAGATAACCCAGAATGAACACAGGCCATGAAGGCAAAAATTTACCAGTCAATTGTGTTAGTCCAATGCAAACCCCTGCTCTCAAGCATGAAAATATAAAATCAAGAAATTTGTTGCAAAGTGAGAAAAAAATAATAATTATAAGCAGGGAAGAAATAATCGACAACCCATTCAATGATGTTCCTTCAATAATCATCACATAACAACTAACAATAATGAACTGATGATATAAAAACTTGATTATTAGAAATTAAGCTGATTACTTGGATCGAGTTGCGCAATATAGAGCAGGTTTGATTCTTCTTTAGACCCATGACTTATCAGACTCGGGGAGGAATCGCAAAATTTGGGTGAGGAAGCAAAAAAATACACAGACAAGACACGGTGTGAGAAGAGGCAAGGGAAAAATGAATAGGCAGAGAGGATTCATGAATCCAAGTGGGAATTGCAAAATTTGTCATCTTGTTTATGCAATGGCTGATACAACATGAACCCAGAAAACATGGAAAACAAAAGCAGGGGAAGGTAAAAATCCGTTACCTGTTGATTCAAGAATCACAACAACCTCATGCTCTTAAGGATCAAATAAATTAACAAAACAGATGAAAATCACGTTAATCACGTTAATTAAAACCTTCAAGCAAAGTAGCTAAGTATACAAGAAAGAATCACATCAAACCAAGGCAACAAATTTAGGTGTTGTTAAAGCAAAATAAACTTCATTAAAGAGATACACATTGAATACCTAAATTTTTCAGCAGCCTAGAGTAGTTGCCACAACCAAAACTTCTGGGATAAGAGAAACAAAAGATGATGAAGCAAAATATTTTAACCAATTTAAATTTGAATCTACAGAAATTAGCAGTAAAGCCACCAGGTTTGGGGGTTTGGGAAAGTACAAAATTCATCCCTGCATGTTTAATTAAATAAGCCAAAAGCAAGGGCAGACTCAAATCCAGTCAAGCCATGAGCTCCTAATAGATCAACTGGCCTCACTTATTTACTGCCGCCCCAAAAAAAAATGAAATTAAGGTTAATCCATGTCTCCCGGAAACATTGAGTGACCAATAGAAAGTACAGGAAAGAATCACTCTCTAATTTTTGGAAATGACCTATAAAGCATTTAGACCAAACTGCGGCCTGGAAGTTTAGATACAATTCTCTTATCCATCACAATCCTTAACCTCTCAGCATCCCTATATCTTCCAGCACCAGCAAGAATATTGGACATAAGAACATAATCTCCACCATATCCTCGCTCCATCTCCATTATTTTCCTGGTTACCCTCTGACCAATTTCAACATTGCCATGAAAACTACAAGCACCCAGAAGTGTCCTCCAAATAACAACGTTGGAAACCTCAAGGGGTACTCCTAAAGCAATCTTTTCAGCTTCTTCTAACCTCCCAGCCCTTCCTAGCAAATCAATTAGACAACCATAATGTTTAATATCTGGCACAATTTGATAACCATGGACCATTTTATTGAAAAATTGGAACCCCTCTTCAATCAATCCTCCATGACTACAAGCATTCAGAACACCCAAAAACGTCACACGATTTGGCTTCATCCCAGCCTTCTCCATGCTCTCAAAATTCTTAACAGCTTCTCTTCCCTTACCGTGCTTTGCAAAACCTGATATTATTGATGTCCATGACACCAAATTTTTCCTGCGAGCTGGTATCTCATGGAAGAATCTGTCTGCACTTGCTATGCAACCACAATTCGCATACAAGTCTATGAGGGAATTTGCAATGCGTATATCAGAAGCATTGAATCCTCTTTTCTCTGCATAGCCATGGATTGACTGACAAATCTTAATGGACCCAACATTGGCAATGGCTGGAAAAATTGTTAGAAGAGTTACCTCATTAGGTTCTATGCCATCAAGGTCAACCATTTTCCTATACATGGTGAAAGCTTCAATAGACTGATTGAAGCGCGTGTAACCATCAATAATAATAGTCCAGGATACCACAGTCCGCACCGGCATTTGATTAAACACAGAACGAGCAAATCCAAGCTCATTCCATTTAGTTAGACCAGCAATGAAAACATTCCAGGTGACTGTATTCCTCTCAGGCATTTCGTTGAACACCTGTGCTGCTTCAACCAAGAACCCGCAACTAGAGTACATTTGTACTACAGCAGTTTGAACAAGTACATGAAACTGAAAACCAACCTTGAATATGAGAGCATGAAGCTGAATTCCAGGGCCAATGCAGTTTGAATTGGCACAGGAATGGCAGAGGAAAGCATAAGTGAAGCTGCCAAACAAAGGGTATGTAAAAAATGTATAGCAGTGTTGGGAATATCTACAAAAGATAAGTGCTTTATGGGGAAAGGAACCAAAGGAATAACACCTAATCAAATTGTTGAATAGAAGCCAACAGATGGAGGTAGAATGAAAAGCATGAAGCAAACCTGAGGTGAGGATGTGGGAATGAACTCGTTGGACAGCTTGGTGATTATAAGGATCTTTGAGTAGGAGAGAGGCCAACTGTTGTGGATGCTTAGGTTGGGGATGTGATAAAGGCACATAAATATTGGAATGAGAAAAACGTTTAATGATTCGGTGAAAGACATTTTTGGTGGATATGGCTATAAAACAAGTTGAAAGAGGTTGCTTCAATTTCAAACGTAACATAGCAAGAATAAAGCATATTTCACTCCCAATATGGTAGGTCTAAGTAATCAGAATGCACTAGCAATGAGGTTTTGATTCTTTTGACCTTTGAGTAAGATTCAATGGGGCGGAGAAGCAAATCAGGAAAAAAAAAATAGATTGTGTGAAATTAAGTCCGTTTTGCCAATACTGTAAATCTTTTAACGTAAGAAGACATATAATCATCATAGACATTCATTGTGGGGACCTGCTTCTCACAAACTCCTTCCATCACTGATAGGTACCAATTCTATTTTACATGCTGAGGTAAAACGTTAATTTTTCAGACTGTCAGAAACTCGGAGCACCTTTCGTGTTTTTTGCTCAGAAATGAAAGCTTGGAACACCAAAATTCTGTCAGGATCAGTTTCATAAATTCTCTGCAATTAGTCAAAGGCAGGTAAAGCCCCTAAAAGACAACTTAAAAATGGACTAGCATTTACCTCCCAATTTAAAAATTTTGAAAAAAAAAATTCTCAATTTTGAAATCGATTTTCCCACAAGTCTCTCAGGGTCAGTACACATGCCAATTTATTTGAAATAAAATTTACTTGAAACTATAGTATCATTTATACATGACATATTACACTAAGCTTAAATTTTTTATTTAAGCATGAAAATAATAATATTAATATTAATAATTGATAATATATATGTGAAGAATATTATTCAATAGAGTAGATAGAATAGTCATAAATTGCTTGAGCTCCATATTGTCATTGTAATAACATAGGCAGATTATATACTATTAACTCATCAACCGTTCATTTTGTCAAATTGGAAAATCAAATTACATTCAATTAACAATTAGTGTCTACACACTGGGTGGGGCTTATTAATTAGTAAATATCATAATAAAGTTGTCAAGAGCTTATAACTCAAGTAATATTCAATATTTCTTAAAAAAAATTATACTTTTTGCTGCATTCAAGATTCAATTTTTAATTTTTATGTATGTGTGTGGAATGGTTTAACTATTTTTATCATTACTATAAAAAAAAGACATGCTAAAATAAAGTTTGAATATTTTTTTCTACCACTTTCTCCTCCTTTTTTTTTCTGATTAAACACTTCCTTATTATTAATAGTGAGTAATTTAAAAGAAAGACTTTTCAAGTAATAATAATTCTTCTTAGATATCTAAATAAACAAAAAAAAAATGTCTACACACAATATAATTAAGTATTTTAAAAAAATCAATTATCTCCAGACTAAAGAAAATTGTAGTCAACTTCTAAACAGAACTCCCAGTCCATCTCCAAATGTTTGATAGAATCAGATGGCCAATTCTTCGTATCTAGTTCAATATCTTATGCTTTTGCTATTTTTTTGGATATATATATATATATATATATATATATATATATATATATATATATATATATATATATATATATCCAAAGTTTTGAATTTAAACTTTAAATATTAAAAAAAAAATTCATAGAATAACAATATGCGCTAGGACGGAATAAATCATATATTGCATTGTTAATGAATAAAGTCGGTGGCGAAGCCATCATGTAATTACGAATGTGTGCAAATACAGATATTCGAAATTCAAATTTCTTCTAAGATAATAAATTTATAAAATTTTAAAATTTTAATTCACATGAATATGATAAGAATGAATGATGAATGATACACCCTCTTTAATATTGGGTCAATCCTTAAAGTTGTAGTTTTTATTTAATATTACTCAATTAATATTTATAAAAAATTAACATATTTTTATTCAATCAATATAGTGTAACAAATTATATTTAAATTTTTAAAATATAATATAAATACATTTGAATGAATCTCCCAATTTTAGAATTTAAACAAATTGGTTAATGAATAAATGAAAGTAATTTTAATTATATATAATAAGATGAGATTAAATAAATCAAAATATTATTTTTTGAATCCTTTTAAATAATTAAGCTTAATTGTAACTTTGATCTTCTAATTTAAAATAATTTTTTTATTCCTTTAATATTTAATTGATACAATTTTGATCATTCTATTTAATTTTTATCAATTTTTTTACCTCAGAAGATCATTTTCACTTTATACTTTCTTTGTATTAACCTAAAATAACTTTTGTGTAAGTAAAAAAAATTATTTTGATATTGAAAATTTTTACAAAATCAATATATTACATATGAAAATTTGAATTTTTTAATGTTTATTGTTTATAAAAATCCTAACAAAATGATTGACTTGAAAAATAATATAGTAAATGAATAAATATCAATTAATAGTTGATAGAAGTTGACACAAAGTCTAAGAAGAGAACTAAATGTACTAATTGAATATTTAGAAAATGAAAATAAATTATTGTAAATTAGATGAACAAAATAACATTATTTATATTTTATAAAGACTAAAATTTTATTTAAACTTATATATAATTGACACATATATAAACTTTTAATGACATTAATAATTAGTTCATCATTCAATAATTTGAACACATGAAATTTGTTTAAAAGAAAACTTTTACCTTAAAATTTTATTCTTTAATTAACATTGATAAATCAATATTGTTATGAGTAAAATTTAAGGATAATGTTTTAATATACATTAAAAGATTTGCAAGGTTTTACATAGGCTTAACGTAAAATTTATAATTTTGTTTATATAATTCTTTAATTTTTTTCTAAAAACTTGTGTTTTGTATAAATTTTTTGTATAATAATTACATAAAAAATTACAAATCTACTAACTTGAGCTGTATAAAAATCTTTTTTGTGATTTTCTTTTATATAAAAGTTACAATGTTTTTTAAAAAATTTGTGAAAAATACAAAATTTCACAAAAATTACAATAGGATGTATGGATACAAATTTTTGTGCATATATCTATATGTGAGAATATCATGGGATTGAATTGTGTTGAGTTATGACAATTGGATTGATTTTTGATTATGATGATTAGATGGATCGATGATTATAGTGCTTTAATTCATATATAATTAGAAATATTGTAATTTAATTTTTTTTCTGCCTCTTATACAAATAAGCCTCTTTCAGAGGCTAATTGTCTACAACCAGATCTGAGCTGCGAAGCTCCAGATATGCTAGGTCGAACAATTTGCCCCCATTCAA
This sequence comes from Sindora glabra, assembly GCA_020226215.1. Classification (NCBI taxonomy): domain Eukaryota; kingdom Viridiplantae; phylum Streptophyta; class Magnoliopsida; order Fabales; family Fabaceae; genus Sindora; species Sindora glabra. Next base: position 23,701,581 of record CM035234.1, read on the forward strand.
CCAAAGATTAAATTTTGCCCTTCTGTAAGGCGACTGACAAAAAATGTGTAGAGGAATAGATAAACGAAAGATAGTAATATTAAAGGATTCGGATTCAATGTATTTTTTAAGAAATACATGTGATAAAATTTAAAGAAAAATAAATATAAATATTTTTTCAAATATAAAATATAATAGATTTTAAAATAAAAATTATATTTTTTATCTCTTCAAAATTGATAAAAAAATAAAAAAAATATAGATCCAATATTAAATATTAAAACCAGGGAATTAAATGGTCCACCAGTTCTTAAACATGCAAGAAAATTTCCGAGATACCATCCACCGCAACCTGGAGGAGGTATAGGAGTGCATTGCAATATATACTAAGATGTACCAAAACTGGAAAAGACTAACGAAGTGGCTTTCACCTGTAGACACGAGATCAAGACGGCAGAAATAATATTACATTATATAACTTATAATATTGATATATTATTAAATTTAATTTTATATTAAATTTATTTTAGAAAAAATAAATTTTACATATTATATAATAATATATTAATAATTAAATTTAATCACATATTAATATATTACTTAATCAATGATGTATCACAAAAATTTTTCTATCAAGATCCTAACCAAAGAGCCTCATAAGAAAAAATTGGAAGGAAAGCCGCAGCATGCTACATAAGACAAAACACTGTGGAGCCGCAGCATTTACGCAAATGTTAAATTGGAGGTTGGAAATTCTAATTACCATATAAATTTTTAACGAAGCTTCAAATTGACAATCATTGAGAGAAAAATTAGTTAGTCGCTAATGCAATATTCAAATCAAGGATCTTATCTTGCCTTAGATAGTTCAATGAAAACATTAGTAGTTATATTATAGTCTAGCGGGGAGAACAAAGAAAGGTAAAAAGAAGAGAAAACATGTCATATACTTCTCTCCGAAAGCCCACCAAAATCATTTATTACTCAAAGGTTCGTTTCGGACAATAAATAAGTTAACTTATAATTTATTGACTTAATCAATATGCTATAAATTAGCCTCTAGCGATGTTTCTCGCACTAGCTTATAAGTTACTCTAGGTAGATTATAAGTTCTGATTTAATAGCTTACCTAAAATAACTTATAACTTATAAGCTATTAATTTTTTAAATTTTTTCTAAATCTATCATTATTTTTTTTTAAATTTACAACTCATATCTTTTGTAATATAAATTTAAGTAATTTTTAAAAAATATATTTAATTATATTTTAAGTAATTATAATTTTATAATAAATAATAAAATAAAAATATTATAAATAAATAAATATATAATTTTATAAAATATAATTAATTAAATATTAAAAATTATATTTTTATTTTAAACTTTTTAATTATATTAATATAATTTAATTTTTAAATAAATATAAATTATTTTAATTATATATATTTCTATTAATATGTCATTTTATGTTATTTTATATTTTCAACTAGTTTAACAGCTAATTTTACAAAACACTTTAGTTAACTTATCAGTTATCAATTATCAGCTAACTTATCAACTAACTTTAGTTAATTTATCAGTTATCAACTATCAGCTAACTTATCAACTAACTTATCAGTTATCAACTAACTTATCAACTAGTTGCGTGTTCAATATTTTGTGTCCTTGCAACTGGAAGAATTTTGAGAGATCATCACCAAACTTTTTAGAGTTGATTTGTTTGTTGTTTCTAAAATTATTTTTTTATTTTTTTATCTTTAAAACAAAAAAAAATTTGTTTGGTAAACTAATTTCAAATTTTATTTTTAGAAAAAATTATAACATGAAATGTATAACTTAAAAATAGAATAATAGGTAACAATTTTTAAATGTTTTCAAAAATTGGTCTCTTATTATTAACATCAATTTTATAATTAAATGAAATATTTTTCTTATTTGCAACACAAATTATCTTTATTTTTTATTTTCCTTCAATCTAAAAATAGTTTTTTGAAAAAAAAGAGTGTATTTGAATGTATTTTTATTTTTTATTTTTAAAAATTATTCTTAAAATTTGTCTTTAGAAACTATTTTTTATCTTAAAAAATTGTTTCTAAATCTAAGAAAAATAAATAATAAATGATATTTGGTGAAGTAAATAAGCAAAAATTTTATTTAATTATAAAACTGGCTTCAAGAATAAAAAAAAATAAGTTCAAAAAACTCTAAAATTTATTTTTTTTGTTTTTAAAACAAGAACTTCAATAAAAAAGCTTTTAAAAATAAATTTTAAAAACAGTTTGTCAAATAGAAATTTTTATTTTTAAAAATAGTAAACTAAACAAATCCATCATTTTTAAAAACAATTTCTGAAAATGTAAAAATAAAAATACTTATCCTCGTTGTTTTCCTTATTCTTTATTCTCTCTTGGTCTTTCTCCATCCCTCCCAATTTAAAGATTTAAAATTTTAAAATTGTTGAATCACTAAAGTTGCAATGTATTGACATGAATTTTAAGTCCTTCCCCATTTTTTCTGTAAAAAGAAGAACAAATCAGAATGGTAAAAGGAATATTACACAAAAGAACTATACTTAAGATACATCCGGACAGGGGTGCGCCAAATATGCCCTACACCCTTACCGGGCCATGCATAAGCCCATACGTCCCAAGTTTTTTTTTTTTCGATACCAACATAAAATCGCAGAACATATACATCAAATATTATTAGCAAATACCAAAAATTTTTAGTTCAAGTAACAATTAATATCCTTTAATATTTTGTATTTTTTGTTATATTTAAACTTATTCTTAATATTTTTATATGTGCATGTTAAAATTTAATCACTTTTATTATTAAAAAATATATTATTATTGGCAAGTGGTATATGTCAAGATTTTATGTCATGGTGAAACTATCTTCCCACCAATGAGCAGCAAACTCTCGGGGGCTATGAAATTTTTTGGGCATGTGCTTTATAGTTGAATGATGGATTATGGATTATAAATAAAAGGAAAAAATATATATTACCTCCCTTACCTTAGCTTTGGGGTGATTAAATTTTATTCTATTTAATTTTAGAAGCTTAAAAATTACTCTCTCAAATTTTAGAAAACTTAAAAATAACATTATCTTCCACTTAATTAATCATTTTATCAAATTATACAATTTTTTAATGATGTTTTAAATAAAAATCAAAATATTATAAAATATTAATTTATTTTTTTAAATAATAATTTCGCACTTCAAATATAAGTATTTAATTAAATTAAAATTATTTATACATAATTTAATTTTTATTAATTATATAATATAAAAATCATATATAAAAAATATTTAAAAAGCTAATATACTATAATCCTTTAATTATTATTTAAAAACTTCATGAGAAAAGTATATAATTTAATAAAATAAATAATTTAATGAATGATAAGTATTAATTGCTAATTTTATAAAATTTTAAAAGATGATTTTCAGATTTTTAAATTTGAAAAAAAAAATCCAATCATAAAAATGTAATTTACATTTTTCCCCGCCCCTACCTCCACTTTTGGACATGAGAGCACACATCTTCTGACGTAAAGATAGGGCCCAGAATTCCATGTCGTACCACTCCTTTTTTGTGGAAACACACATCTTCTGGCACAAGAGTGGATTTCATTATTGAGTCCCACCTACCGCTTGTGAGAGTGGATGAGAACGTGGAAATAGAGAGTAGCATTGTCGGGCTATAAGCCATCATCAACAATTATGGCAAGGTACTGGCATTAATTACTCTGGTAGTGTTATTCTTTATCCAATAGAAAAAAGAAACGAAAGTATTCTTTTATAAACAACATAGTTTTTGTCAACCAGTGTAACATCCAGAGGACGCAATCATGTATACAACTGTAAACTACAAGCTACAAAAGTAATCAGCACAAAACTAGATTTCAATTCTTACGGAAGAATGAACAAATATAATTTCACTTGTGTATACACTGAACATCTGTACAGAGAACCCAAAGACAAAACTAAGAGAAGCAGGCAGGCAGCAGAGTCTGCCAAATCCTCCTACCAGGCACTCGTCCTAGACACGAGACAGTTTGTCCTGAGACAATTCCTTCAGCATTATTCAAATATAACCGAGGGTCAGAAAATTTTAAGATTCACTCTCAAATTGAAAATTCTAGAAGCAACTGCATTCCACAGTCATCCATGCTCTCATGCGTTGTTATATATCTGATCTTGTGTTCACATCATCTTCAGTGTTACCTAAGTTTTCAACCATATCAAGCGCTTGTAGTTCAATATTCAGTGGTGTCTGAGCAGCCATAGACAAAGGAATGTTACTGTTCAATTGGTTATCAGCATCTTCCTCTTGAAACACAACCAGAGGCTGCGCATCATTCTGTTGGGGAGCAGAAGCCTCTAAAATCTCTGCTGTTGATAAAGGGATTTCTTCGTCCATGTCCATATCACAGTCATCTACCATTATCTAAAATATCTTCTGCAAACTTGTCCTACAGGTGAAAGCACCCCTTTTGGAAGCTGAAATCTCACTCTCTGCAGGAGTCATTTTCTCAGGGAAGATATTACTTGATACGGCCTCATCAACAGAGTATAATCCAGGTGGGGAAATCAAAATTGATGATGGGTCAACATCCATGTCAGCAGGCAAAATGTCTTCTGCACCATTCTCAATTGAAATGACATCTCTACAACTGGTTGGATCAAAGGTAGCAACATTATTGCTATAGTGTGCCTCACTTGCCAACCCCTGATCTCGGTTAGCTAAAACTGTCCTTGATGTTTTTCGGTTAAAATTATCAAAGCGTAGCTCATTAGGATCATCAGCAATCCGGCAACTTTCTGCATCAATTAGCACATTTAATTGATTCTGAACAGAAACTGCCAATGACACAGCATGATCGCGGATTAAAGAATCAGATGGTGGGCCTCGTAGCATTTCATTCAATGCTTGGTGGTACTGAAATAAGCTGATAGATGGAAGAATGGACCGTTTCTTTCGACAAATACTAACAGCTTTCAGGATATGCTCACAAAGGTTGCCCATTTGTGCCCAACTACAATCACAAATGCCAAACACAGATCCTGGGTTCCAGACAACATAAGCTTTGTCTTGATCAAGGCGGTCAGTAATTGTAGCATATCCATTTTCCACGACAACATCAGAATCCAGGTATCTTCAGTGCTTTGCGCCATGATGTTAAACCATTCACCCATTCATTTTTCCAATATCGTGCAAAATCATCTTTTTCAGAGTACTCATCAAGCCAGAAATAAGAATGAACTTTAGTACCCAACTTGTCAACCAACCAATCAACACGCTGATAAACACTGATATCTTTCTCATTCAACAGCCGAAGCTTCAGTTGGTTGTGGTAAAATTCCAGTGCTGCACTAGTCTCCTGGCTGGCAAGAGGAAGAGTTTTAAGTGAAGTAGTCCATGTTCCTGTGTCCCAGGAAACCAAAAGGAGTGACATAAGTAGGTCAAAGAAACTACAAACATTCCACGGCTGCAAACATGCTATTATTTTTTTATTTAATAAGAAAAGAATGATATTACAAGGATAGATAACACCAACCTATTTTAGGATACCATGTAGCCTTGAAATAATCCATAAAATCAGATTCGTCAATAAAATCTTCCATAAAATCTTCAAAGAGTGACGCAGTTCCTTGGTGCTGGCAAACTTCATCCACTATCTGTCCAAGCCTGCTTGATATCTCAACTCGCATCCCAGTATCCAAACACTTCTTCATTATGTTCTTATGCCATAAATGACGAACCCTCCAGAAGCTTATCAGTACTGAACACCGAAAAACATCCCTGAGAAAAGATGTGAAAACTTAAAACTCAAGAAATTTCTCTATACAGAAAAAAAGTATTACTCATTCCTTAAACTAATACAGAAAGATCACAAAAAAACCGAGCATGAGAACACCGCATTTACCAGCATACTCATTGGTGATATTCAATCCATCATCACACATCCTTTCATTTTAGAAACTGACTTATTTTAGTTGTTCAAATAATTAACAATAAAGAAAGAACAAAACAAAGATCAATTTTGAAAAAACAATCTGAACCAAGAAGCACTCGCACCCAATGTTCAATAGGGCCACATAGCATGCAACAGTAGTCATGATATTTTATCAGGTGCCAGCAAAAGTAACTAATTTTCAGGCTTACAATTCAATTCAAATGAATTATATTTCCTCGAACAAAAACTAGGCAATATTCTAAAATGATGTCTAGTATTTGAAATGACATATATTCAGCAGTGATATATTAAATGACCTACCTTACTGTAAGGATATCATACAAAGGATCATCTACTATGAAACCAGCCAACTTCCACGTTGGATCTTTTGTGTGGACTCTATTGTATAGAGCTCTCATCCACCTATGTGCATCCGAACTTGAAAATTTTGGTGCTATTATCCAAGCCACTGGAATGGCTTTCTTGTCAGAGTTGAAAACTAGAAGACTGTGAATGGGGTACTGGATGAAATTACAGAGATGGATGCTGTTAGTCCTATGAGGACAGAAAGTAATATAATAATGTTTTACAGTTACTAAAGATCACAGAACCAAGAAAGCAACAGACCTTCACTTTGTTTGTCCCAAACCTTGAATCTGAGGCCAAAAGACCACGGTTGCCAAATTTTATCATTTGTTGCAATTGCCACTCAGTTTGAATACCTAATATGAAAGGATCTGAATCAGAGAGATCTGCATAGAAGAAAACATGACTCTGGTGGCTCTCAACCCACATGCCAAGACTAACGACATCATCAATATCTAGTTCATATGTAGAACGACGGATTGCCCTCTCTTGTCGTCGAACATAACGGTGGGTTAAAAGATCATCACGATTACACGGACCACCTTGCTTCTCTACAGATTCATTGTGTCTCTGCATGATGGTCTCTACAGAGACTCCTACATATAAAAGAGATAAAACACGAAGTCGGAGGTCTTCTGAGATGTACGGGGCAAACATAGCACGTGTTCCTGCAGCTTTCTTGTCCTGCGGACCATGGCATGGCAGGCCCTTTTTATCAACATGCTTATCATCATTGTATATGATCAGAGCAACTGATGGTTCAGCTATCAGGCGTTTCACAATAAAGTGACATGTGCACCCTCTCTTAGTATTGGGTCGACCAGCATTTTTTTTCTTAGGGACATAGGTAGTCCGACTGGGACGTACAATGCCACCTTTTCTATGGTCATCAGGTCCAAAGGAACACCAATATCTACATTGAAAAAATATCCCCTAAATGAACTAGATACAAGCAGCAGCAACATTGAGTTAGAACTGCTAAAAAGATCAGAAACTTACAGAATATATTCTAGTATGCCATCCACCTTTGGCTTGTAAGTCGTTGATGGAGGCCGTCGGCGTCTTGCTTCAACATGAAATCGTGTTGGACAATCTTTATTGGAAGATTCACCCCTTACAAAATCATCAACTCTAGCAAACGGGATTAAAGCTACTCTATCTAATTTGTCATGCCAACCCTCCACTTTTGACCATATTAGATCACTAGAAGAAAACTCCAAAGTAGGGGGATTTTGTACGGGAAGAGAAAGAATGGCATCCCATCTAGCCATTATTGATTGACACTGAAGAAAAGTTTCCTGCAAAAAGATAATAAAAATTTAATACTATTAAATATTATTTAGCAATAATTGTTTATGTTGTTCAATCCCCAAAAAAGGGACTATGATAGTAAAAAAAATCCAACTATGTGCAAGCTATCAAAATTCAAACTTAGAAAAGAAGAAAAATGATAGAACAAGTTAGCCAAAGCACAGATGCTAACAAATAGGAACCAGGGATACAAATGAAAAACCTATCTGTCCTTCCTTCACTAGTTCATCTTCTACCCATCCTTGAGAAAAATACCAATTATCCCTCCCCCAGCACTAGAAGAAATGAGAAATGGGGAACAGTTCTAACATCCTTGGCCCTACTTGTGTTTGAGAATTGAAGAGCTTCACTGCAACATCAAGGAAGCTAACCAAGAAAACAAATTATAGCTACACAAGATTGTAGATGATATGGAGAAAGTAAGACAACAGCAAGAGCTGAACTTCAGCACTTTTTCACAAGCAAAGGTGAAATCCAGCCCAAAATAAAGATTAAACTACTAACAGCTGCAGATAAACCACAAAATTCTGCCACTATGCTTTCCAGAGGAGCCACGAATACATGACTTTCATTATTCATGAAGAAGTGATACTCTTAAAATAAAATTCCATCTCCCTTTGAAGCCTATGTCCTTTCAAAACAAATCCTTAATGTCCTACAAAAATTTATCACAATTAATGTCCAAAATCCGCAGAAGCTTCTCTAAACGCATCTGCAGCACAAAGGAACTATCAGGGAAGAAAAACCTCCGCAAACCAAAGCAACATAAATTAACACCAACCGGAGAGTTTTACTAACCTCCCCTCTATTAAGTCATTACATACCAGTTCAAATACCAATACAAAAACCCTCACAACAACCCTTTCATCCAATTACTACAAGCTAAGCAAAGCCTCCCTTTACAGAAGACAAATTAATTCAAACATAACAAGAGTGATAGAAAGTGGGGCATAAGCATAATGTTAACAGACAGGGAGAGAAACCTGAGATGAGCTGGAATGAAGGAACTATAGGAGAATAGACCAACGTGGGAGTGATGGTGGAAATCGGCGGCAGCGGTTAAATAGTAGCTAAAAGATGAGAACTTAGGTGCAAAGCGAAGGGGTAAATGGGAAAGAGAGGAAGTGGGAATGTGAAGTATGAAGTGAAGAGTTTGTTGGTTTGGCAGAGAAGAAAGAGCCCTCTCTGGTTTTTGCGGATAGAGCTCCTCCTTGCTACTCAGCTTCTGTGCGAGGGAAGAAGGGTACGTTACAGGTTCACAGAGAGGCAGAACCCAATTAAACGACGGTGTATTTGGATGACCTGCCGTTTTTTCTTCGTTTGTTTTAATGGTTAATTACGTCTAGAATTGATAATTGAAGATTATTCCAAAAATAGAATGATATATATTGAAATTTCCAGTCGTTTTAAGCACGACCATATATGGCTTTAAAAAAAAAAAAAGAAAAGGTCTGACCATATGACATAAGTAATGAGTAACGTTTCGGTATGTGCTCTCTAAGTTTTCATAAGATTGTAACATAAAAATTATAATTTACCAAAAAAATAAAAATTATAATTATATTGTATGCATAATAAATATACAAAAAAATTTATTTTTTTATAAATATCATAATTTTACATAAAAATACATAAAAATTGTTAAAGTATGTATCTAATGAATTTTTTTAAATATGCGTCAAAATATAATTCCCAAAATACTAATTGTAGTTCACTTATATAATGAGATAGATTTATATTGCGTTCGGGACAATAAAATGATTATTATATAATTATATTTAATTATAATAACACAGATAAAAATAAAAATAAAATATAAAATTAAAACATTATTCATATAATTGGTCATTATTATCATATTTTGTTTATTTATAATTAAACGCATATGTAATTTACAATTGAATATGTATATTAAATTGTAAAATAATAATATATGTTAACTAAAAAAATGTTTATGTGTTGAACATGTATATAGAATAATATATGTTAAACATGTATACTAAATATATGATATGATCAATAATTAAAAAAATTATACTTTAAATTTAATTATCAAAATTATAATTAAAGTAAAATTTTATATAGTAAAAAATTTATATTAATAACTTTTACAAAGAACACAATAATATTTTATTTTTAATTTTATGATTAAAAATATAATTATTAAAATGTTTTAATAATATAATATTAAAAAATAGATGTTATTTTAATATTGATTAATAAATGATAACATTTAAATATATGAAAAATGTTATGAATAAGAATATACAAAATTCATTACAAAAATAATAAAATTATCATCCATCACTTTTGTTATGAAATGGAGACTCTAACCTTTATGACATCTATTCAAAATTCATGTCACTTGTTTAAACAAGTGAAATTAATTTAAAATAAGTTGTATCATGCTACAAAATTGTGAGACACTTAAAAAAAATTTAAAGTTTAGGCATTTTTTAATCTTTATAAATTGTGGGACAAATTGTAAGTCCATTTTAGTTCAATTATTTTTTAAAGGCCTTGTATGCACTTTTCTCGTAATAAAGAATATGACAAGCAAATATTGATAAAACTTCAGTTTTTTAAAATGCCTTTTTTAGGTGACATGAAAAGTGCTTCAAGCTTCTTGAAAGTAGATTTTTCACATTCTTATTAGCCTTGACCTAATTTAGTCAATTAAATTGGTTAATGAATGCTAAACTCAAGTCAAATCAAGTTGTAAGCTCCAAAGAAGTCACTTGACTTCACCCATTTATACCCTGATTCCTAATTTATGGTTCATTTATGTCCATTGAAAATTGATGAGTGAATAATAAAAACTAGATCAAAGAATAACTTGTCAATTTTAAATGTGAAATAAAGAGCAATAAGGCCAAACAAAAACCTAAAAATTTTAAGAAAATCAATCGAGCATATACCCACATTGACATACATGTATCTCTATCACTTCCACTAACCAATTTCCACTTGATCACAAGTACTATAAGCACCTAGAAGTACTTTCCATATCAAAACATTGGAAAATCTTAAAGAGTATTCTTAAAGCAATCTATTCAACTTTTTACAACCTCCTTGCCCATTCTTACCAATCTACTAAACATATATCTTTTAAATAAATTGTGAAATTAAGTCATTCCTGCCAAGTTTGTAATACTTATAATGTAAGTACAAACATAATCATCATAGATATTCATGACAGGGACTAGTTTCTTAAAAACTCCTAAAATAATCACTAATATTGCTATGGAGTATTATTAATAATTAGGAAATAACCTTATACTAAGAATTATGTTTCATTAGGCAATATCTTATATTGATTATGACCGGTACTAGATTCTATAATATGTTATGGGCTTGCTTGTCTTGCATTTAAAGATTAAAGGTATTTGGGTCTTTATAATTATTAACAACTTAATATAAAGAGAACAATAGGGTGATTCTTATCTAATAATTCAGCCTTTTTATTCATTAAATAATATCATACTTCTCCTTTTAATTCTTTAATTTCTCGTTACTCTTTCTCTTTCTAAATCCTAGCTATTATTTGATAAGTACAATATTTTATTTTACAAGCATCACATGTCGAGGCAAAATAAATGTTAATCTTTTACAACTTGAAAGCTTTGAAAACCTTTCAATTCATCTAACAAAGATAGCTCAGAACATTAAAGTTCCATCAATATTTGTTTGTTATTTCTTCACAATGAGAAAAACGCTTACAAGGCTCATCAAAAATATCAAAACCAAAGTGTACTTGCAATTTGCCAAATAATATATAAAGATTAAAAAATATCTAAACTTTAGAATTTATTTTTTAACAAGTGTCTCGCATTCTATAACATGACATAACTTATATCAATTTAATTTCACTAGTTTAAACAAGTGACATGAATTTTGAATAGATCATATATATTATGCTAGTAAGATGACAAAATTACAAGAAAATTAATATTTTAGACAAATAATGTTGATGTTTTGTTTAAACAAAAGAAAATGGAAGTATACTACATGTAATATTGAATAGGGTGCAAAAATATAATGATTGATTTATAAATTAAAAGCTAACTAACAACATGTCATATTACTAACATAAATTCATAAATAAAAGAATCAAAAGTTCTAACTAAGAATTTTAATATGAAAACATTTTGAAGCAAACTTAATAAGAGCTATTTGTTTAAAGTTATAAAAATAGATAAACTCTACCATCCTTATCCACCAATATAAACATGCATCACTTTTCACCACTTATATAAACTAATAAAGCAACACTTTTTATTCTAGGGACATCTTATAATCATATCTATCATAAAAAAATAATGGCAAGATTAATTAATATGTTCTTAATGATAGTTATTTTTACTGTAAGTGGTGTTTTGTTAGTCGTACCAAGAATTTTAGGTGACATATCCACAATTTCAATAACTTCTACACCTTCACCTCAATTGTCATATGAAGCATATGTTAGATTTTCAGAAATTTTAAAACAATGCTCTAGGAAGTTTGACAAAAAGTGCAATGAGAAAGCTTATTCTACTATATATTTTGATAATGTTATGGTTATAGATGAATATTACACCAATCTGGTGAACAAGGTTAGAGAGTTTTGCTATAATGGTTTGCTTAAATTTACCATCAAATCACACATATTCAAAGACAGTACACCACAGATCATATCAAGAGCAACATAAATTTGGAGCAAATATACTTAATTAACAATAGATATTACATGATCATCTCCTAAGTCATAATAATTTTCATAATAATTGAGATATTGTACTTCTTATATAAAGTATAAGAAATTTTTGTGTTGCATCCAGGGTTTGATCCTGAGTCATTGCATGTGTGCATCTAGCAATTTAACCACTCTTACTATTACCAAAAAAATAATATAAGAATTTTTTATATTTCTTTCATCCTAAATTGGCTTAGAGGTATGTAGTCATGTTGTAGCATAGCTCTTAAATTAGCTACTATATACAACATGATTTTCATGGGATTAGGTTGAAAAGATTTTAAAATATAGATCATTTCCTTTTAATAAAGAAGTAATTTGCATTGAAATAATATGAAAACCAATTTGATAATGTGAAATAACATGAGTTATTTACCAATTTCAAAACCAATAAGTTTCATTACTAACATTGTGAGTTAAAATATTTCTTGTAGCAATTTCAAGTGCCCTTTCACAAATTTAATAAGCATTTTAACAAAAAAAGGTTAATAATGAAAATCACTCTAATAAAGTTGTTAATGGGCTAAGCACAACTTTGCCTTATGCAAACCAAGCCTTATAATGTATACCATTGCTTTGAGATTGGCATATTAGCTTATATAAAAGTTTAAATAAAATTTGATTGGACTTATTTAAATATCTCGATTTGCCCTGTAAGATATTTAAGATTTTATATTTCAAAATAAGCCTTTAAAGACTAAAAAAGTCTCATATGGTACATATATGATGATTATGTGTTCATAGGATGGACATTATATTGCAAAATTTATTCCTAAAATAAGGACTTACGAATGGGTTAAATATTAAAAGTAAAAAATAAGCCAAAAAATTCTAATAAGTTATCTGAGAGAAAAAATTGGCGTGTGAGAATTGTATACAAGCTTGAAAAAAAAAAGGTAGATAAGTGGGTTAGATAGATCTATGGGATTGATTTTTAAAAAAATTAGCCTAGCTAATTTAATTGAGCAAGCCATTTTATTAGCCTTGACTTAGCTTGTTTAACTAATTTGGTTAGACAATGCTAGACTCAAGTTAAGTCAGGCTATAAGTCCAAAAAAAGTTAATTAGTCTAACCTATTTATACTTTTACCCTTAGTTTATGGTTTATTCAGGTCTACTGAAAATCATTCAATGATTGAATTTAAATCAAAGAATAACTTGTCAATCTTGAATATGAAATAAAGAGCACTAAAAGTAAACAATAACTAAGAAATTTTAAACATAATTCTCTTATCAAACACATTTATTAACCATTTAGCATCCCATTAACTTCTACAACATGCAAAAATATTAGACATAAAAATATAATCTCCACCATATCTCCACTTAGGGGTTTAAATTGCGATTACAATCACGATTGCGTTGCGATATGAACAAATGCAAGAAAATATGATCATAATGGTCTAAAATTTTGAAAAATCACGAATGTGGTTTAGTCTGAAAACGTAATATTGTGTCACAAACCATTTTTTAAATCTTAACTCTTTATTTCCATTATTTTTCTTAGTCACCTTTTGGTCAATGGCAAAACTAGCACCTAAGGTTTAGTTAGAGTAAATATGTTTCAAAATTTAAGTTGGGTAAAATTTTTAAAACTATTGAAGGTCTTCTAAATGATTAGGGCTGTCAAACAGGTCGGCCCGTACGGATACGGGCCGGTCCGCAACGAGTTAGGTTCGTAACAGATCAGTTCGTATTACCTGCGTTAAAAAATGGGTTCGATTTTAGGGGTCCAAGTCCGTAAAAACTCGTAACAGGTACGGGTCAGTCCACGGGTTTTAACTAAAAATCCGCAGACTCCGTGGATACGGGTTAGTCCGTTGCAGACTGAGTCCATGACAGGTCGGTCCATATTACCCACATTGAAAACGAGTCAAAATTAAGAGATTCATATCTGCAAAAACGGGTCGCAGGTCGGTCCGCGAACCGTGACCCATTTAATAGCCCTATAAATTATGCATGTAATGGTACATTGAATTTTAAGTAAGTTAATAGGGGTACATACCTACATAAAAATACATATACCTCTATTACTTCTATAACTAATTTCCAAATTACCATCAATATTACAAACACCTAAAAATGTCCTCTAAATTAAAATATTAGAAAATCTCAAAGGATATGTCTAAAGCAATCTATTCAACTTTTTCTAACCTTTTTACCTATCCTTACCAATCTATTAGGCATATATCTTTTAAACAAATTGTGAGATTGAGTCTTTCCTGCCAAGTTTGCAAAACTTATAGTTTAAGTATAGATATAATCATCATAGATATTTATAGCAAGGACTAACTTCTCACAAACTCTTAAAATTATTGATTTATACTATTTGAGAATAATATTAGTAATATGAAATTATTTTAGGATGAGAATTATGTTGTATTAGGTAATATCTTAGATTGATTATGATTGATATTAGATTCTATATATTGTTATGGGCTTACTTATCTTTCACCTAAAGTCTAAAGGTATTAAAGACTTTATTAGCAACTCAATATATAGAAAGCATTAGGGTGAGTCTTATACAACAATTCTATTTTCTCATTCATTCAATAATATTATACTTCTCTCCTTAACTAATTAGTTTCTTTTTCCTTTATCTCCTTCTAAATCCTAGCCATAATTTTTAATAGGTACAATGTTTTATTTTATGAACATCACATGTTAAGATAAAATTAATGTAATCTTCTAAGCCATAAGAGCTCAAAGCACCTTTCATGTTGCCTAACAAAGATAGCTTAGAACATTAAAGTTTTATCCAATATTTGTTTGTCGTATTCTTTGTAATGTGAAAATTGCATGCAAAGCCTCTCAAAAATATCTAAACCAAAATTTACTTATGATTTGTCCCATAATTTATAAAGATTAAAAAAGTTAAAACTTTAAAATTTATGTATTTTTCATAAGTATCTCACATTCTATACCATGACATAGCCTATTTCAAATTAATTTCATCCATTTAAATAAGTGACATGAATTTAGAATAAATCATATATATAAGTGACATGAATTTAGAATAAATCATATATATTATGTTAGAAAGATAATAGAATTACAACTCAATTAATATTTTTTACAAGTAACATTGATGTTTTATTTAACTAACAAAAAATGGTAGCATCATATATACAATATTGAAAAGGTTGCAAAATCATAACAATCGATCTATAAATTAAAACCTAATTAATAACATGTCAGATTAGTAACCTAAATTTATGAATACAAGAGTTAGAAGTTCTAACTAAGAATTTTAATATGATAATGTTTTAAAGCAAATTAATAAAAGTTATTTCTTTAAAGTTATATAAATGGATAGATTTTATCTTCTTCATCCTTTTATATAAACATGTATCACTTTTCATCACTTATATCAACCAATAAAGCAAACTTATTACTTTAAAGACATCTCATCATCATATCTCTCATTAAAAAAGCAATGCCAAGACCAATTAACCTATTTTTTATGATAGTTGTATCTATTACAAGTGGTGCTTTGTTGGTTATACTTGGAACTTTAGGTGACATACCTATAAGTTTTATAACTTCTGCACCTTCACCTCAATTGTCACATGAAGCATACACTAGATTTTTAAAATTTTTAGAACAATGCTCTAGAAACTTTGAAAAGAGTATAGTGAGAAAGTTTATTCTGTTATATACTTTGATAATGCTACAATTAAATATGAATGTTACACCAATTTAGTGAACAAGGTTGGGGTACCTTGCTACGATAACTTGCTTAAATTCACTCTCAAATCACACACATTCAAAGATTATATACCACAAATTATGGGGAGAGTAATACAAATTTAGAGCAAATGTACTTAATTAGCTGTAGATATTGCATCCCCATCACCTAAGTTATACTAATTTACTTAAAAAATAAGATATTGTACTTCTAAAACAAAATATAAGAAATTTTAAAATTTCTCTTACCATAAATTTGCTTGAAGGTATCTAGCTTGGTTGAAGCATTGCTTTTAAACTAGTTTCTATATACATTATCTTGTTTATCGCATCGAGTTGAAAAAATTTTAAAATATAGATCATTTCCTTTTAATAATGATATAATTTGCAAAGAAATATTATGAAAACCAATTTGATAATATGAAACAACTTTATGAAATGTATTATAACAAAAAATTCAATAAAATTATGAGAATGCCTAAAAAAGATGTGTATTTGAATTTATATAGATATATAATAATAAATGGATGAGTTATTTACTAATATTAATACTATCAAGGTACCAATATCATGGGTTAGAATATTTCTTGTAGTAATTTCAAGCGCTCTTTCGCAAGTTTAATAATCATTTCAATAAATTCATCAATAATAAAAATTACTCCAATGAAGGTATCAATGGGCTAAGCTCAACTTTGCCTTAAGTAAACCAAGCCTTATAATGTATAACATTACTCTAAGCTTAGCATATTATCTTATATAAAGCTTTAAATAAAATTCAATCAAACTTATTTTAATATTTAGGCTAGCCTTATAAGTTATTTAAACTATTATATTGTTAAATAGGCCTTTAAAGACTAAAAAAAGGTCTCATACAAACCAATGGCATATATAATGATTGTATATTCATAAAATGTACATTGTATTATAAATTTATTCTTGAAATATGGACTTAAAAATGGGTTGAGTATTAATAGTAAAAAACATGCCAAAAAAAGTGTAAAAATTTATCCAAAAGAAGAGTTAGATTTGCAAGATTTGCATATAGGCTTACATAATTAAAAAAAGTAAATAGGTGGGCCAAATAGATATAGGAGGTCAATTTTTAAAAATTAGCTTAGCCAATTTAATTAAGTATACCTCTTTATTAGCCTTGACTAAGCTTGTTTAATTAAATTGGTTAGACAACACTAGACCTATCTCAAGTCAAGCTATAAGCATGAAACAAGTCAATTAACTTGATCCATTTACACCTTTTCCCTTAATATATAGTTCATCAATGTTTATTGAAAATTGTTAAGTGACAATAACTTATGAATTTTGAATATAAAATAAAGAGAACTAAGACCAAACAAAAGTTGATATGTAATATTTTTATCTATGTTATTTTCTTTTATTTTTTTGCCTCATAGTGTATTATATATGCTTAGTTTTGTAGAAATGATCTTGTTATGTAATTGATGGTTAGTTTTCTAATGATTTGAAATTATTCTATTAATGCCAAATTTTTATACTATTTTTTTATTTTTAATTATATCTTGAGCTCTGGATATTAGATTTGAGTGACCTTTATATAGTTGGAAAGCATAAAGGATGCTTTACAACTTTCATATTTTAGTTAATGTTTAGTTTAGATGTTTGGAAGGTTTAATTTAACCAAGGGATTAAAGCTCTATTTTTATCCAAATTAAGCTAGTTTTGGTTTATGGGCTATATTTGGATCTTCAAAAGTCTAATTAAAGTGAAACTAGTACCCAAGTTTTTTTAAGATTTGGTGAAGTTTAACAAAATTATGTAGTTTTAGTAGTCTTACATTGGGTAAAATTCAGACTTATGAGATTTTATAATAATAAATTTCATAGTGCATTATTTGGTAAATAGGGTGATCAAAAAATTTTAACCCGCTTTTAACTGATTAATTGAACCCAAAGTTAATCAGTTAAGAATGGTTAATATATCATAATTGATTAAAATCGAAAGAAAAAATTTATAAGTTTTGGGTGGTCGGTTAATTTTGGATGAAAATTCTTAATCACAATTAACCGAACTTAACCGATATTAATCAAAATTTATATTAATTTTTTTATTTGAAAATTCATATTTAAAATTTTATTAATTATTTTTATAATTTAGTACTTAATCACTTTTTATTATTGTTATATTAATGGAATTATGGTATTAATATGTGTTTATAAATTAATTTTAACATTTAAATTAATTTGTTTAAGCATTTTTGAAAAAAAATTCAAAATTTTAAATCGCTCTTAACTGAATTTAACTGATCAAAATTGAATCAGTTAAATTCGATTAAAGTTATGTAATTGGTTTCAGTCGGTTGAAAAAAATATATTTCGGTTAAGATCGGTTAGTTTAAAAAATAGCCTTAACCACCCATATTTGTAAATTAGGTTTCAGGCTTCTAAAATTAGCAATGCCTTATTATTCATAATCATAAGAGGCATACAATTCAAGTCCATTATGTTTTAAAGGATAGTAAATTAAATATAGGGTTATGTCTCTAAAGGCAAGAACACTTTTACATAACTCCATATAACTTTAGACAGTAACTTTCCTTTCTCCAAGTTCATTTTTTTAGCTATGTAAGGCCACATTTCTAGTTGATTCAAGGAATTTAAGACTTATTTCTATTTGGATTATGAGATCTTAAGTCATAATGTTGACTTTTTCTAATTAATTTTCTTTTTTCCTCTAATTTTTTATGCTAATTTTTTTGAAATTGTATGAGTTGAATGATGGTTTAGTATAATTTGTGTTCAACCTCATGACTTTTAATCTTTATCTATTTTTATACTAAATTATGGCTAGTTAATCACTATTTTTCATGTGAGAACAAAGGGTTGAAAGATTAAATTAGAGGTTTTTAGTTTAAACCTTTAATTCAGCTAAATTATATTTTCAAATTAATTTCAATCTAGTTTTATGAATTACAACGGTTGCATAATTTTATTAATTTTAATTGATTAAATTCTAGATGATTATCTAACATAAGATTCACAAATTATTACAAAAATTCCGAATAACTTAAGGTTGAAAAATTAATTAGAATTCTCAAATATATTTTATTTGTGATTAATTTATACAAGAGCTTTCAAATTCTTAGATCAATTGTTTTGATATATTATTTTTCTATCTTTTTGCATTATTTCTATATTCCATTTTTGTTAATGTGATTTATTTAATTTTGAATCAAAACCCTTTCAATTAGATTTTATTTCCATCAATTGCATTTTATCTTATTTGCTTTCAATTAATTTCATCTTGTTTCTTACATACCATACTACATATTTGCATTTTGTTCTATTTTTATTCTATTTGCATTTGTTTGTTACTAAATCATAGTGAAAGGATAATATCAAGTGGATTATTAGAGGTTCGACCTAGTTGTTACCTTATATTGTAAAATTTTTATCAACTTATAGTGCCTAAGTTGATAAAATATTAATTGGATTTTGCATCTGTTAATATTTTCTTACATTTTACAATATCTATTACTTTTTTGCATTTTCTTTCATTCTCTTACATTCTGTAGCTATTGCATATTCCTCCACTTCAATTCATTATTCTCTATCATATATTACTTCATTTTACATTTTATTAGATGTGTTTAGCTCATATGAACAAGTAACACACATATTGCTTTTCACCCCTTACATTAGTGTCAAAGTGACTAATTCCAATTAAACTAAAATTTTTTGTGTCATAGAAAATATTTTTTTGATCAAGGCTTGTATAGCTTGCTAACCATGAGCCCTTACTTTTTAACTAAATTCTATCATTTAAACCATTTTTAAAAATTTTTTTTAAAGATTTTATTACATTTTTTAGGTTTTGCATGATTATAGCTTTCATTTTGTGGTAGTCCTATAATTTTAAAAAATATCTAGATAGGTTAATTAAATGTGTTTTAAGTGATTTTTAATAGTACACTAGTATTTTAGTGTTTCTATGTTTCTATGGTTCGATCTAATGTAATCTAGTGTAATGTAGTGCATTATTAGGGAATTTACTAATGAATTACTAGATTTTGATCCTTAAATAAAGAAAACTTTTCATTTTCTTTATAGGACTAGAAATACAAGTAATTGTAACATCCCTACCCCTATTCTAATCCTTTTAATAATTTTGATAATATGACTAATAATAAAATATTAAAGGAATTAGCTACCTCTAATGTTACTTACCAATCTTTAGGCATCCAATATCCTGAACTTGATGTTAACTTTGAGTTTAAATCTGGATTACTTCTTAATTTTCATGTTCTTATAGGTGAAAACCCTTATAAACACTTGAAAGAGTTCTATATGGTTTGCTTAAACATGAAATATCATGGCATTTCAAAAGATCACATTAAATTGAGGGTATTTCCTTTCTCACTTACTGGTGTAGCCAAGAATTGGGTGTACTACTTACAACTAGGTTCTGTTACAAGATGGAATGATATGAAGATGTTATTCCTAGAGAAATTCTTCCTTACTTCAAGAGTTATTAACATTAAAAAAGATATATGTGGCATAAGATAGTTGAATGGTAAGCTATTGTATAAGTATTGGAAAATATTTAAGAAGTTATGTTCAAACTATGCTTCTTCAATATCTCTTTTTTGTTTGTATAATATAACATAGGATTTCTATTTTTTCAATTTAGAAGAGATGGCTAAATGGACTAAAGTGTCAATTAAAATGGAATGGGTTCAAAATGATATTACTACATAGATTAAGCTTATAAATTCTCCCATTTTTATCCATTAAATAATATTTAAATACTTGAAAATTTTCTTTGAAATTATCAAGTTGCAAATATTTTGTTACCAAGATCATATTATAGTTAATATAGTAGTTAACCATATTCTGAAACACGGAAAAAAAATTATTGCCTTATCAAATTTTCTATCGAGCCATGAAAAAGATTCAACAAAAGATAGAAACTCAAGTGAGTAGTGCTTTTATTGAGTAAGTTGTGAATAGGAGACTTTTACTAGGCAATTTACCATTGCATCTACATTTCAAAAAAATATGAGTTGTTTATCAGCTAAGAATTCTATTCTTTTTATAATTCAATCTTTTACACCACTAGATTAGTAAGCAACTCCTAATCTAGTATTTTTATGAAGCATTTCTTCCCATAGATAGAAGTATAATTGATATAGCTAGTGATGGAGTAATGGTAAATAAAAATCTTATGGCAGCTAAAGACTTAATTACTAACATAATAGCAAACTCCCATCAATTTGGAACCAAAATTATAACTGGGGTATGTTAAAATAAATTTCTCCCTTTCAAACTAGTAAAGAATAGAGCATAGATTAGATGAATTAACTTCTTTAGTTAGGCAGATAACTATAGGACAACATGTCCAAAATCTTTCTTTTGCTAGAATTTGTAGTATTTGCTCATGTATAACTAATCCTGCTAATTCTTGCCCTACATTGTAAGACAATGAGTATCAACCTTAAACCTATGTAGTAAATATACTTCTTGGAAAACCTTAACACCAATACTAGTAATAGTAGCCTAATCAATACCTTGGTTAGAGGGCAAATCAAAATTTCAAATATGGCATAATTCTAGCCAGGTTTAACATTGTCCTCCTTATACTAGAATTCCACCCAATCTTGCTCCTAAATTGGATCTAACTTTAATCTCTTCTGAATCATCTTTTAAAGAATTGGTTAAGCAAATAATTGCAAATAACGTATAATTTTAGCAAAGAGCAAAAGCCACCCTTAGCAATTTACAAACTCGAACTAGCTAATATCTTTTACTATATGTGAGCTCAAAGAATAAATTAGGTTAACCTTTTTCTAGCAATACAAGAGGCCAAGAAACTATGAATTCAATTATGCTTAAGAATGGTAAGCAAGTTAACATTCATTCATCTTTAAATCTAAAAGTAAGCCATAAACCAGAAGAGAATAACTAGAAGCAACCAAAAAAAGAGAAAACACATTATGAAAGTAAGGTTAATTTTTTCCCCAAATCCTTACCTTCCACTAATTTTTCTATTCCCCTTCTTTTTTCAAGAAAAGTTATTCTAACAAAAACATCAAGAATGAAAAATAAATTTTAATTCCTTTAAAAATTAGAAGTTAACATATATTTATTAGATTTAATAAAACAAATTTCAGGTATGCTAACTTTTTGAAAAATTTGTGTATCAATAAGAGAAAATTAAGGGATGATGAGAAAGCAAATGTGAAGGTAAATGTGTCTACCATCATTCAAAGAAAATTATTAAGTAAAGATTTAGGCACATTCACCATTCCATGTGTTATAGGAAAAACTAAAATTGAGTATGCTATGTTAAATTTAGGAACTTTAATTAATGTCATACCTTTTTCTATTTTTAATACCTTGAATTTAAGGCCTTTGAAACAAACAAGAGTGGTTATGCAATTAGCAAATAAATCTAACATTTACCCCTTAGGTGTTATTGAGGATGTTTTAAGGTAGATTAATGGATCCATTTTTTGAGTAGATTTTTACATCTTCAAGATAGAAAATGAAACATTCAAGATTCTTCTTCTAATTATTCTTAGCTAGTATTTTCTTAAAACATTAAAAACTATGATTAATGTTTAAGATAAAACATTAACCATGGAATTTGATGGTGTGATGGCTAATTTTAACATTTTTAAGGTTATATATGACAATTTTGTATCCTTTTTAACAGTTTTAAGCCTCTAGTGTATGATGTGTTCTATTCAAAATTTTCTAATTCTTTTTATGATGCTTTTGTTTTTAATATTGTTAGTTTTGATTTTGTTGATTCTAGTGTACATGTTGGTGATACTTACAATGACATACTTGCTTAATTTCCTAAAATTTTTAAATTTATAGATTATATGGATGATCATGACTACACTTGTTGTGATAATAATATTAGGTGTGCCATATGTATGGAAATTTCAACATTTATAGTTGATGAGAATAATGTTGTTTCTAAATGTGAAAAAAATTGATGATCATAAGAAAATGCAATTTGCAAAAATAGTTCATACCTCTAGCTTAGTACTTTTTGTTATTCCTCTCAAATTTTAAATTTTAAATGAAAAAAAATACTTTCGTACTGATCATTATAGTCATTTTACTAATTATGTTGAATTCATTATATAGAATGATTTTAAACACTCAAGAAAGAGTGATTTAAGGATAGCTTTTAGAAAAATTATGCTAGATAATCCTAATTTTCAAAAGACTTCTTTAATGGATGATATAAAGATTAATAATTTAAAGGCAAAAGTGGTAGTCAATCATCATGTAGATCTTTGTTGAAGATATTAAAGCCATCTAGTAAAAAATGTTAAAGAAAGACGTTTCTTAAGAGGCAGTTTTAGTTCTTTTTAGATTTATTTTTTTTTTACCCTTATCTTTCAATTTACTTGTTCTTTATCTTCTTTTTTATGTTGATATGCTTTACATTGAGAACAATATAAAATTTAAATGTGAGGGGAGATTTCTTGGATTAATTTTATATTTTGTCTCTTTATTTAATGCTTTTATCTTTATTTATTTTTTTATCTTTCTTGATATTGATATACTTTATATTAAGGATAATATAAAATTTAAGTGTGCAAGGAGAATTCTAGAATTTATTTTTTTCTTTTGTGTTTGCATTTAATGTTTTGAAAAATCAAAAAATATTAAATTAAAAATATATTTTTCACTTTATTTTAAGTATTTTTGAGTCATTTCAGTTACTTTTCATTAATGAAAATTTTACATTTTTCATGAATAGAATTCAGTTAAAGTTACATAGACTTTATAACACGATTAAACAAATGATTTTATTTCTCAAAAGTAATTAATATAGTGATAGATTTTGAATTGGTAAATTGAATTTTGGTAGTATAACTTCCCTTGTGAGATTTTAAATCTTATGTTGAAAATTCATATTATTCTCTTTTCTTCTTGTATGATATTCATCCATGACTTTTGTTTCTTCAAAACTTGCTTCAATTTTTTTTAAGATTACATTTATATATGCATGTACAAAAATAGTAGAAATATTCTTTCTTTATTTAAGTTAAAGCCAAATAGCTAATTTTGAATTTTTATCTTTGTTGAGTCCCTTTGACTTTAATTGCCCTTTTTTGTGTTGATTAACTCGTCAACATTTTTCTTAATAAAAAATAAGTATCTTTACTTAACCTTAAGGATCATTAAAGCATTTTAATTTTGTGAGATGAGTTTTTAGATAAGTATGAGGTGTGTATTTGTGAAAAATTTATTAGCTTTAAGTTTAAAGGTGATTTGAAATAAAAAATAAAAAAAGAAACAAAAATAAAAAAGAGAAAGTTAATGAAAATGTGAAGATAAAAAAAAGAAAAAAATTAAAAAAAGAAGAAACTAATAAGTGTTTAAATTTAAATTTAGGTTGTTGTGGTAATTTATAATTATTAATGTTTGACCTAGATGTTTTCATTTCAAATGTTCCATTGATTTCTTTAATTTCTACCCTTTCATATCTTAAGTTTTTTTTTTTTTCTTTTTCTTAGCCACATTATAACTTTGAATAAAGTCCTTTTGATTTATATTATGTATGTGATTTTAATGGTGAAGATTAGATGATTATAAAGCTTGTAGTAAAGTAATTTCATAAAATGAACTTCAGTAAAATACTTACCTTAAATACTTAAGAGTTAGAGAGTTATTGATATATTATTTTTGAATAAAGTTACTATATTGGTTAATTTCAAGTTTTTCAAGATTTTTAATGATGTATGATTTTTTTTATAGCTTTAATTATTTCTTACTTATAGATTTGTGATTTTGAAGTTTTTGAAATATAAGTCTTTTATTTTTTTATTTTGAATAAAGTTGTGTTTTGTTCAAAGTCATGCAAGGCCTAAGTATAAGGGAATTTAATGTGCAAGATTTTATCTATATTGTTCCTTACTATTTTAAGCCCCATATTATATTATGTTATATATGCTTAATTGCATAGAATTGGCCTGATTATATAATTGGGAGTTAATTTTCCAATGATTTGAAATTATTCATTGAATGCTAGATTTTTATACTATTTTAAACTTTCAATTATATCTTAAGCTCTGGATATTAGATGTAGACAATCTTTATATCATTGAAAAGATTAAAGGAAGCTTTACAATTTTTATTTTTTAATCAAAACTTAATTCGAATGTCTAGAAAGTCTAATTTAGCCATGAAATTAAAACTCTATTTCTATTCAAACTTAGCTAATTTCATTTTTTAGGTCATATCTAGAACTTCAAAGATCTAATTAAGTTAAAATTAATGTCTAAAGTTTCTTAAGACTGGCCATACAACTCTTTTCTTTTGAAACTTAGTGAAACTATATAGTTTTAATAGTCTTACATTAGGTAGAAGTTAAACCTACAAGATTTCCCTACAATAACTCTTGTAGTGTATTCTTTTGTAGATTAGGTTTTGAACTTCTAAAATTAGCAAGGTCTTATTTTTTGTAACCTTAAGAGGCATATAATTCAAGTGTATTAGGTTTTGGAGGATAACAAATTAAATATAAGGTTGTGCCTCTAAAGGCAAGAATATTTTTACATAACTTTCATATAACTCTAGACAATAGCATTTCTTTCTCCAAGTTTCATCTTTTTCAGCCATGTAAGGCTACATTTCTAGTTGATTCAAGGAATTTAGGGCTCATATCTATTTGGATTATGAGATCTAAAGCCATAATGTTGACTCCTTCTAATTGATTTTCTTCTTACCTTAATTCTTTATGCTAATTTTTAAAAAAATTGCATTAGTTAAATGCTGATTTAATATAATTTGATTTCAACCTTGTGACTTTTGATCTTTAGCTATTTTTATGTTGAATTGTGGCTAATTAATTATTAATTTTCATGTACGAATAATGAGTTGAAAGATTAAATTAGAGGTTTTTGATTTAATCTTTCAATTCAGTTGAATTCTATTTTCAAATTAATTTTGATCTAGCTTTAGGATTATAGTAGTTACTTAATTTTACTAATTTTAATTGTTCAAATTCTAGATAATTATCTAGCATAGAATTCATGAATTATTATAGGAGTTTAAAAAAATTCAAGGTTGAAAAATTAATTGAATTTGTTAAATATATTTATTCTGTAATTAATTGCACAAAAGCTATCAAATCTTTAGATTAACTGTATTACTATATTATTTTTTATCTTTCTATGTTATTTTTATTTTTCTATTTTTCTCAATGCATTTTGTTTAATTTTGAATCAAAACACCCGGATTACATTATGTTTCCATCAATTGCATCTTGTCTTGTTTGCATTCAGTCAGTTTCATTTTGCTTCTAGCATATTATAATGCATATTTACATTATATTTTATTTTTATTCTATTTGCATTTTATCTATTAGTATATCATATTGAAGGGATGATATTAAGTGGATTATTAGGGGTTTAACTAGGTTGTCATCCTTTAATTGTGTTATGATGCATATGTTAGTAGCCTAAAAATATTAGACCTAATTCTCTTATTTAAAATAATCCTTAATAGTTTAACATCCTCTTATCCTTTTAAATATGCAAGAATGTTGGGCATAAGGAAATAACCTCCACCATATTTTCCCTTTCTGTTTCCATTATTTTTTTTAGTCACCTCTTAACAAGTGGCAATGCTAGCACCTGAAGGTTGGTGAGAGTAAATATGTTTCAAAATTTAAGTTGGATAAAATATGGAAAGCTATTTAAGGTATATAAAATGGCACATATAATTATAAGTTGAATTTGACATAAATCAACACAAAAATATAAACCAATTTCAAACTTAATATGCATACTACAAGCATCAAGAAATGTTCTCAAGGTAAAAATGTTAGAAAATCTTAAAGGGTATCCTAAATCCTAAAATGTTGGAAAATTTTAAAGGATACCCTTAAAGTAATTTATTAACCTTTTTCTACCCTCCCTACCCATCTTTACAAATTTATTAACATATACTTTTTTAAACAAATTGTGAAATTGAGTACTTTATGCTAAGTTTGTAAAACATAAAATATAAATATAAATATAATAATCATAGATATTTATGCAAGGGATGGGCTTCTCTTAAACTCCTAAAATTATTATTAACATTATTCGATAGTAATATTAGAAATTATGAATAAATTATCATTTTAAACACTTGACATGAATTTTGAATAGATTATATATATTATATTAGTAAGATCACTAAATTACAAGAGAACAAGTAACGTTGATGTTTTCTTAAACCAACAGAAAAAGGTAGCAATGTATATACAATATTGAAAAGGTGGCAAAACCATAATGATTGGTCCACTAATTAAAACCTTATTGATAACATGTTAGATTAGTAACCTAAATCCATAAATGAAAGAGTCAGGAGTTTTAAGCAAGAATTTTTAGGCAAAAGTGTTTTGAAGTAAATTAATAATAGTCATTTATTTAAGGTTACATTAATGGATCCATATTGTCTTCTTCATCCACCTATAAAAGCTTACTTCACTTTTCACCATTTGTATCATCCTACAAAGCATCGCTTGTTACTTTAAAGACATCTCATCATCATATATATCATCAAAAAATAATATCAGGACCAATTAACATGTTCTTGATGATGGTTGTATTCATTGTAAGTGGTGCTTTTTTAGTCGCACCAGGAATTTTAGGTGACATGCCCACAAGCTCTGTAACCCCTACACCCTCACCTCAATTATCATACAAAGCATATGTTGGATTTTTAAAGTTTTTAGAACAATGCTCTAGCAAGTTTGACAAAGAGTGTGGTGAGAAAGCTTATTCTACTATATATTTTGGTAATGTTACAATTACAAATGAATGTTGCATCAATTTGATGAACAAGGTCAAAGGGCCTTGTTACGATGGCTTGCTTAAATTCACTCTTAAATCACGCACACTTAAAGATAGCATACCATAAATCGTGGCGAGAACAATACAAATTTGGAGCAAATGTTCTTAATTAACAGTAAATATTGCATCATTGTCACCTAAGTCATATTAATTTTCTTAATAATTAAGATGTTGTACTTCTCAAATAAGGTATAAGAAATTTTTAAATACCTCCCATCCTAATTTGTATGGAGGTATTAAGTCTCCTTTTGGCATTGCTCACAAAATAATTACTGCATATAATATCATCTTCTTGGCATTAGGTTGAAAAGATTTTAAAATATAGATATTTTCCCTTTGATAATGAAATAATTTGCAATAAAATATTATAAAAATCAATTCAATAACGTAGAACAACATTATGAAATATGTTATAACCTAAAATTTATTGAAATTATAAGGTTGTCTAAAAAGGATGAGCATTTGAATTTATATAGAATTTTAATATCAAATGGATGAGTTATTCACCAATACCCAAAATCATTAAGGTTCATTGCCAATATTTATGGCTAAAAATGTTTTTTGCAACAAATTCAAATGTACTTTCATAAATTTAATATGCATTTTAACCAAAAAGAAAAACCCTCAATAATGAAAATCACTCCAATAAGGGTGCCAATGGGCTAGGCTCGGCTTTACCTTATGCAAACTAAGCCTTATAATGCATAACATCTATATAAACTTGTCATATTAGCTTATATAAAGCCTTAAAGAAAGTTTAATCAAATTTATTTAAATATTTTGACTTATCATATAAGCTATTTAAGATCCTATATTCCTAAATAAGCTTTGAAAGTCTAAAAAAGGTCTCATCCTAACCAATTGCTTTAGTAATACTTGCATATTTATAAGATATACCTTACATTGCAAAATATATTTGTAAAATATAGATTTAAGATTAATTCAAGTATTAGAAGTAAAAAAAAAGCAAAAATTATATAAAAAGTTAACCAAAAGAAAAAATAAACTTTCAAGATTTATATACTAGCATAAACAATAATAAAAATATATAGGTGGGCCAGATAGATTTATAGGGTCATTTTATGAAAAATTGGCCTAACTAATTTAGTTAACCAAGCCATTTTATTAGTCTTGACCTAGCTTGTTTAACTAAATTAGTTTGGAAACACTTGAGTCAAGTTAAGTTAAGCTATAAGCCTAAGATAAGTCAATTAGTGTGATCCATTTACACCTTTACCTATAATTTATGGTTTATCCATGTCTACAAAAAATCATTAAGAAACTAATAAAATGTAAATTAAAAAATAACTTGTCAATTTTGAATATGAAATAAAGAGCACTAAGATCAAATAATAGCCTATAAATTTTAGACATAATTCTCTTATCAAACACATTCGTTAACCATTTGACATCCCATTTACTTTTAGAACATGCAAGAATGTTGGACATAATAATATAATCTCCACCATACCCTTTCTTTCTATTTCCATTATTTTCTTAGTCACCATCTGATCAATGGCAAAGTTAGCACTTGAGGATTAGTGAAAGTAAATATTTTTCCAAATTTAAGTTAGGAAAAAATTTGAAAACTATTAAAGGTGTTTTAGATGACTTATATAATGGTACATTAAATTTTAAGAAAGTTAATATAGTCACATACCCAGATAAAAATACGTGTGGCTTTACCACTTTTATTAGCCAATTTCCAAATTACTATGAATATAACATGCACCTAAAAGTGTCCTCCAAATCAAAATGTTGGAAAATCTCTAGTGCTAGCCCTAGAGATATTTATTCATCTTTTTCTTACCTCCATACCCATCCTCACTAATCTATTACACATATATCTTTTAAACAAATTGCAAAATTAAGTCTTTCCACCAAGCTTGCAAAACTTAAAAAGTATAAATACAATCATCATAGACATTTTTACTAGGGACTTGCTTCTTATAAACTCTTAAAATTATTGATTAGTATTATTTGAGAGTAATGTCAATAATTATTAAATTATCTTAGGTTAAGAATTATGTCACATTATGCAATATCTTAAATTAATTATGATAGATATTAGATTCTATATATTATTATGGGCTTGCTTATCTTGTGCCCAAAGTCTAAGGGTATTAGGTTCTTTATATTTATCAATAACTCCATATAAATAGAACATTAAGGAGGGTTTTATGCAACAATTCATTTTTCTCATTTATTTAATAATATTACACTTAGTTTTGTACCTTCTTTTTACTCTCTTCCTTTAAATCCTATCTATATTTTCAATGGATACAATATTTTATTTTACAAGCATCACATACTGAGGTAAAATTAATTTTAATCTTTTAAATTGTAGAAGCTTGGAGCACCTTTCATGTTGCCTAACAAAGATAGCTTAGAACACTAAAGTTATATCCCATATTTATTTGTCATACACTTTACAACATGAAAAAAATGCTTGCAAAGCCTTCAAAAAATATCTAGACCAACATGTACTTACGATTTGCCCTGAATTTATAAAGATTTGAAAAGTCTAAGCTTTAAAATCTATTTTTTTTCATAAGTATCTCACATTCTATACCACGACATAACTTAGTTATTATATATAATATCTTTTTCATGGCATTGGGATGAAAATTTTAAAATATAGATAATTTCCTTTTAATAATGAAATCATTTTAATGAAATACTATAAAAACCAATCTAATAAGAAATTACTTATATGAAATACATTATCACATAAAATTAAGAAAAATTATGAAGACACTTGAAAAAGATGTGCATTTGAATTTATGTTGATCAATAATGGCAAATGGATAGGTTATTTACCAATATTCAATACCATTGCTATTCTTTACTAGTATTGTAAGTTAAAATATTTCTTTGAGCAATTTCAAGTGCTCTTTCACAAGTTTAACAAGCATTTCAACAAAAAATCATTAATAATGAAAATCACTCCATTAAGGGTGTTAATGGACCAAGCCTAGCTTTGTCTTAAGCAAACCAAGCCTTTTAATGCATAACATTACTTTAAGCTTGGCATATGAGCTTGGCCTACCTTATAAGCTATTTAAGCTATTATATTCCTAAATAGAACTTTAAAGATAAAAAATGATCTCACACAAACCAATGGCATAGATAATAATAATGTACTCATATGATGTACATCATATTGTAAAATTTATTCTTAAAATATGGACTTAAGAAAGGGTTAAGTGTTGGAGTAAAAAAAAAGCCAAAAAAATGTAAAAATTTATCCAAGGGAAGAGTTAGATTTGCAAGATTTGTACACATGCTTAGAAATTAAAAAAATGTAGATAGGTAGCCCAGATATATCTATAGGGTTAATTTTTAAAATATTGGCTTAATGTCACAAGTCAACCTTGTGACCTAACTTGGTAAGACAAATAAGCTTTGATTTGGATAAAACTTTGCATAAAAATCCAATATCATGTGGAGGTCCTATGGCACAAATTTGGGAGAATTCTAACTTAGGTACAATTTTTAAGATTTTCCCTAATTTAAAGGTACTTTTATAATTTTAACCTCGGTAATCTATCCAATACAAGTAAATAAGCATATAGTTATGATGTTTAGGTATTTATCTTTATTTTGATGTATTATGGAACATTAAATCCTTTTTAAGCTCAAAGAAAAAGCCTTATGATACTTTTAAAAAAGTGTATCAACTATTACTAATAAGGCTTTGACTTAGTAGGCTCTTTAAGGGGGAGTATTTGATAGCTTTGATGGTCACTTAATACTAGTCTAGGGATCAAAGTATATAGCTTGGCAACCTTCCTTGTACACTTGTACACTCTAAAATATATAATAAGGTATATTATTAACAAAAGAAGTAGCCTTCTTTTTTACTAAAATTAGTCCATAGTTTTGTTCATTTTTGCCATATTCATATGTATTACTCAAACGTTCATCCTTACTTTAAAACGTGCTTTTATGATTAGTTGTTGTGTTGCTATGTGGTATGTGTTGCCTTGAGATTAACTTAATATTCTTATTACTTTGCATGTTACTTATCATTTTTAAAACCTTAAATGGTAAATAACTAATTAACTAACTTACTCTTAGGTATTAAGAGTTTAAGTGTCATACGTGCCATAACTTAAGTTGCTGAATTGTAACATCTTGTATTAAAGGTGGTTTCAACTATGCTTTTCTTTATTCTACTACCTTTTTTCAAGTCATTGAATGGTGTCAAAGAAAATGACTACTGTTGAATGGTTAATGCCATTAAGAATGCATTATGAAATCTTGAAGGCTATGTTGATATTATAAATGGATTGCAAGATGAGAAAATCCCTAAACTTTATCAAAAGGATAAAGATTGGGAGGCACTCAAGGCTTGAGTTAACATTCTTAAAAAAAGTAAAAAAGTTAGAGAGTAGTTATACTCCATAAATTAGCCAACAACTTATTTGTGATTGAAATTAATCAAATGGAATTAGTTAAAGGGTCTATCTAATGAGATGAAGGATATCATAACGGCTCTTCAAATGAAGGTAAATGACTTGATAGCCTCTGTGAAGGTAATGATAATGGCTTTTGGTAATGGTCTACAAAAGAGTGGTGCCTTAAAGTAAAAGGAGAAGCTAAAAATACCTAAACTAAAACTATATATGGGTGAAAAGGATGCGCAAAAGCTAGAGAACCTTATGTTTGAGTTAGATCAATACTTCTATGTTACTGATATCAAGTTAAAGGAAGTTCACTTGAATCATGATATTATATTCCTTATGGACAATGCAGAAGTTTGGTAAAAGACTAAGAAGCAGGAGATTCAAGAGGGAAAATGTG
The DNA here is from genome assembly GCA_020226215.1 of Sindora glabra. Taxonomy (NCBI): domain Eukaryota; kingdom Viridiplantae; phylum Streptophyta; class Magnoliopsida; order Fabales; family Fabaceae; genus Sindora; species Sindora glabra. The sequence goes on from CM035234.1 coordinate 23,734,270, forward strand.
ATACTAATGCTTAGGAAAAGCTTAAAAAAGAGTGGAAAGCATACTTCTATCTTAAGAATATAGACTATTTGACCAAATACAAGTTAAGAGAGCTGCAACAGACAAAATCTATGAAAAAGTTCATAATGATGATTTTAAATATTTGATATATAACTAAAAAAGATAAACTCTTTTAATTCATTGATGACTTTTCATGGAAAGCTATTATAAAGTTTCAAAAGGAAAAAGTTCAATATTTTTTAGAAGTAGTGATGGCTGCCAAGTGTTTGTCTGATTATGGTTTCCTTAATTATAATATGAAATCCCTAAGAAGAAATGGACTTAATTTTGGTAGAGGTATTAGACAGTTAGGTATGAGTGGTAAACCTAAAAGTGGGGGAAGGGTCCTAATAATGCCCACCTATATGTAAACCTAAGCATTTTCTCAACCATTTAACAAAAAAGAGAAGAAAGTTTTATCCTATTTCTTATGCCGCAGACCACATAAAGTGTCAAAATGTCTATAAAGAGTTGCCCTAAATGCTTTACAAGCTAGACCCTAAGCAAAGGTACTAACAAGAAATAAAGAAAGAGCTAATAACTTAGATGGGGAGGGTAGGACCTACGTTGGGATCAGTGCACTTCAAATCCTAACACCTTAAAAGTAATAAGAGATGAAGTGGTAAGGTAGATCCTTTTTCTTTATTAGGGATCTATCCTTATGATGAGTTGTATAAGATTGCTAGTATCAAATGTGTAATAAGCAAACTAGGAAATGGAGGTGTTGAAAAATAGCCCTTTACATAGGCTTCATTAGATGTGATAAGGAGACATTCTTTCGAGGAGGAGTTTATCAAGCTGCTAGAGAGCGTAGGTGTATGTTTGAGGAGTAACTACCTAACATATATAATTTTCTTTTGTTATGATTATTCTTTGCATGTAAGGAATCACATAGTTATAAGTTTTCACTTGCGATAATAATAAATGGCTCATGTAGCTTTGAGAATGCTAGTGGTTAGTTATAAAAGTAGCTTGTGGCAAAAAAAGACTTAGAGTGTATAAGTGTGCATAAGCTAGAAGAAGAGTGCGGATGGTACTTTATTCAACCTTATCAGCCATGATATATGTGCTAAAATTTCTACACTTTAGGTGATAACAATAACATTATTTTAAAAATTATAAAAAAAATTAATGGAGACATTCTATTTTTAGAAGAAATAGAGTGCTTTCATATTGATCATTCTAATTATTCTATTGATCATGTTGAATTTGTTATCCAAGATGATTTTAAACATTCAAGCAAGAGTATTTTAAGAATAGCACTTGAAGAAATTATAATAGATAATCCCAATTTTCAAAACTCCTATTTAATGATAGATGAATTAAAGGTTGGCAATATGAAAGCAATGGAGGTAGCTAATCCTTATCTAGATCTTGATTGAAGATTTTCAAGCCATGTCTAGTCAAAGTCATTAAAGAAAAATGCTTTTTAGGAGGTAACCCAAGCCATTTTAGATTTACTTTTTCCTATCATTCTCTTTTATTTTTCTTGTCCTTTATCTTATTTTATATTTCTTAATGATATTATTATACTTTACATTGAGGATAATGTAAAATTTAAGTGTAAGGAAAATAGATTTATGATTTGTTTTATGTTTTATATCTTTATATTTTTAAAGTAAAAATTTTTTTTTTAAAAATGTGTTTTTCACATGTTTTTAGTTGCTTTCCATTGATGAAGATTTTACATTTTTCATAAATAAAATTTAGTTGAAGTTAGATAAGATTCACAACATGATTAAATGAATGACTTTGCTTTTTAGAATTGATTAATGTAATGATGGATTTTGATTTGGTAAATTAAACTTGGTAGCTTGACTCTCCTAGTGAGATTTTGAGTTATATGTTGAAATTTTATACTATTCTCTTTCCTTTTTGTGCAATATTCTTCCATGATTTGTTTTTCTAGAACTTGCATTAATTCTTTTTGATATTACATTTTACACATGCATGTAAAAAGATGATAGAGACACTCTTTCTTTATTAAGTTAAAGCTAAGTAGCTAACCTTAAGTTTTTATCCTTGTTAGCCTTCTTGAGCTTTAATTGTCCTTTTTTTATTTGATTAGCCCATAGGCATTTTTTCAATGAAAAATAAGTATTTTTACTTAACTTTGAGGATTAGTAAAGCATTTGAACTATTGTAAGATAGATCTTTAAATAAGTATAGGGGTGTAAGAATTTATATATAGTGAAAAATCATCAACTTCAAGTTCAATGGTTAGTTATAAAAAAGGAAAAAAAAATCAAAAGTTAAATAAATGAAAATGAAAAAGGAGAAAAAATATAAAAAAGAGAAAAAAAATGAAAAACATAATAATAAAAAAAGGAAAACAAAAAGGTTAATGAGTGTTTAACTTTGAAATTAGGATGTTATATTAAGTTATAATTGTTCATGATGGCTTATATAATTTTGGTTTAAGTGCTCTATTAATTTCTTTACTTTTTACCTTTTTATATTCTCATTTTTCTTTAGTCACACTACAACTTTGAATAAAGTTTTTTTAATTTGTGTTGTAGATGTGATTTAAGTAGCAGAGATTAGATTATTAGCAAGCTTATGGCAGAGCAATTTCATGGAATAAACTTGAATAAAACACTTACTCTAAATACTTGAGAGTTTGAAAGTGAATTTTGTAAAAATCTATCATGTTGATTCATTCTTTTTCATTGATGTTGCTATATTGGTTAATTTCAAGTTTGTCAAAATTTTTCTTCATAATGTATTATATTTCTTGCTATTTATCAAAATCTATCTTTTACTCACTAGTTAGTTATGGATTTAGAATTTTTCATTTGTAAGGACAATACACATATATAAATAAAATAATTAAATTATCATAAAAAAGCTAAGTATTGCAACTAAAATGAAATATTATTTTGATTTTCAATGTCTCCCTTTATATATATGTGTGTGATAAATCAAATTCAAATATTAATATCTTTGATTAAAGTAAATTTTTTTTCTTTTAATTGATAAAAGCAAATCTAAGAAGAATCTTGTCTGGGTTATAAGGATAATTAAAATAGTTGATTTATTGTTCTTTGAATGGATAATTACCCTACAATCTAAAGGCTAAATGGCCCTTATGGATAGCATATTCGATTAGAAATATTATGAAAAGATTTAAAATGAACTTTAATCTACTCACTTTACAAGAAAGGAAGTTTAACTTCTTGTTTTAAAAACAAGATGGATAACAACTTGAAAATAGCAATAGCTTTTCATTAAGAGTCATTTACTCTATTTATTTTACTAATATAGATTACACATTGGTTAGTTAAATAGGGCTACAAGGCCAATAGTTAAATATTTTTCATAAAGAACAAAACACTTTAATATTTCCAAGTCTCAACTGGTTATTGTGACACAAAGATTTGGATTCATTTTGTTTTATTAAATGGCATTTTCAATCCCTATTTAAATCTTACTCTGATTTTCCTTTTAAGGATAAAGCTTACAAAATATCAAAAGATTGCCTTTCATTCAAGGACATTGAAATATCTTTTTAATTCTTATTTGTGTTTCTCATTCTAATTATTCAAAGTGAAAAACATAAAAAACAAATGAATCATGTTAAGAATTTTAAACAAGATATAATAAACTTTAGATAAATATAGATAAAATCATGTTTAGCATATCATCATTTCACTTATTTAAATAAACTTTATATAAATCAGATGCATTATGAAAGAAGAAAACTAATCGTTGCACACTTAATAAGGTATGGATTAACATCGCATATTTAGTTTCATATTTCCTTTGCATGTGTAAGGACATTATGAGAGTTTGTAAAGTAAATAATTTAAACTATATAACTAGCATAAAAATTCCAACAAAATAAAAAAATTGACACAATACAATTTTCAAGCCTATGCAACAAGCTAATTTCTCCAATAAGAAAATGATAATATTCATAACTTAGAAAACATAAAATATATATTTTATCTTTAATATAAAGAGCTAATCATTATAGGAAAACTTATCTTATAGGAAAAATGATCATATGGTTATTTAAAATCTTTTAGCCAGATCTTCTTTAGTATAATGAATCCAAATTTCTATGTTTCATTTATATGTTTCTTCAAAGATAATCTTAACTATAGTAAAGTCTAAAAAATTCAAAAAACCAATTAGTTTTCTTCCAAGGGCTCTTTTCCTTCTCTTTGCAAATCTCATCATTATAGTTACTATTGAAGGTTGTAATATAGTGTCTCTTATAAAATCTTGTTGTTCTTTTCATGACCTTACCCTCTTCATTTATCTGCTTAAGCATTTTTATCATACTTGGAAGCTTGAAATGCTCATTAGCAAGTCTAGCCAACCATTTGCACCTTAACTCAACCGTTTAAAGATTCGAACTACCCTTAATATACCCTAAAAATGTCATGTTAGTTATTAATGGATGAATAGTGCCTCTACTTCCATCAATCAATTTAATATATGAGTTGTTTAAAGTAAGCCTATAAGTAAAAAAGTATGATGTTTATTTTTTTTAAATTAAAGGTTATTGACATATACAAAGGTATAACGCTAAAAGAGCCCGCCATTAAGTTGTTAAATGGCTCAAGTAATAGAGTTCAAAGCTTCTAATTCCCATCATAACTAGTAGCAAGAAGTACAACATTGGCCTCTAATTTGGAATTGTCCTCAAATTCAAGTCCTATACCCCAAAACAACCATTTTGAAGCCTTTTTTAATTATATTATCCCTTTGTTAGCCTTGGAAAAGAATTTCTTAGGTAAAATATTCATTTGACAAGAAGCATAGTCTTCCTCAAATGGGTGATCTATTTCAACCCATATTCCTTCAATGCTTCCAAACCATGTATGATTCATTGAACTTAGAAACTATCTTTCTCTATAAGGAAAATGTATAAACCACTATAATCAATGAATTTATTGTTCATTAATGGATATTTTTCATAATTAATTTATTAATAATAATTAATTACAATTAAAATTGTATAAAAGTTGATATTTTAAAAGTTGAATATCTCTTGAAAAAGGCCATTAAGCCATTGTTAAATTCATTCAATTGAATAAAAATATTAAATTAAATTAATTAATTGATTTAATCAAATTAAGATCATTATTCGATGATTAAATCTATTGGTTAAGTTAAATTTTTAAAGCATTAATACAATTGATAAAAATTCATGAGATATTAAAGTTTGCCATTGGAGATAAAAGAAGGTATGGTAGTGCTTTCAACAAGGTTTGATTAGGCCTTTACTAGATGATCTGAGAAAACTTTGTTAAATAAAATAAGTAAAATGGTAAACCTATATCTGTAAAGATAGAAGTGTCCAATGCAGAGTCCTTATCACCATCGTGAAAGGTTATTAGATATTCATTTGAAAAGAAGAAAGAAACTAAGTCAAATAAAATATATTCAGATTGAAATAAAGTCCTAACAAATAATAAGTTAAAGAGGAAATATTTTCTCCTTACTTATGAATTTACTCACCTATGAAATCCAAAATTTGAAAAAAGTTATCTTCAATTCATTACTAATCTTTTCAATCAATTTTTTTATTTTCATAATTATGTATATACAAGCAAATATAATATTTGTGTAAAGAAGTTTTGAATTCAATTAGTGGTAAAGGTATGGCTTAAAATTCAATATGGGGTAAATATATTTTAATATTTTAGTAGAAGTAAAGTTTAAAAACTAGTGAAAGTACTTTAAATGTCACACATAATACATGAAATTTTAAGAAAATTAGTGAAAACACATGCCCACAATAAAATATATATATGTAGCTCGCTATTGGATTCAATCCTATTTTCCAACATTTCATGTGATAATAAGATTATTTTCCTTTGATATTATGAGCATGGTAGCTCTTGTATTATAATTTTCTTCATATCAATCGTAAAAAATTTTTAGTTAAAGACATTTACCATATTATTTAAGTTTTTAAGTATAAAATTACACTTATTGTCATTAACACCAAATCTTTTCCAAATTAATTTTTACAAGAAGTTGAGAAAGAAGGACAAATATGATTAACAAGTCATTTGATGCATGCAATCATCTTGATACCTTCACTTACTTGACCATTCTACTTTTCATAATTTGTAAACTTTTTGTAGTGAACAATAAATTATAAATTATAATGACATTGCCTATATAATATATACTTGAGTTAGCCTCTGCACACTCCATAATCAAATTAATGGCAAACTTTTTATAGCTAACAACTGCTACTTTATTTTCCTTAAGGAGTTGAAAAGTAACTTCTTTATCAAGCTTAAAATAGTCCATAGAGTGCATCACTTTCCCTTTGAATACCTTTGGACCTTTATTTGGAGGTTAGCTTGGTATCTTTGCTACATTCGTAAATTCTCTAATGCATGCCACCATAAAATCAAATGTATGCCACTATTGCAAATTATTTAGTTTTAAAACCAAAAATAGATCATCTAAAAAGATAGACATTATTTGCATCAATCATGAAGGAATAAAAGAAATATAAAAGAAGCAAGAAGGAAAGCTACCTAAATCAATCATGAAGGAATAAAAGAAATATAAAAGAAGCAAGAAGGAAAGCTACCTAAATGATTTTAGATTTGGTGTTCACCACAGTAATATCCCAAACAAGAAGCATGCTAAAGCGTTTTCTATGTTCTTGTTTTGGTTTGTTAGAATTCTCTATGAATCGGTGTGATTTTTAGGTGTTATGATCACTGACATAATGGATTTCAATAACCCTAGATTGAAGTTGACAAACTTTAACACATCAAAATGCATTGCACAATTAGTTGAGTATTCCAATATCTTAACATATGAAAGGAAAGATAAGTTATCACTTACAGGTCATAGAAAGTTTGAGAATTTGAAATTAATTTAAAGGGTTTAAAGTTTAATAAATCTATAGAATAATGTTTCCAAAGATCCTCAATAGAGTCAATGGCTTCAAAAATGGTTGGGTTATAGTGGGAAAGTTACTTTGTAGCAACAATACCATTAATACAAGCTTTAATAATACCTATTTTAGAGTAAAGCTGGTGGTGATGGTTAGCCATTTTAGAAATCAATTACCTCTAAAATGTCGAGAGAGAAAGAGAATAAACCATATAGAGCTTCGGTGTATTGTTGTGAGTGGAAAGCATCGTAGCATCATAGGGTATTTATAAAGTTGCTTAACAAATGCTTTATCGTTTCCACACTTTTTTTTGTTGAAATGAACATCTATTCTTTTCTTTCTTTTTCTTTTTTTGTACAAATAAAATTTTGATAACAAATATGTAGGAAAAATTATGAATACATGGAAATAAAATAAATATTATGATTTGGACCATTTTGCATAATTATAATATTATGGTTACACTAGGTGATTCAATCCTTTGTTACCTTTCGTGTTTTCAATTCCGATTCACCATTTTGACATATATGTATAAAATTTATAAAATTAAAAAATAGAAAAATAGAAATAATTTGCCCTTGACATTATGCATGAAACTTAACTAATTATGATTAAGATTATATATTTATAGATTTTTCATTTAACTATAACTAATGTTATCTTCTTCTAATAAGAAATAGAATGTTCTTGATACATATACTTATGATGATTCTTTCCTAAATTTTGAAAATTTTTAAAAATAAGAGAATCTACTTATAATAGCATATTCATTCCTAAATCTTTTATCTATTACGATAACAAGCAATGTCAAATTACAATATATGACAATTTCTTGAGAAATTTTATGTCTTTAAAGTATTTTTATGATATTTTACATTTAAAATATAACTATAATTTTAAATAAATAAATTTAGTAATTTAAATTTTATAAGAATACTAAATAATATTTTAAAAAAATAATTATATAATATTTATATATAATAAAAATTTAATAATAATATATTATTTTAGATCTAAAAAAATTTCTTAAATCCAAAAAAGCACTCATTGATTATTAATTGTTTTGAATGTTTTATATGTGTAAAATGCATTTAAAATTTATTTTAGGTTTACATCCAAAAGAGATTGTTAAAAAATGTAGACAATATAAAAAATTACTCGTTGGTTATTTTATATTTATTGTATATTTTTGTTCCAATTGAAATTATATATAGCGTAAAATCTTAACTTCAAATTTTTTTATTGGGAGAATTTTTTAATTTTGAAAGACATTAATCTTGAATTATCTATAAATTTTTTTTAGTAATTATTAAAAAATTTTAACCTTGTGAAAAGATGTAGAGGGAGGTAAAAAAAGACCTTACGAAAATTATAAAAAGGAATCTCTCAAATAAAGCCTAATAGCGTCATACAATTCATGTAACTAACCTCATTTACTGAAATAAAACTTTATTATTATTATTATCATATTAAAAATTTACATCCCCTCTAAAAAAAAATTATCATACTTTATATATAAAGTATCTCAATCTAGAAAAAAAACAATCAACGACAAGTGAATGTATTTTAGAAGGTTAATTTAAATTATATTATCTAAGCATATGTTACATTTTATAAAGAAAAAATTGAATTTTGAAAAAAATTAATCCATTATAGTTTTTTCAAAGTGTTCCTACATTTATTTTTTGAGTTCACACTTTGACTTATAATCAATATAAAATATTTTATATTCTTAGCGAATAAGAAGAAGACATGTAATTAAAAAAGTAATAGTAGTTACATATTTCTAAGTTAATTACTACAATGTCAATCATCAGAGAAAACACAATTATTAAGAACAATAGTTACTTTTTTCAACCCTTACTTTCTAGTCTTGACATCTATTAAATAATGATAAAACTATTTTAGTTTAACTAACAAGGTGTTAGTTCAAAAGAAAGCATGTTGATCTCAAGTAAGCTTTTATCTATGGAGAAGGATTCGAATTTCACAAATAATCCTTATTAAGGGTAGGGAAATCTATTAATGCTCTAATTTTCGAAATGATTGAATTGATTTAAAAATCTCAGTAAAAATTAAAGCTGAATGAGATTTTATATAAGGGTTAGGGAATAAAATTCTTTGTGCAAAAAACTAATCAAATTACACCAAAATTATAAAGTGAAAAGTGATTTAAAATTTAGAATTTAGAATCAATTTGAAAATGATAAAAATATTTTTAAAATTATTAATTTATAATTAAAAAGAAATTTGAAATTTTTACAGAAATTCTAATCAAATCTACCCTAATCAAAATTTAAGATGTCTCTAAGTTTTATTATTTTTCTGCTATTATATTACCTTTCAGTGATGTAAAATAAATAAGCACAAAAGCAAACTTAAAAATGTTTGTAATTACTTTTAGTTTTATTTTCATCGCTATTTAATTAAGCTTGTATTCTAGACTCATTTTAGACTTTTAGGAAAGACATCATATCTATCTTTTTACCTACTATTACTCATTGCATGAAAATTTTACATTAAGTATCCTCATGTGTCCTCTTTTGAGTAATTGTAAGATTGATAATCCACTTAATAGATATATGTAAAGTGGAAGATTCAAACCTAAGATATGAGGAGAATAAAATCTTTGAGGAAACATTGAGTATCACTACACTACAAAAGGTGCCGGCCTATGTTTCCTCTTCACTACACTAAACAATGCCTCAATTAGGTTTTCCAATAAAAAGTTATGACTCAATTATCAGGTTAGCACCATTTTGCCCAGATTTTACCTTTAATTCAAAAAAAAAAAATCCTAACATGTATGGAATTAAATTATAAAATTTATATGGGTCAAAACGCCAAATGTTCCTCTCTGAATCTTTCAGTGGTTCATGAATTAGACAAACAAAAGTTATGATCAAAGTGTTATGAGTTGCACATTGGGAATACACAAAAATCAAAGCATTCCCTACCTTTGTCCTAACAAGTTTATATCCTCCAACAATCCTATCCAGTAGGGCCCACCCTCAAATATAGATGCCCTTCTGCACATAAATCCCTAATTACTCGTCCTGGCAACTTAAGACGATAGGGCGGATATAGGTATACAATAAGTTGGGCATGTGCCTACCTTACGTTTTAAAAATTTTAAAGGGAGTATGTATTATATATGTAGTGCCCTCCATAAAAAATTTAGAGTGTTCTCAAAAAAAAGAAGAAGAGAAATTACTTCTATAGAATAATTTTTTAATTTTTAGTGAGTGTTATATGCTAGACTATTAAATAATTTAAAGTACAAGTACAAAGTCAATTAAGTGCATGTAAATTGGGAACAATCTATTTTTTTATGAAAGAAGAGATATAATGGGCATTATTTATTAATAAGTTTATAGTTTTATATTATTTTATTATTTATTATTCTAATTTTTCCTAAAAATTTTAAGCAGGTGTACGAAAAGCTTTAGGCATTCATTATGTTATTGCCATGAAAATGTTCCAAAATATTCACCAGTATTGAATTTAAATTTTATTATGACTTTAAAATTTTCAACAAAAAATTTTACAAGTTAATGCCAAAGACTCACATGTTGATCATGGATAAAAATTTTGGCTTTATTTATTTTGTTGAAAAAAAAATTTTTTAGGAAAATTTCAATTTCTTATATATAAATAGAGGAGTATTATATGTCTCTATGACTTGTGATTAAAAAAAAATGATCCCTAGAGTCAACAAAGCAAAAGAAAATAACTTTCTATTTGAAAAGAAGAAAAAAGGAAGTTTTCTTCCCCCATGCACACTCAATATGTTTAACATTGAACATATAAATTATTTTTTATTATTTTGATAGTTTATAACTAAACTCCTATAAAAAATATTTTTTTGTCAAAATAAACAAAGTGCACATATTTTGATTACCATTCTGATTAGCATCCTAAAATTAGGCAAGTTTATATGATAAAAGATCTATGTCAATCGCAAAAATATAGTTTTCATAAAAATGTTTTAGAAAAAACTAAAATATTTCAAATTTAAATTCACCACTACTAACAAGCATTGTAGAAAAAACTACTCAAGTGCCCACATTAAAAGAATTTTCTAAATCTACCGCTGCAAAAGGAGGACGTATGCACACATGCACGCACATGCATGGCTATGAAAAATCAAATTGAATATTTTTCTAATGCATTTCATTCTCTGTCATTTTAAAAAAATTCTCATTGGAGTATTACAATATATTATGAGAGTAACAAAGAAATTACCTATTTTTAATTTTACTAATAATATCCTTCTTATGTATATTTGAAATTCATGAATAAATTTTACTTTCATTAAAAATTAATTAGAGTAAAATACATTGTCCGATCTTGATATTAATTGCTTGGAAAATCATAATAAACTGTGAATTGATGATCCACTGATTAAACAAGTGGCCCAATGAACTTGACACTTATCCGATTTAATGTTCGATTTTGATTTTAGTAACTATGTCATTCATTACTGCATCCTTCTTTCACGAGTGTGATTTTGTACATTATACACTGACAACTTTTCAATAAGATTTTAAATTGTGTTTCCTCTAAAAGCTCTCAATGGTTACATTTTATTTAAGTTCTTCTATCTCTAATTGCATATCCTCTTCCTGCAAATCTGAAGACTAAATTTTGGTTTCTGGCAACAGCAGAAACGATCCATTTTTTATTAAAAAAAAACTTGATTTCATTTTTTTATCGTTATCCTTTTTCATCACAATAATTTTTTTAAAAAACTTTCATATTAAGCTAAACAATAGTTCTATGACTTTACTTGCACATCAATCAATATTCAATAAAAATCCTGATCTTTTAAAGTACAAAATATCTAAATTAAGATCTATTTTTCTACTCGCTAGTTAGTTGTGGATTTAGAATTTTTTATTTGTAAGACCAAGATACACATATAAATAAAAAAAAATTAAATGTCAATAACTTTTAACTTAAATAGTATTTAATATCCTTTAAAAGTTTTATACTATTTATTACATTTAGAATTCAGTCTCTGATCTTTGTATATGTGTATATAATAGTTTAAACATTCCTTTACTTACCAAAAATAATAAAAAAATAAATTACTATAAAAACTTAAGTATTTCAACACGAGTGAAATATTATTTTGATTTTCAATCTCTCCCTTTATATAGATGTATGTAATAAATCAAATCCAAATATTACTATATTTGATTAAAGTAAAATTATTTTCTTAATAAAAGTGAATCTAAGAACAACATTGTGTAGGTTATGAGGATAATAGTAATTACAATTAATAAAAAGATTTCATTTATTTTTCTTTGAATGGACAATTGCCTTACAATCCAAAGGGTAGATGGCCCCTATGGGTAATATATCCAACTAAAAATACCAAGAAAAGATTTAAGACAGACTTGATTTTGCTCACTCTACAAGAGAGGAGGTTTAACTTCTTGTTCTAAAAACAAGACAGATATTATCAAGAACACTACAATAGTTTTTCGTTAAGAGTCACTTAATATTTATTTTACTAATATAGATTACACATTGGTTGGTTAAATGGGGCTACCAGGTTAGCGGCTAAATATTTATCAGAAAGAATAAAACACTTATTCTCTCCTATAGTATCAAAAATATGAATATACATCTCAATTTTCAAAATTTATACAAATATTTTCTAAAAGATCAATTTTTGTAACACTTTTCTCCTACTTATTGATTTCCATTCCCTAATCATTAAATCTTTCATTTATGCACAAATAAATGAAATTTTTTTACAAAAATACTAATTTTATCCTTAGTTTCATCATATAAGTTTGATTATTTAGAAGTGCTACTTTTGATTTGTCATTCCGCGTAACGTATTTTTCATATTTTAATAAATAAAAAATATAATATAATATATTTTCCTATAATAATTATTTTTTAATATCACAAGAAATTCATTCTTCTATTAATTAAAAACAAAATATAATATATTTTAATACGAAGGTCATTTTTTTTCATTATTATCAAAGTGATACTTTTCCATTCATAAAAAATAAAATACAATGTACATAATTTGTTGTGCACATTAGATAATTAAAAAATTTTCATAGTTGTGTAGACAATATTCGGAGACATTTTCATCATTAATAATGTTATCTTTTTGAAATCTTAGTTTCAAAGGAATTACTGTATTTGAAGAGAATATTCCTAGTAGAAGACTATTAATTAGGATGTTAGTTTTAAGAATAAAAGAAATGTTTTTGTATATTTTCGATAACTCAAGGGAGATAGGTATTTTCCTTTAAATTTATATAGCAAATTGGGTTCAATATGTCTACATCTTTTAAAAATATTGCTTTATTGTCAACTCTACTAACTATGGTAATGCTTTCTTGATTGACATATTACTGATTTTTTTTTAATTTGTTGAATAAATAATCATATCTTAGATTCCGTTTACTTTGCCAAAAAATATATTTCATAGGAATATAATTACATAAGATAGTAGAAAATAATTTATATGTTCAGTATTAAATATAAAAAATTTGATCGAAAATAGTTTTTATTTTTTAAATAGGAAGTTGTTTCTGTCCACTAACATAACTTTAGGTATCATTTTTTTTATCCACAAGTTATAAATACACATAACACTCCTTAATTTATATACAAAGAAATAATATTTTCTTACAAAAAATATATTCCAAAAAATAAATATAGCCTTAAATCTTACGGTTAAATGCAATTTTGAAGAACATGAGTTTTTTCTCGTATATATGCTTGTAAATGTTATATATCTAAGTGTTTTCCACTTCTTATCAAGAGCAGTAAAATTGTAAATTTTCTATTCTTGTAAACAAAAGTGGATTTTGTTTGACTAATGCAAAATCTTGTTATTTCTTTCAATTGATTTTTTTCTCCAATAGGACTCCCACTAATAGTATGAATTTTGGTTTTGGACCTTGTTACGTATAAAATGATTTATCAATTAGCGCAAATGCACACTGTCATAAACAAGTAATAAAGTGATGAGAAAGTATCGTTCCCACGAGGATTGTTTCACTAAGTACCAAAATTAATAACCCTAATACTATTTGACAAATCGATTAATTGAAAATGAAGTGAGTAAATAAAAATTAATGCAAAAATATTTAAAATAAAGATGAATGCAATTGGAGTAAAGATAAAGATGAATAAAAGACCGAGGGATCAGACTTCACTTAACAATTTCGAATTGAATCATCTATCTACACTAATCCAATTTTAACTCCCTTAATTGATAGTCGAGTTTCCCTAAATTAATTACTAGCCTCTTCCAAGGTCAAGTAATTCTATAATTAATTGCTAATTCACTATATTCCTATGTGAATCAAAACAACTAATCATGCATTAGGATTTATGGAATTCACTAAGACTACATAAACCATATGAATATATTCCTATTTCACATGCAATTTATGGTTTTAATTATAGGTTCCATACACATGTATCTCCTTCCGGTCTCAACATACATATTGAATTCATTCAAAAGGTGGCCAATCAATTGAAAGCATTAAGAGCAATAATTAAAACTCAATCTAGGAAAGAAAAATCGAAATTAGTTTCAATAGATTAGAATTCAATCTGTTATTATCAAGTTACGTCATCACCCTAGGAAGATGAAAAATTAGAACATAATGAAATTAAAAATAAACTCAAAATAAAATAGAAACATCATCACATTCATGATACAAATATTATAATTACAAATGCATGAAAATAGAAATACTATTCATCCATGTAGGAGGAAAACCTAGCCTTCCATGTAGGAGGCATACAAGAACTAAAATGCATGAACTAAACTACTATCTAAGATGCATGAATCAATGAATGCTTGCTGCAAATGCTCTCCACTTCTACCTATTTATAGGTGAATGAATCAACTGCAAGTCAGTCATAAATCTTGACCATTAGCTACCAATCACATTCTTTAGCTACCACTCATGGTCTTTAACTACCCTTCTTGATTTTCGCAGCAACAATTCTTCTGACTTGTTGGTAATTTTTCACCATGAGAATGGAAGATTTACATCTTCCTGTTAACATAGGAGTTGTAGAGCCAGATCTTAACTTTCAAATGCCGCAAAGAACTCCTAATTTTGACATCTATATCCCAAGTTATGATCAGATTAGTAACCAAAGGTCAGATTCCGTCAGAACCACTGTTTCATCTTCCAAGCAGAATTTGACATCCTTAGATCCCGAACTGGGCTTTTCCTTAAACATGAAGATTGTAGGGATTTTTCTTAGCTTTGTAACCATATAAAGAACAATCCAATCCAACATCTAAAACTCCAGATATAGCCTAAAACCTGAAATAGGGTTAAAATACAGCATTATCTAAAAGATTTTATTTCATTTCAAATTTAAGACTCATTCACAAAATGCAACTAAATTTATTAAATTAAACAAGATAACATCCAAAAATGCATCATACAAGAAAAAATAAATGTGTAAATATTTTACGTATCAGACCTTTTGAACATCTATCCTAATTCTTTTTGTTCTAATCATATGGTTTTCATGTTTGTGTTCACAACATGGATAGCAAATGGTGGTCACAACACCAAGATTGATTATTTATTGTTATATCAAATCTTAGTTTTAATCAAGTTTTGGATTAATTTTGTTTTAGTAAATGTGCTTTTTGGTCCCTATTTAAATCCCACTTCGATTTTCGCTTCTAAAATATAAAAAAAATCATTGAAAGACAATGAAATACCTCTCTAACTCTCATACGTAATTCTCATTCCAATTATTTAAAGTAAAAAACAAAAAAATAAATGAATCATATCTAGTGTATTAAGATATGAATTTTAAACAAGATAAAATAAACTTTACATGATTATAGATAAATTCATGTCTAGCATATCATCATTTCATTGATTCAAATAAACTTTATGTAAATAAAATGCATTATGAAACAAGAAGAATGATTGTTGCATGCTGAATGAGTTATAGATCAATATTGCATATTTAGTATCATATTTCCTTTGCATAAGTAAGGACATTGTGAGAGCATGATGTGTGTATAACTTAAACCATATAGCTAGCATAAAACCCCAACAAAAAAATTGACATAATACGAAGTTCAACCTAAAATTTTTCTAATAAGAAAATGATAATATTCATTACTTAACAAAAATAAAATATACATTTTATCTTCGATATAAAGAATTAAATATGGCTATATCACTATAGGAAAACTTGTCTTATAGGTCAAAATAATCATTTGATTATGTAAAATCTCTTAGCTGGATCTTTTTTAGTTTTATGAATCTAAATCTTTGTGTTTCATTTATATGTTTCTTCAAAGATAGTCTTGACTATAGTAAGGGCTAAAAAATTCAAAAAACTAATTAGTCTTCCTTCAAGGGCTCTCTCCCATCTCTTTACAAATCTCATTATTATGGTTGATATTGAAAGTTGTAATACAGTGTCTTTTGTAAAATCTTGTTCTTTTCATGACCCTAACCTCTTCATTTATCTATTCAAGCATTTTTGTCACATTCGAAAGCTTAAAATGCTTATTAGCAAATTCAACTAGTCATTTGCACCTCAACTCAGCTATGTGAAGATAAAAGCTACCTTCAATGTACCTTACAAATGCCATGTTAGGTATTAATGGATGAATAGTGCCTTTGCTTCTAAAAGTAAATCTACAAGTAAAAGATTGTTTATTTTTTT
The DNA here is from genome assembly GCA_020226215.1 of Sindora glabra. Taxonomy (NCBI): domain Eukaryota; kingdom Viridiplantae; phylum Streptophyta; class Magnoliopsida; order Fabales; family Fabaceae; genus Sindora; species Sindora glabra. The sequence continues at coordinate 23,750,882 of CM035234.1, forward strand.
GAATTTTGAGGTTACTGACCTATGCAAGGGCATAATGCTAGAAGAGTCCACCATTAAGCTATTAAATGGCTCAAGAAATAGAGTTCGAAGCTTCTTTTTCCCCTTATAACCAATGGCTAAAAGTACAACATCGGCCTTCAACTAGTGTTGTCTTCAAATTCAAGTCCCCTACCTTAAAAGCACCATTTTAAAGCATTTTTGAATTATATCATCCTTTTGTTAGCCTTAGAGAAGAATTTCTTAGGCAAAATATTCATTTGACTAGAAGCATAGTTTTCCTAAAAAAAAAAGATTTGATGTCAGCTCATATCTCTTTGATAGAAGCTTCCAGATCAAGTGTGATTTAACGAACTTAGAAAACTACCTTTCTTTGTAGGAAAAATATATAAACCACTGTAATTAGTGAATGTATTGTTCATTAATGGATATTTTGCATAATCAATTGATTAATAATCATTAATCATAATTAAAACTATATAAGTCAAACTCAATTTGACTTGAAAAATCCATCAAACCATAGTTAAATTTGTTCAATCAAATAAAAAATATTAAATTAAATTAATTGATTGATTTAATCAAATTAAAATCATTATTCAACAATTAAATCTATTGGTTAAGTTCAAATTTTAAAGTATTGATGTGATTAATAATAATTCATGAGAAATTAAAGTTTGCCATTGGAAATAGAAGAAGGCATAGTAGTACTCTTAACAAGGTTTAATTAGGCCATTGTTAAAGAATCTAAGAAAACCTTGTTAGATAAAACAAGTGAAATGGGAATACCGAAATCCACAAAAATGGAAGTGTTTAATGCAATGTCCTTTTCACCATTATGCAGGGTTATCTTTTAGGTCCTTTTGTAGACATTCATTTGAAAAGGAGAAAGAAACCAAGTCAAATAAAGTATATTCAGATTGAAATAATGTCCTAATAGCACAATAAGAAAAAAAAAGAAATACTTTCTCCTTACTTATGAATTTGCTCACCTATGAATTCTAAAATCTAAAAAAGTTATCTTTAATTCATCATTGATCCTTTCAATTAGTTTTTCTTTATTGTCATAATTATGTATATACAAGCAAATATAATATGATTAAGTAAAGAAGTTTTGAATTCAATCAATGATGGAGGTACAACTTAAAAGGTCAATAAAGGATAAATGTATTTCAATATTTTAATGGGAGCAACATTTAAAAAAACTAGTGAGGATTTTAAATGTCATACATAATAAATGAAATTTTAAAAAAGTTAGTGAAAACACATGCCCGCACTAATATATATATATATATATATATATAGAGAGAGAGAGAGAGAGAGAGAGAGAGAGAGAGAGCTCACCATTGGATTTAATCCTTTTCTTCAGCATTTCATGTGATAATAAGATGCAAGTTTGTATATTTCTTTGATGTTATGAATGTGGTAGCTCTTATATTATTATTTTCTTCATGTCAACTGTGAAAAAGTTTAAGTTAAAGACCTTTATCATATTATTTATGATTTCCACTATTGAATCAAACTCACCATAACTCACTTTTACATCATTTCTAAATTAGCTTTTATGAGAAGTTGGGAAAGGAGGACAAATATGATCAATAAGTCATCTAATGCATGCACTCATCTTGACACCTTTACTTGTTTGACCATTCTACTTTTCATAAATTGTGAACTTCTAGTAGTGGACAACAAATTGTAAATTTAATGACATTGCCTACATAATATATATACCTAAGTTAGCCTTTACACATTCCATGGTTAAATCATGGCAAACTTTTTGTAACTCACAATTACTACCTTTTTTCCTTTGAGAAGTTGAAAAGCAGCATCTTCGTTAAGCTTAAAGTAGTCCATGGAATACATCACCTTCCCTTTGAATACCTCCAATTCTTTTTTCAAAAGGTAGCTTGGCATCCTCGTTATGTCCCTAAATTTGCCAATGCATACCACCATAAACTTAAATGCATACCGCTATTGCAAATTATTTAGTTTTAAAACCTAAAATAAATCATCCAAAAAGATAGACATTATTTGCATCAATCATGAAAGAATAAAAAAATATAAAAAAAGCAACAAGAAAAGCTACCTAAATGATATTGGATCAAGTGTTTACCATAGTAACCTCCTAAACAAGAAGCCCAGTCAACTTTGTTGGAATCCACCATGAACTAGTGTAATTTTTTGGTGTTATTATCACTAATGTAGTAAATTTCAACAACCTTAGAATTGAAGTTGACAATCTTCAACATAATTGATCAAGTATTCCAATATCTTACCATAAGAAAGGGAAGATAAGTTATCTCTCATAGGTCATAGAAAGTTTAAGAATTTGAAATTAATTAAAATGGGACTAAAGCTTAGTAGACCTATAGAATAGTGTTCCCAAATACCTTCAATAGAATTAATGACTTCAAAAATGATTAAGTTATAGTGGGAAAGTTGCTTCACAGTAGCAATGCTACTGATACTATGTCCAATAATCCCTACTTTAGAGGGAAATTGGTGGTGATGGATAGGCATTTCAAAAATCAATTGCCTCTAAGATATCAAGAAAAAAGGAGAATAAACTATATGGAACTTTGGTGTACTATTGTGAGTGGAAAGCATCGTAGCATCGTAGCATCATAAGGTATTTATAGAATTGCTTAACAAATGCTTTGTCATTTCTGGACATTTTTTCCTCTTTTGTTAAAATAAACTTCTATTCTTTTCCCTTTTTTCCATTTTTTGTATAAATAAAATTTTTTATTTTGATAATAAATATGTAGTAAAAATTGTGAATACATGGAAATAAAATAATTATGATTTGGACAATTCTGCATAATTATAATATTGTTGTTACGTTACGCCGCGATTCAATCCTTTTGTAGACTTTTTCAATTTTTGATTCATCCATTTTGACATATATATAATATAGGGATTTCAAATTTGAAAAAATAGAAATAATTTTCCATTGACGTTATGCACAAAACTTAACTAATTATGATTAATATTATATTTATTAATTTTAATTTAATTGAATTACTTAACTATATAATTTTTAATTTTTTATAATATTGTGCAGCTCTCTCATTATTTATTTTCATTTGAGCTCTATTGAAATGTTTTTCTTTTTTTTAAATATCTATTATCATTATTTACACCTAGCACATTGATATAACTAAGATATATATATATATATATATATATATATATATATATATATATATATATATATATATATATAATATCATATTTTTTTTATAATAAAATATTTTAAATGAATTAAAATTTAAATATAGAAAATATTAATTGAAATAATTAATTACATATTTTATTATTTAATAGAAATATTGAAAATTTAAAAATATTTTTATTAAATTTTATCAATATTTTTATATTAATTTTTAAAATATTATATTTTGAATTAGATATATATGAATTGAGATTTTATCAAAATTTTACAGTTGATCCACTATTTCATTTCCTTTTATCTATTTTATTACACTTTTTAATATTTTATTTTCATTCCTATTATTCATAAATCATATATGATCGAGCAATATAAATATAAAATATTATGTTTTATTTTTATCATAAAATATTTTAATTTAACTGGATTGTTGAATTACATATTTTATTTTTAACTTTTATATTGCTTTATATATAGTTCATCCATTGTTTCTCTTCTTTTATTTGTTCCATTATATATTTTCTTGTTTTTAGGTCCACTATATACTATTATTTATAACATTGATGTTACTATCATGAAATAATATAAATATAATACAATATATTTAATTTTATTATAAAATACTTTAAATAAGTCAAAACTTTAATATATTAATTTTTAAGCGTTATATTTCAAGTTAAAATTGTTAAACATATATTGTTGATTTTATTAATACTTAATAAGCTCGTGCACTATTTCATTTCCTTTTATTTATTTTATAACATATCTTCTGTTTTAATTTCTATTATTTATAATTTAGATGTCAAAATTATTGAATAGTATAAATATAATATGATATAATATATTTTTATTATAAAAATATTTTGTATAAGTTAAAGGTTTAATTTAATTGAATTACTTAGTTATACATTCAATTTTTAACTCTAAGATTATTAAACATGAGTACCAAATCTTTTCCTTTTTATTTTCTCTAATGTATTTTTCTTTTTTCTCTTTTTGTTTATGACAATATGCTAATATCATTACGAAATATATATATATATATATATATATATATATATATAATGCAAATTATTTTTCTTATTATTTTTATTTTAAAAATATGCAAAATTAAAATTAAATTTATTCACTTAATCTTGATATTAATTTTTAATTGCAATGTTTGAAATTAAATATTTATAAATTGAAAATTTCTCAAAACTTTACATGTTGTGCATTGTTTTACTTCTTGTTATCTATTTTATTGTATTTTTTTACATCACTTATGTTATTTGCAACTTAAGTGTCAATATTACTAAGTAGTATACATATAATATAATATAATATATTTTATTTTATTTTATTCTAAAAATATTTTACATTAATTAAAATTTAGTTTAATTAAATTACTTAAATATTTATTATATTTTTTACACTTATATTACTTTACAACTCTCTAATTATTATACTTATTTTTATTTTATTTTTCAATTGCATGTATTTTTTTCCATGTTTACTATTATTTTTTGATAAAAATATTTAAAAATTAAAATTAAATTTACTTATTTAAATTTTATCAACATTTTTTAAAATTAACTTTTAATTGTTATATTTTAAATAAATATTTATTAACTGGTATTTTGTTTTAGTTTTACAATTTATACACTATTTCATCTTCTTTTATCTACTTTATTGAATATTTTTACTATTTTCATTTTATTATTTAAAATTCAAATATTAATATCATTAAGAAGTATAGATATAATATAATATAATTTATTTTTATTATAAAAACACTTCTTATAATAAAATAATTTAATTTAATTGAATTACTTGATTATATATTCTATTCTTACCACCACATCTTCCACGCGTTCTATTTGCATAATTGCATTTTTTTAATACAAAAATCATTAATCGATTTATATAAAATATATTCTATTTTTTAATAAAATTATTTTAAAAATAAAAAATATATTTAATTAAAATTTATCAATATTTTTATATCAAATTTTAAATATTATATTTGCAATTAATTACACAACAATTAAAATTTTGACATAACTTTGTAACTCATATTGTTTTTATTTTTTATCTACTTTATTACATATTTTTATTTTTTTTACTTGTATTATTTACAACTTAAATACCAGTACCACTTAATAATGTAAATATAAAATAATATTTTATTTTTCTTATCAAAATATTTTAAGTAAAATCAAAATCTAATTGAATTAAATTAATTATATATTTCATTTTAAAATTTTATATTATACTTATAAAATAAATACATAATTACAAAATATTAAATTTTAACATATTTTTAACTTTCTATAAATTAAAAAATATAGACATCCGTGCAAATGCACGGGTTAAAATGCTAGTTTACAATATATTCTTTGCTAAATTTTAAAAATTTTCAAACTAAAAGAATCTACTTATAGTAGCATATTCTTTCCCAAATCTTTTACCTATTACGAGAACATGCTATATATATCATATTACAACATGTGACAATTTCTTGGGAAATTTTATGTCTTTAAAATATTTTTATGATATTTTACATTTAAAATATAACTACAATTTTAAATTAAGAATAAGTAATAAAATTTAATTTTACACTTTAAAAGAATGCTAAAAATATATATAAATAATAATTATATAATAATTTTTATATATAATAAAAATTTATTAATAATATTTTATTTTACATTTAAAAAAATTTCTCAAATCCAAAAAAGCACTCATTAATCATTGATTGTTTTAAATGTTTTACACATGTAAAATGCATTTAAAATAATTTTATGTTTAGATCCAAAAAATATTGTTAAAAATATCAAGACATAACATAAAAATAATTTTTAAAAAATTTACTTATTAGTTATTTTACATTTCTTGTATATTTTTGTTCCATTTGAATTTATAATATAGCATAAAATATTAAATTCAGATTTTTTTATAGGGAGAATTTTTTAATTTTGAAAGACATTAATCTTAAATTATCCCTAAAATTTTCTAATAATTATTCAAAATTTAAATCCCCTCTAAAACAATTTTTATCACACTTTATATATAAAGTATCTCAATCTAGGAAAAATAATCAATTACAAGTGAATATACTTTACAAGATTAATTTAAATGATATTATTCAAACACAAGATGCATTTTATAAAAAAAAAATAGAATTTTGAAACGAATTAGCCAAACATAGTCTTTTCAAGGTGTGCTTGTATTTATATTTTGAGTATAAAATTTGATTCAAAATCCGTGTAAAATATTTTATATTTTTAGTGAATAAAAAAAGGCATGTAATTAAAAAGGTAGGAGTAATTATGAATTTTAAATTCTCTTATAATCTAATTACGTTATTATACTATTACAATGTCAATCATTGAACAAAACAAAATTATTAACAACAATAGGTACTTCTTTCAACTTTTATTATCTAGTCTTGACATCTGTCAAATAGCGACAAAAATTATTTTGGCTAAACCAACGAGGTGTTAGTTTAAAAGAAAGCATGTTGTTTCAAGCGAGCTTTTATCTATCAATGGAGAAGCATTTGAATTCTATAGATGATCCTTAGTTAAGAGTAAAAAAATTCATTAATACTCTATAAAAATCTTTGTAAAAACTAAGGATGGATGAGATTTTATGTAAGGGTTGGTAAAAAAATTGGAAGTGCAAATAACTGATCCAATTAAACTGAAAATATAAAGTTAAGAGTTGTTTAATACAATTGGTTTGCAATGAGTAAAATACTTTTAAAACTATCAATATATAATTAAAAAGATATTTGAAAATTTTTAAGAAATTCTAATCAAATCTACCCTAACTAAAATTTAAAAAGTCTCTATGTTTTATTATTTTTCTGCTATTATATTACCTTTTTAGTGATGTAAAATAAATAGGTACAAAGGAAAACTTAAAAATGTCAATAATTTTTTCTAATTTTATTTTCATCCCTATTTAATTAAGCTAGTATTGTGGACTTTAGGAGAGATGTCATATCTATCTTTTTACCTACTGTGACCTACTCAATGAAAATTTTTCATCGAGTATCCCTATGTGTCCCCTTTTCACTGCACTAAACGGTGCCTCAATCGGGTTTTTCCATAGAAAGTTATAATTCTATTACCAAAGGCAAGTTAACACCCTTCCACCCAAAATTCACCTTTAATTTTAAAAAAATTCTAATATTGATTGGCATGAAATTAAATTACGAAATTTCTATGGGTTAAGACCCTAAATGTTCTTTCTTTAAATCTTTGGATGGTTCACGAATGAGATAATAAAAAATTATGATCAAAGTGCTGCAAGTTACACAATGGAATTACACAAAAATTGAAGTATTGCCCAATTTTGTACTAACAAGTTTATATCCTTTAATAACTCTATATAATAGGGCTCACCTTCACAGATACATGCCCTTATACTAATTACTCATCTGGGTGTCTCAAGACGACAAGGGCAAATGCAAGTGTACGGTAGGGTGGACATGTGCCCGCCTTGTGCTTTAAAAATTTTAAAATATGCAGTACCCTCCATAAAAAATTTATAGTGCCCTCTTAAAGAAAAGAAATTACTTCTACAACTAAATAATTTTCTAATTTCTAACGAATGTTATATGCTAAAATATTGGATAATTTAGATTACAAGTACAAAGTCAATTGAGGGCGTGTAAACTAGGAAAACTCTGCTTCTTTTATTAAAAAAAAATATAATGGACATTATTTATTACTAGGTTTGTGGTTTTATATCATTTAATTATTTATTATTCTAATTTTTCCTAAAAATTTTAACTAGATGTGCGAAAAACTTTGGGCATTCATTATCTTATTGCCATGAAAATGTTCAAAAATATTCTCTAGCTTTGAATTTGAATATTATTATGGCTTTAAAATTTTGAACAAAAAAAATTTACAAGTTAATGTGAAAGACTCAAATGCCATGGATAAAGACTATGGCTCCATTTATTTTTTTGGAGAGTATTTTTTGTAAAAAAAAAAAATCTCATTTCCTTGTATAAAAATGAAAGAGTATTATATGTTTTTATAACTTGTAATTAAAAAAAATCCCTGGAGTTATGAAAGTGGAAGAAAATAATTTTCTCATTGAAAAAAAAATGAAATTATCTTACACCAAATTCAATACATTTAACATTAAACATATAAATTATTTTTCATCATTTTAATAGTTTACAATTATATTCCTACAAAAGATATTTTCTGTCTAAACAAATAAAGTGTGGATATTTTAATTATCATTCTAATTAGCATCATGAAATCAAGCAAGTTTATATGCTGAAAGGTCTATGTCAATCACAAACTTTAGTTTCCATAAAGACGTTTTGGAAAAAACTAAAATGTTTTAATTTTAAATTCACGACTACTATTACATATCGTAGAAAAAACTATTTTGATGCCCATCTTAAAAGAAATTTCGAGATCCACCACCGGTATGATTGTTGTTAGTAAGGCTCCGGATGGGAGTGCCATTTGCTCTTAATCATGCTAATAACGAGGATCCAAGCGTGACTTTAGCTAGATGGATAAGCCTAAAAGTTAGTTTGCATCAAGCTAATTGGATCCGGCTCAATTGTCTCAGGGCTTGTTAATTTATTGGATGTGAAGGTGTGGTGCCAGTATTTGGCATTAGGCCCACCGCTAACTTGGGCAGTGCCACTTGTCCTCCTTTCATCTCACTTTTTTTAGTTACCCTCAAGATTCGTTCAAAAATTTTGAGCTGGCATTAAGTGTTCACATGCCTTTATTATTATAAGAGCATGCTTAATCGTTGTATTAGCATAGATCCCTAGGTGTAATTGATGGAACTTTGTCACCTGAATCTTCATCTTAGGGGTCGTTTGGTTCGCAGCAATAACGTGAAAAACTGGACTTCCCAAAAAATAAACGACCCCAGAATTGTTTGGTTGCCCAAATGGGAGGAAATGTATCTTCCCGGGAACTTGTATTTCTCATAAAACGCAGGAGGTCACTTACCCATCCCCCTCGGTAAGTTTTATTGGCTGCGTTTTCAACTAATTTATAGACAAGAATGACCCTGCTAAAATTACTTAATACCAATTTTGCCCTTGTAATTTGAATATCAGGATTCACTTCTTCCTGTATGCCTTTTTATTTTTGTCGAGCATCTCCCGTCGCCTCTCAACCCTATCAGCAGTCTCCGGCAACGGTAGTAGCGATTTCTAGTTCTCGAACTTCTGCCATCTCCCCTAAACCCTAGCAACAGTTCCGGGCAACGGCACTAGCGATTTCTGGTAAGCCTTGATGACATTGCTCGTTATATTTCCTCTTGTTGTGGAATTTGATAAAAAAGGGTGTGCTTATGGTTTAGCAAACTAGTATGTTTAATCCAACCACGACGGCAGAGCTTCTAAGAGGTTCTGGATATAATATCGTTGTTGTTTGCCTGTTGACTACCTTGAAAAAGATGAATAGAGTTTGTTGCATTCAAATTACTCAGAGTGGCTGACCATATTTTTATTGCTCTTCTAACTTATAACATTCTTGCATGTAATTTGCCTATGTCATACAGTTATGGCTCGCTTACCGTTGAGTAAAAAGAAGAAGATTGCTACTACATGTATTGCATTATACACAAAAATGATGCTCATGATTTTGGAGGCTATTTCTGAATTCTTGTATCTTTTGTCCTTTTTGGACATTAGATTGCCTCAGCCTATGTCCTATATATTTGACAGTTGTGCTGAAGAAAGATATTATGCTAGGATTTTGAATCTCAGGCCAATGATTCAAGAAAGTGACTTAGCATGCTTGGACAACCTTAGGATGAATAGAGCCTATTTTTCTAAGTTATGTGATATGCTTAGAGATGTCGGTAAGTTACAAGGAAATAGGAATACTAGTTTAGAGGAGATGGTTACTTTATTTCTATTCACACTTTCTCATGATACAAAAAATCGAAGAACTCAATTGTACTTTAGGAGAAGTGGTGAGACAATATCTAGGCACTTCAATTCAGTTCTCCTCGCTGTCCTTAGATGCCATGATATTCTACTAAAGAAACCTGAGCCAGTGATTGAGAATTGCCAAAATGAGAGGTGGAAATGGTTTAAGGTAAGTTAGGATTTCTAGGAAGATTAGATGAATGCGTAAATATTTATAAATATATACAGTATCTATTAACAAGTTATATATATACACTCTACAGAATTGCTTAGGTGCTTTGGATGGAACTCATATTAAGGTTCGTGTTGGGGATAAAGATAAAGCTAGATTCAGGAATAGAAAAGGAGAACTCACTACTAATGTGTTAGCTGCTTGCACGCGGGATTTGCAATTTATTTATATATTGCCTGGTTGGGAGGGGTCCGCACATGACAATAAAGTGCTTCGAGATGCACTTTCTAGAAAAAATGCTTTGCAAGTTCCACAAGGTAACACCATAGGTACCTTGACATTGCTCAATCTGAACCAAGGAGCTTATTTGAGATGAAAGTACCTAACACTTATGTTGGTTAATTATAGGCAACTACTATTTGTGTGATGCCGGATACATAAATTGTGAGAGTTTTCTAACACCATTTAGAGGTCAGAGATATCATCTAAGTGTGTGGAAGAGTGGTGCGCAACCTGTATCTGCTGAGGAATATTTTAATATGAAGCATTCGCAAGCAAGGAATGTTATCAAGAGGTGCTTTGGATTGTTAAAAATGAGATAGGGTATTCTAAGATGTACAACTTGGTATCCTAGGAAAACCGTGGGTAGAATTATCCTGGCTTGCACATTGATGCATAATTTCATTCGAACATTCATGAGTGTGGATCCCATGGAGCCCTTGCTTGTGGATGGTGAGGAAGAAGACAATGGTGAACTTAATATTGGAATTATGGAATCTAGTGCTGCATGGACTACCTTCAGACATGATCTTGCCAATGAGATGTACAATGCATGGTTACATGACATCACGTCATTGAATAGGGTTTAGCTAAAACTATGTAGCGTGTTTCACTTGTATTGCATTTATGGATTGGTAAACAATATACACTTTATTCTTGTAATATTTTTATCTGAATTTGTAATAAGATGGGAGTAATGACTTTGCTTTTTATTGAACTGGTAGTATGATCATCCTAAATTGCTAAATCATGAGCAGAATGCCGCTCTAACGAATTCCTATGTTTCCTGTCTTTCCATCTTTCGTTCTTCACAGATGAGTCAACCAAAAGCTCAGAGAAATGCCAACCAAGGTGGTGAGGGTGCAAACCCATCTAGAGGATGCACAAGATGGGGAAGCGCTGAGGATCGTGCACTAATTAGTGCAATGATGGATCTTGTGGAGCTGGGTGGTTGGAAAACGGATAATGGCCAATTCAAGAATGGTGCTTATAACAGGTTGAAACAACTTATGGATCAGAAGATTCTTGGGTGTGGTATGAAGGCTAAGCCCCACATTGAGTCCCGTATCAAGTATTTGAGGAATCAATATAATGCTATTGCGGAGATGCTTGGTCCAGCTGCCAGCGGATTTGGATGGAATGATCAAGAGAAGTTCGTAACTTGCTCAAAGCCAGTGTGGGATGAATGGGTGAAGGTAATATTTTATATTATGCCTTTTCTTCTATGCACATAAGTGTAATTGTGTATATTTCTATTTATTGGTGATAACTTTTAAAGTTTTACCTTCTCTCATTATGTTTTTCCTTCTTTTATGCTAGAGCCACAAAAATGTCGTGGGTTTAAGAAACAAGCCATTTCCATTTTTTGATGATTTAGCTAAAATATTTGGGAAGGATAGAGCCATTGGAGACGAGGTTGTAAATCCACAAGATGCATTAGAGGGGATAGAAGACGAAGTAAGGGACAGAGAAGAAGAAGAGCAAGAAGAAAATGTTCCTGCCTTTTCCACGGAGGACACTTACCCAGTCCTTCCATGTGCCCCAATGGGAACTTCTTCCTCAACCACCCCAGTAAACCGTAGGTCAAAGAAGGCAAAGATAGAAAATTCAGAAGTTCTAAGAGAATTCTCTTCTAGATTTGCACAAATGAGTGATGTGATGGAGGATGCAAGTAAACATATAGGCCGCTTGGCTTCTTGTTTCCAACATGAATCTGATTCTGCAGGGAGAATGATGCAAGTGACAAGTGAGATTATGAAGATTGATAGGTTAACTCCTACCCAAGTTATGACTGCGGCAAGGAAGATTGCTCTCAACCCCCTAGAAGTTGATTTCTTTTTTAGCCTTCCAGAGGAGTACAGATCTACTTATGTGCATGGTTTGTTACTTCCAGATCAGTGAAGTTCTAGAAAACTAGTAGTCAATAGGAGCCAAGACACTCACTAAATTGTATCTATGTTGTTGAACTTCTGTATGTGCACCTATTTTTTGGACACTGACATCGGATCACATAATGTATTAGATGATGTGGCCGAATATAACAATACATTCCCTTTTTTTTCTCATGGCAATTCCATTGATACTCTTGTAGTACAGCTCAGTCCTTTTCGTGCATCATCGAACACTACTGGTTACATATTATCTTGGATGTTACTGTTTTGGGCGAAAACAGTAACATCCAAGAGGCTGCTCAGCCCTGCGTCTGAGTGGTTGTGCATGTCACTTGACGAGTCCCTCTCAGGATGAGAAGCAATAAAAATACAGTCTATGCGATGTTACTGTTTTGGATGAAAACAGTAATATCGTCCAGGCTGATGGGTATTGAGTCCTGGAGGTTATGATGGGCTGGAGGGCGGGTGCGGGTGGTTATTCACGTCGCTTGACAAGTTCCTATCCTGATTATGTCCAAGAAACTTAGTTCATATATGATGTTACTGTTTTTGGCGAAAACAGTAACATCAACGAGGGTGCTGGGAAGTGAGCTCTGGAGGTTATGGTGGGCTGGGGGGCGGCTCTAGGTTGTCATTAACGTCGCTTGGCAGGTTCCTATCCTCATTATATCCAAGAAGCGTGTTCATGTGCGATGTTACTGTTTTGGGATAAAACAGTAACATCGCCCAGACTGCTGGGTATTGAGCCTTGGAGGTTATAGTTGGCTGGAGGGCTGGTCTAGGTTATCATTCAAGTCGCTTGGCAGGTCCCCATCCTCATTATGTGCAAGAAACGTGTTCATGTGCGATGTTACTATTTTGGGATAAAATAGTAACATCCAAGAGGCTGCTGGGTATTGAGCCCTGGAGGTTATGGTTGGCTGGAGGGCTGGTCTAGGTTATCATTCAAGTCGCTTGGCAGGTCCCCATCCTCATTATGTGCTGGAAACGTGTTCATGTGCGATGTTACTGTTTTGGGATAAAACGGTAACATCCAAGAGGCTGCTGGGTATTGAGCCCTGGAGGTTATGGTTGGCTGGAGGGCTGGTCTAGGTTATCATTCAAGTCGCTTGGCAGGTCCCCATCCTCATTATGTGCTGGAAATGTGTTCATGTGCGATGTTACTGTTTTGGGATAAAACAGTAACATCCAAGAGGCTGCTGGGTATTGAGCCCTGGAGGTTATGGTTGGCTGGAGGGCTGGTCTAGGTTATCATACAATTGTTGGTGGTAGGTTTTGATAATAGTATCGCACAACTGGATGGGAGGGGTATCCGTTAAAAAATAGTAACATCAACACGTGTGCGAGTAATTCACATGGCAACCTGATGTCTGAGTGCTAACATAAACTGGATATAAGATTAATCTGTACAGAAGAATTACATTTACAATTGAGTTATACATACAGTTGAATTTTAAATATTAAGACAATGGTTTAACATGAATTTAGCTGTACATATGTGCACAATAACCAACTTTACTGTTATATATGTACATGTTAAATAACTTCAGCTGGGAAGAGTGAAATCCTGGAGGAATTTATTAACTAATTTTGCTCTGTATCGTCTCACTTCTTCCAAGGGGAATTGTTCCTGAAACTCATTATTGTTGAATATATTCTCTATATGGAAGCATACGATTATCCCGCAGTCTTGCCTGGAAAATAGTAACGAGTTAGTTTGGTACCCACTAGACATGTTAACATTCGGTAAGAAAGGACCTTGCTACTTACGATGCTTCTCCCTATTGAGGTGACCGTTCGTATGATATTATATCAAACGGTAGACCTGAGGTGGCTCGCCCTACCTTCTTATCCATTCCACCCCGTGCGAGGATTTCATTCATCCTTTTCTCGTAGTAGTCCTTCTGTTGTTAGCAAACCAACAAAAATGAAAAGTGAAAACTCCATGCAACTGTCTGCAATGATGTTACTGTGTCTGATGGAAAGAGTAACGTTAATAAAATAACAACGTATTTAATATCACTCACCACCATCGTGGCATCACGAAAGTATGGATCCGGTGTCCCCTCTCTTTTCGGCCGCATCGAGTTATAGTGTGTCCACCTGCGCGCTTTATTATCTAGGACGAGAAGAGTGAAGTGGTTGGGGTTGCTGAAGTCATTGACGCCCGTGGAGTTCAGTGGGAAGATAACAACATCTGCAGCCATTGCCTCCTCCATGTGTGCATCGAATTTGTATTGCCTGGCTTCCTGGAGAAACTTGAGGTCGCTCACAATGTAAGACTGTCAACATAGTTTTAACCTACGTCAGAATCAATGATGCCTCCTATGATTCGTATAAGCGAGATGGATTCAGAATCTTACCCAGCAACAGCTGTCGAAGGCAAATACCTTCCTTTCACTGTTCCTGAAAGCCAAGCTCAGAGTGTAGGCATGGGCATCTATGATCTGCATTGAGTGTTTAGGAAAGAAACAATAAAAGGAACAGAGGTGTGACAGATGACAAAATAACAATGCGTGAACAACGACCAGATGATACATACGTTGTTGGTGATTGATTCCTCCTTCATAACTCCCACCAAATCCTCAAATGTGATGAACAAATCCTGCTAGGGGATTGACCAGACAAAAATACTGCATGTGGTGATTTGGCAAAGGGGTTAGAAGAGGCGATAGATAAAACTTCCTAGTAAATGCAAAGCATCCACAACAAAATAGAACATGACTTACTGTGGATCTCCTGCCAGTTTTAATTGCATCATCTTACTCCTGACATCCTTGGTTAGGTATTTTGAAGTTGGAAACTTTGGATTGTGGGGTGGCTTCTGAGTCTGCTTTTTATTGTTTTTATCTGTGGGTGTTTCATCCTCAATTACAACAGGGGCCTCTTTGGTCTGCCCGTAGACCTCCTCAGCGGTTGTTATCTGCTGACGTGCGTATGCTTGTTTCGTTCGTTTTTTCAAAGGACCAGAGTACGTGAACTCCTCGTCCCGTTTTATTTTTCTTGGTTTTTTCTTTATGTTCGCTATCATCGATCGCTGTTTTGCCTCGTATGTAACTTGCTCTTCAGCTCTGGTGGTTTCTACCTCAGCTTGTTCAACCACCTGCACAATCTGTTCTGATAGCTGTGCTTTGAGCTGTTTATTAACCATTTCCAAACTAATGTTGACCGCCCTGAGGTTTTCTACCTCACTTGTTCCTGTGGACAGTTCCTCCTGTAGTAGTGCGTTATCGTGTTTAAGTGTCGATATTGTCTCGGCATTTTCTTCTTTCTGTTGTTCTAACGAATGAAGTTTCTTAGTGAGGGATGTCAACTCATCCTTCAGTCTGAGTACCTCTGTGTTTGCACTGGTGAGTTGATCCCTAAGCCGCAGAACTTCATCGTTGTTTTGTTGTTGTTGATCCTTCTGGGACAGCGCAATATCGGCAAAATGGTCCAGCTTTGTTGGCCGGGGTTGGATCACGTACTAGGCCGATGCTGTCTCATTATCGCCCTCCGAATCCTCCGATTGGGAGGGTGTGTTGTGTGATTTTGTTTTGTCAGCGAATTCAATCAACCACAGATTTGTCTCATCTGTGTAGAGGAGGTCGTATTCATGTACAGTGGGCTCAATCTCCCTGTTTACGACCTGAAGCATAACATTGTTTCCAATGTTAGTGTAGGAATTCTGCATGTTACTGTTTTAGTCTAAAACAGTAACATGTTGCATTGTGACTACGGCATGCTTGTGTTTGTTATGAAACAGCAACACCATGCATAAAACAAAGTAAATTGCTGGAATGGGTATCAAAATAACAATTGAAACCTGGAGAGAAGGACCTGTTGTTGTTTCACGTATAAACAATAACATCATAATCGCTTTCCAGGTTTCAATACAGTAACATGCTTTCTTGCACTGACATGTATCGGGCATCATAATAAGTTGATATTTTCATACTGTTACCTGAAGCTGGCTGATAAGTTGATCTCTCAGTTAGCGTGTGAGGAGCTTCAGGTCCCATTTGAGGCACCTTGGAACTCTTTAGATGTGGTGCCCACCCAGCACGCTGGTAATCTCACACAGCCAATACTGCAGACAATAAAACGTACAATTTGTCACGTTAATTTCCTTAGGAGGCTGCATCGAAGACGGAGTAATAAAAAGATGAAGAACAATTGGAGGTAAACAAGTTATTCTTGTACGCAGTCTTTAACATGAGATCACATTAACAATAACAATTGAAATAAAACTTGGGGCAACCTCTCAGAGACAAATCAGGGGCATGTTACTGTTTTAGTCTAAAACAGCAACATGAGCCAAGACCTGCGACAAACATACAACAGGGATGAAGAACTCACGAATAACTGTCAAATGAGATCACATTAACAATAACAATTGAAATAAAACTTGGGGCAACCCCTCAGAGACAAAACAGGGGCATGTTACTGTTTTAGTATAAAACAGCAACATGGGCCAAGACCTGCGACAAACATACAACAAGGAGACAGGAACATTCACTTAAATGAATGGAGATGAATGAAGAAAATGTAAAGGATTCGGACACGAAGTAAAGAGCAGTTTTGACATCTTTGACTTACTGGCAATAGCATGACACACCCGGTTACATTGGGGGTGCTGTCCTTTTTGAGAGAATTCATGAGTTAGTCGTGAATGTGTTGTGACCACCCATATTGTGCTATTTCATCTACATCCTCCACGTATTTGATATATGACCAGGCCAATGTGTGGGCCCTGTTTGGTACGAAGAGGGTGACAAGAAGCATCAACGTCATGAGGCGGGAGACATCCTGCACGTCAGTCTCCGATGTTCCCTGCACTGCTCTTTCGAGAGCTTTGAATATTATTGGTTTGCTCATCCGTGATTTGCCACGGAAACATCTAACATCAAACTCTGACAGTGTCCTCTTGCCAGAGGTTGTCTGGATGGGCTGGTCTCCATCTCTTATTCCAAAGATCAGCTTCACTGATATTGGTGTTATTCTGAAATGATCGCCCCCGATGTTGAAATAATTATTCTTGTCTGAGAAGGTAGCAATTATGGACTGAATTTCAATATCGCTCTTACGACATATGCTGCGATCCAATTCCTTTGTTATTATTGCGTTAATTAGGACCCAGAATGGGTTGTGTCGTAGCACCGTCGCGTGCCTGTCATCCAACTGAAGCTGATCAACCTGCCTAATGCAGGCCAAGAGATTGGACCTATATTGCTGGAATTTCTGGGTTTCTTCATCAGAAAAGTCTCCTTGTGTGAGTGCTTTGGCGCTTTTCTGCTCGGGTAAACATCAAATCAAGAGTTAGCTCAAGCATAAATAGACAAAACAAGGTATGATTTCTAATGCAACATCCAATTCTTCCTAGTGATGTTACTGTTTCAGCAAGAAAAAGTAACATGAGATAAAAAATGAGATATACATGTTTAACAAAACTCGTGGGTAAGTGCCACTCTGTGAGGTATGAATAATAATGCAACATCGTGGCAGTGGGATGTTACTATTTCACCGAGAAACAGTAACATGAGCCTATAACCGTAGTATAACTGTCTTACGGATATTATGTGGAGTGACAGTAACATGCAACAAAATACATGGCATGTTGTGGTCCTACTAACTGCTAGGGTTTCACTTCAACTCACATAGGAACACAAGTCCAAGCAAGCAACTCCACATTTTCGTTGCACTTATAACTGAAGTATGATTCCTGTATTAGAGTCAATGGTAAAGAGGAGGTGGGTTTACCTGTGGACGACCCATTTGTGCGGAGTTGCTGTTTGATCTTACTTTCAGCGTCCGATGTGGATAAATGATGTTATCCGGTTATTCAGAGTCATTTGGTATCTTCTCTTGGTGTATTCGGCGATGATAACCACGGTGTCTTCCCGCGTCTTGAGATCACTGGTTCTGGTGAGCTTTGAGATGGAATGCGAAGTGTTGTTACTGTTACTGTTACTGTTTCGGCCTTTTTGCCCCCACCGAAATGCCATTCGCGTGCGTCGTTTCGTATCCAGGCCATTGTGTTTTGTCGCTTCAATGTCGTGTCCTTTCATTTTCCCGCCTCGGAGAACAGTATTTTTCACATAAAAAAAATTAAATCAATTAATATCTGTTAATGTTTATTTTGGAGGTTATTGTCGTCATTTCATTGTTATATCGTAGGAAATACAAAGTTGAACCAAACAAAAACATAGGAAGTTCTTTTGCGGGAAATGGAACTTGCTCCCTGTCAACCAAACAAAAATTCAGATATCCTAGGAAGTTCATACGGGAAATCAACTTCTTGTGAATTTCCATTTCCCATGGGAACTTAGTTCCCGTATGAACCAAACGACCCCTTAGTCTTTGATTTTATGTTTTCTCCTTAATCTTTAGATTGAAAAAGAAATTGTTCATGATCCTTATCTTGCCGTTGTTTATGCTTCTTTTATGGCCGCTAGTGGTCGTTTTGTGTTAAACCATCACAGTCATCGAGGGGGGATTTATATTGTTTCTTTCGGCGCTCTTTGGTCATTTTGATTTCATCTTCAACTTTAGTTCTTTTTTGCACCCAAAAAAGAATAAAAAAACTGCTCAATTGTGGAGAATTGTCTTTGGTATTTCCAAGCTGCTCAACGATTCTTCCCATTCCGATACTTCTCTGGTACGCTTTCTACATAGGTTCCACTACACTACATGCTTTTGCTTCTTTGCTGTCATTTTATTCTTCACTTGTGTTAATAGGAAGTTGCAAGCATAATGTCCTTGGATTTACATATATATATCCTTGTTTACGCTGTTGAACATCACACGCCTCTTTGGTTTCTCTGTCTTAAACCAGATTAGGGTGGCTAGGTTCTAGAAAATATGTTTTAGGTTGAAGACCAAATAACGTGTGCTCCGTTCCGATAAGAGCGATGTAGTATATACTTGATTTATGTATGATGTAGATAAATTGATGACGGCGTGGTAGATACTGGTCGCAATATTGACATTATTCGAATATCCTTTTACCTTCTATCTTTGTTCGCATTTATGTTACGTTTTTCTTCATTCAAACATCTTGTGATTGCCTTTCTTGATTTGAAGTTTACTTCTTTTGAAGGTTTGGCACCATGATGATTCCACGTTCTTCACGAGTATTCATTCTTCCTTCTGATTCAAGCTCTTTCAATTCTTCAATGGCTTCCAGTTTCTTCTTAACTCTTTCAGAGAAAGGGCACTTGTTTGATGTCATCTTTGTTTTGCCCATAACTATAGTAATGTCTGATCGTTCTCGTAACCATGAAGGGAAGATCTTTGCTTCTCGATTAGAAGGAAAGCTAGAGGATTTGTAGTGGGTGACTGCTAATGTTAAGTCCATGGCTTCAACCAGCCAGTAGCTCAATTCGGAGGTTATTCATGGCTTCCAGGAGCACCGTAACCAATGTCTAAAAATATTATAAATGGATGCTATGACATTTTTGCACTATAAATTAAACACATCTTATTTTTTTTCTCCTTATCATTCTTACTCTCCTTTTGACTATTTCCAAACTCAATCTTTGTTTTTATTTAACTCTCTACAAAACTAAAGATGTCCCACCCTTCTTTATCATATATTAATAAGTTACTGATACTCTTTTAATTAACATTAAGTACTAAGTAAATGCCTTAATATTCTAAGTTATTAGTTCATAATATAAGAGATATTATTCTGGCTTCTATTCCTCATATCTCTGTCACTTTCATTTTCTTGATTTTTTATGTATGTTTTATAAGAGATTGTTATTTGTATTTTCTTTGTATAAACTTTGAAGTTATATATAAGTTAAAAAATTTTATAATGTATTTAATAAAATATTGTTATAAAAACTGTAGCCTATTGAACAATGATTAGAGATGGAAAAAAAAGGTGAAAAAGCTTATAAAAACAATTACTTTTCATTATTTTGAGAAAGGTAAAATGCTTGGTCTCAAAAAATTATATGAAATTAATATAGAATTTTGCCTGAATGGATAATAGAGTACGAAGTTATGGCCTTTCAAAATTTTTAACTCATAATACATTTTTTTTGTAAAATGTTGAGTTTATTCAATTTTGAACATAAATATTCTAATCGAAAAGCCAAAAACCATCATTAAAAAAATTTAAGTAAACATTTCATGTTAAACCAATGTGAAATGTAAAAAATGAAATATTTTAAAAAGAAAAGATATCAATTTTTAATTAAAAAACCTAGCATCATAACTATTTTTCACATTAATTATATAACTAATGTCATAACAATAAACATATAACAACACTTGATTCAACGTGGGTCAAGCATTAGATCAAAACCAACATGTAAGTCACCAAATACTAGACTTCAATAAGCTATTCTATAGTAATGATAGATTTAGTTTTAATTTTGGGTTCTTTTTTTTTATGCAATTGCTTAAATATCGATGCCTACATGGATTTAGTTTAAATTTTATTTTTCATTTATTCTAAGTTACTATATTTTCATTTAATGGAGGTGGTAAAGATACTCCCACCAAGGGCTTAAAAACCATTAGTTCAATGATTGATAGGTAAATTTAATATTAGTATTGTTAACTTTGTATTTATACTTTAATTTGATAATTTATATTCATTTGACTTCAATAATTTAATATTTGTTAACTTTGTATTTATACTCTAATTTGATAATTTGTATTCATTTGACTTTAATAATTTAATATTTGCAAGCCATCTACAAGTAGAAGTCAAAATTTATGTACTTAATAAAGAAAAATTTCACTCATAACACAAGGGCAAATTATAAGGGCATAACGGATCGGATAAGGAAAGGCTCACTAAAATAGCTTAATTGTATGCCTAACTATATTTTTTATAAACTGAAGAAATAAGTTGAAGATGCTAACTTAAAAAAAAGTAAGAAGTTAAAAAAAAATTTGGACATCTATTACTAAAGGAAGACTACACACTAGTGATTCCATCTTTATGTCTAAGTATAAGAGGAAGATGGTGAGATATGAACCTCACTTAATTTTAATATGTAATTGTATATGCCTACCATACTAAGCAATGTCTCATTCCATAACTTACTTGTATTCTATACATAAAATTTCAAGCAACTAGCCTTGGCTAGATGCTTATTGATTCAAAGGTGTTTTCATGCACTCATGCTCATATAGGCAAAGATGACACTAAGGAATATGTAGATGAGAAATCAGAGAGAACCTAAGTAAAATTTAATTACTTTTTATAATATGCATTGCATTATAAGTAGTCTATATAAAATGTTTAACCTTCAAATTTAACTTTGTAAGGCAAGTATTGGAAATGCACTCTTCTTAAGCATTAGCTAAGAGTGGTGAGAGTAGCTCTACACAAGTTGATGAGACTTTATTATGAACAAAAATAGTTCATAGTTGGAATGAAAAGGATCATATTTATAGCTAGCAAAGGATTAGAGGCACACTAGGATCATCTTTATAGCTTTGTATAAGTTAATGAGATTTCATTATAGATAAGAATAGTTACTAGTTGGAATGAAAAGGATCATATTTATAGCTAGTATGTGATTAAAGGGACACAAGGTCATAAGACTTTCATCTATCATGGTTAGTTCATCCTCGCAACCTAAACTGCAGAGCACCATCGAGTAGTAGAATGCAGAGCTTGTGGAGGCATGAGAAGAAATCACACAGAATAATCAAGTGATGATAGCCCAACAACTATAACTTGCTTCCTAGCATAGCCAAATTGACTAGTAGCTACTTCAATGCGTTATGCCAAAAACTAAAGATATCACTCAGTGTTTCACTAGAGGATAGGTTGCCAACTAGTTAAAAAGGTGAGGATTATAGGGATGATCAATAGTAGGATGTTAGGAGTTAACCTTGTAAGGTTTAGGTTTTATATTTTTTTATGTATGTACATTAGGTATAATTATTTTTGTGTATTTAATTTTATTAATTTTATTTTTTATATTATATAAATAAAATATTTACATTTAATTTTATTTTATGAAAATTGACTCAAAAATTTAATTATTGAATGGATATTTATTTTATGAAATTAGATTAATGTAGGGTGTTTGTTGCTTAACTTGTTATAAAAACAAACAAGGCATTAAAAATATACCTACATCAACAATAGATTTTTGAATAATGATGCATTTAATTTTTTATAAATTTAGTACAGTCTAACAATGGATTTATTGACAATCCAATAATAATGATAAAATATTTCATTGCTAAATAAGAACAATCACTAACAAATTGCTTGTCATTAATTCATCGCACAGTCATCGCTTTTGAGTTATCATGATTGTAACTTTAGTGACAAATACAAAAAAATCTATAATTAATTCAATTATTAATGTCTTTCAATATGTAACTAAATCTGTCACTAATTTATTTAGCAATGGATTCATGAAAATTAATAATGGATCTTTTTATCATTAATTGGTGATTTTTTTTTGTTGTGGTATAAATTTTAATTTTTGTCAACTGGAACACTCAACTACATGTGAGTTAGGTGAAAAAAGGCGAAATCACATGGCTAAAGTGTAATTTTTCCTTTTATTAATGAAAAAAATGATTTAGTTGAAAAATGATTTTCATTTCAAAATAAAATATGCTTTTCTTGATTAATGAGGAAAATAATTTTCATATTAAAATATATTATATATGTTTTAAATTATTTGAAGTAAAAAATAGATTACAAATAAAAATAATTGTTAAAAAAGATCATATGCAATGAAATTAAGAGTAAAATTAGAATTTTTGGCCAAAAATATCATTTCACTATACACATATGGTTGCCCTAGCAATTGTTGGATAGAAATAAAACTGAGAGAAAGTGTGGTAAAAATTGATAATTTAAAGGAGATTTATATAAATTTTAAAAATAGAATTGAGGTTCGTGTATATTTTTAACACTTGGAGGGACGTTCAAATATTTTTTTATGATATATTATTAGTGAGTTTATTTTTTTCCTCTTCTATCTTTGAAAAGAAATGAATAATAAATTTTCATCTTATTTAGTAGAGAACTAACAAGAATATTTGCTGGGTTAAAATTCCAATAGAAGACGTCACCTTTTATTTCTTGGGAGAATTTTTTTCCTAAGTGTAAGTCATTTTAAAAAATTAAGAATATATTTACTACTTTTTTATTTTTCTCTTATTATCTTAATAAACTTTCAACAATATCTTTTGATTTTTAATGAAAATCATTTATTACGATAAATCTTTTCCCAAAACTCTACTCATAAAGTGAGGGTACATTTTTTATTTGTACTCTCACAAATGGATTTTCATTTTTCTTTAATTTCTTAAATTTTTCTAACCACCCACTCACTCTTTTTATCAATTTAAAATTACAAATAACGTTCTTTTTAATTTATTTTCTTTTAATTTTATTTTTAAGTACTCCACACTCCCCACACATTTGTAACTGTTTCTTTTTTTAATTTAATTTTCTTTTAATTTTATTTTTCAACCACCTTCTCTTTTTTTTTTATACTTATATTTCTTTATGACCATCTCTTTTTAAACTTGAAGTAAATTTTATGATAATATTGAACATTTACTATGCCAAAAAATTACAAGTTAGAAGTTTGTCTCATAATGTATTATTATTCTCAATCATTCCACTTTGGTTTGCAATATTGTTAATTTTTAATTTATAATATATTTTAAAATTTTATAAAACTTGTGTTACAAAAGATATTATTGATTTTTATTGAACACATATGACAAAAGAATATAGGTGTGTATTGTAATTTTATTGCAATTATCTTTATCATATTTAACAGAACTAAATATTGTTTTTTGATTGTGGATATGTAATAGAAAATTGTTATTTTTACTGAAATTTTCTTAAAAAATTTATTTACTTATTAAAATAAGATGATTATTCACATAAAACAATCATACATAATTGCACAAAAACTTTTATACTTATATACTACATTTAATCATATAAAATAAATTTTCAATTACTAGACCAAAGAGTTTTAAATTAATTATGAAATTTTTATTAAAAATTTATTTATTTATTTATTTATATGCGTTAATTACTGATTTGATATAACATATTAATTTTATAATAGTATTTCTTATACTAAATCCTTGGGAATATATTTAATATATAACTTAAAATAACAATTCAACTTCTTTAGTATATTTCTTTCATAAAATAAAATGAGATAATTTATCTTAAAATTATATATTTTGATATTTTTTATTAAATAATAATTTATACATTACCATGCACGTGGAACGAGTTTTTTTCCAGTAAATTAATAAATTACAACTTCTTCTTCTTCTTAAATGACGTATAGAAAGAAAGAGAGAAAGGGAGTCGCTAATACAATTAATGCCGAGACGTATAATCTTAATTAATCATTATTTATACTCAGGGATGAAATAGAGCAAAAAGTATTTGAGGAAAGTCACAAATATATGATATGATAACATGCATCTACCGATATAACATTGTTCATGTCATGCTATCGTTGTCTTTCCTTTTTGGTTAATTTCTTATATCTTTCAACTAACCTCAAAATCTAAAAACAGATATTTTCAATGGTATTATGTATAATAAATTTTGGTTAATTCAAAAAAGATCTAATGCTATATAATATCTTAGAACAACTCAGTCATTTTCATATGATTAATAAGATGAATGTTACTTTGATAATTAGAAAACGCAATTAATTTGTGTATATTATATGCCTTAATAATGAAATCAAATAATTTAGAACATTTATTTGAAAATAATATTAATAGTGATATTTATGTTATGAATCTATGTCGTAAATTAAGATTTACTCTATCTCTACTTACATGTTTCATGGAGGAATGGCAACTTTTAGTACCAAAAATTATAACTCCTTATCAATCGATGACTGATCAAACCATGTGTTCTACACTCTTAT
This sequence comes from Sindora glabra, assembly GCA_020226215.1. Lineage (NCBI taxonomy): Eukaryota > Viridiplantae > Streptophyta > Magnoliopsida > Fabales > Fabaceae > Sindora > Sindora glabra. Next base: position 23,776,188 of record CM035234.1, read on the forward strand.
AATGGTATAAACAAACAAATTAAGCACGACCACTCTAAGTTGAGCAAGAGACTCCACAATGATGAATCCAAGGGTCTTAAGTTTATCTTGTGCAGTGTCAGTGGGCAATAAAGTTGTAATGTTATTACTATCTCTCTAGTTCTGGTATCATTCTTGTCAACCGTACCTATAATACCACTGTACTAAGAGAGAAATTTAAATTTGAATAGGAAAAAAATAAAAAAATTAAAATTTGAAATTTTGAAAAATATTATAACATACATTTCACCTTTTAATTTTCTTTCTTCCATACAAACCCTAAATGTTAATTTTTGTTTCTAAAACATTGTATATGCAGTTAATTATAATAGTAGTTGGTTGCCACTGTTCAATGAGGCTCTTGAGGGACTGCCAAATATTGATAGCATATTTCCATCGAAAACCAAGTTCAAAGCTAGATAGATATTCATTGAATAGAAAATAATAAATCTTAAGGAAGTCAAGATTTTGAAGAATCGATATCCAATTCTCAAACTCAATTGTTCCTAATGCAAACTACTCAAAACCATTGAGCAAACATAGAATGCATCATTGTAATCAGATGACAGAGTTAATTAACAGTCATAAATTAGGAGAACTGAATGATTTAGCCCAAAACCCAGTTGATTATTCAATCCACGTCCCACACTACTCACAGAACAACTAAATATAGATGTATACAACATACACTAAACCTTATCCTATTAAATCAATTGATTTACACAGATCAATTTAGGTCATAATCGTACATCATCAAAAAATCATATCTTCTGTCAAATCATTTTTATCCACATTATTTTTCATACAATTGATTTATATATTATTTAAAATGAAGATGGTAAATATTACCATTTAAGTTTTATTTAGTTCAAATTTCTTATTAATAGTGGTACACCACAAAATAAAAGGTAAAATGTACAATAATATCGCGCATATACCAAAAGTTATGAATAATCAGCCTTTCAACTTGAAAAAAAATGATATTAACAACCCACATAATAGTTAGTAATATTCTTTTCAACAAATGCTATGATATTATTAATAATGGATATCCAATTTCCACAAACTGTTTTACTTGATATCTTTATCAATTAATTTATGCCGTAATTTCAATGACCAATAAAAGCTCATCCAATATAATTATCATTCAAATAAAAAAAAACTAATGGTTGAAAGGAAAAATAAATAAGTATGCATCAAATTTGCACCTCATGAAAAGTTCCATCACTTTCAACTACAATTAACTTGTTATCAAAGCAAAATTCACTTATTAATTAAGCTCCAATTCTTAAACCTTCCAACTAATCTCTTCAGTAAAACTAATGAAATAGGCCAAAACTTGTGAGCTGACCCATCAACCTACAGGCTTTAAAAGATTTAAACCTCCATTTTTGTAACCCTGGAAATACTAGCTACAATTGGCACAACCCATGATTCAGATAGGTTAGCTTATATATAAGTTGGACTAACTCATAAATATTTTTTTTCTTTTACATTCTCTAAATTTTATATAAGCTTACATACCCAATTCATAAAAGATTTATACTCCTTTTTTTATTTTTAATTATATACAGATATGTTATGAATAATTTATAAATAATTTTTTTATTTTGTGAGTATTCTGAGTTATATTTTATATATATAGTATTTTTTTGGGTTATATATAAATTTAAAATATATTATAATTTATTTATGAATAGATAAATGACACTTTTAAATGATTCTAAATTCTTTTATTGTTTAAAAGTAGAAAATTTGAAAGAAAAAAAAAAGGCAACCTGTAAGAAAGAGCCTTTAATGTGAAGATCCGTGTGTAACATGGATAGGCCCGCCTTGACCCATTTAGCGGCTGACCCATGTGGGCTGTTCTACTAGCCAAACCAACCCGTCCATTTATATACTCCACTCTCTGATAACGTCAACAGCAAGAGTTAATGACTTGCATATCTATCCAAAACAAAAGGGAAAAAGTTATTTGTTATGATTTCAAAATATAAACCAAAGCAACTAAATTTGCACATTCAACTTTTTAAAAATCTAAATAATCCAGTTAGTATTAATTTTATATAGATTCAATACTATATCCCTTTCTTAATAAAATTACAATTAATATGCTTATTGCTAATTTTTTAGGTCAATTCCATGCCTCCAAATGCATTATGTCTTATAATCGCAGGTTTATATCTTTATATATTCACATTAATAAATTTGTTTAAAATCAAATGTGCAACTATAGATTTGACAAAATATGATATGCATTTTCTATTTTAGCCTTCTCTTATAAAGTGTAATTTCTTTTGATAGATTTTCATAGAAGAAATTACAATAGCTAAATAACTGCTTTCAAACTAAAACTCTAATCAAATCACAGCAGGTGTCTAATCCTTGATGTATGTGCAGCTTTGTAGAGGGGTAAACCACGTGCAATTTTTGAAGTTCATAATTAAAAAAATCCTAATAAACAACCCTCACCTTGACTAAACCTCACACCAGGTTTGGCCCTTTTACCTCATTTAGACAAAGAATCAAAAATATATTGAGTGGCCCTTTTGGTATTTGCCCTAAAATATTGTAGATACATAATTTCTCAACGCTAATACATATATATCAAATTTTGCTTTGCAATAGTAGAAATTATGGTTCATACTTGCAGATGCAAGCCGTTAGCTTAAACTTAATTATAGTTTATACTCAATTATGTAAGAAGAAGATCTAATCAATGTAATAAATAACTGAATATCCTTTCCGCAAAAATGTAACATCTATAAAATTCCTATCAACTTGTGATATTCTAAAAATACAGTTTTCAGCTACCTCAAACAGCACATACTGAAATCAAATCATACCATTTTGGGAACTAAAGATTATTCATAAACTTTTATGTGCTTGCCTATTAGCTAGAGTTTGCATAACAATTACTTCTCTTTTCTATTCATTACATGTCACCACTTTGGAAATGTTTGACCTTTGTTCATCATTTAGTGGCTTGATAATAAAAAAAATAGAAATTCACTATTAAGATGATAAAAAAATCAACTCAAAATTCATCCTTAATTTGAATAAACACATAATAAAATCTCATCTAAGTGAATAAATTCAAAATCCAAATACTTGACCAAAAAAATCTTGGCACTACATGTTATTCAACTCTAAAAAAGAAAAACCTTTTCTTTTACCTATTTAAGCTTTTTTTATCAGATAAGCTTGGCTTTCTCTGTAAACCAAGTATCCAATTATCAAAAAACTATTCTTTTAAAAGCATATTAGCTTAAGTCATCATATAAGTATGGTACACTACAATCCAACTATCAAGTAAAATATTTTTTTAATTATCTAAGCTCATGTTACCTCACTAATGCTTTTATTGGTTAGTAATCTTAAAAATTATCAGTTGAAGATCCCAAAAATGTAAAATCAATGAACAGTTCTCTGGCTGATGAAAAAGTTCATGTATTATGATACTAAATATTGGAAAAAGATGAGATAGAGGAACAATAAGAGGCTTATCTTAGGTCTTAGAAGGATGATGAACCACTAGAAGATGAAGAAATTTTATAAGTGAAGCATGGGCTTCTGGTTTAATCATATGTGGTATAGAAAAATCTGACCAGTCTTTATCTATTGGAAAGACTATAGGAAAAAAAAAACTCTAAGAAAGAAGTCATCATAAATATACTTTGCGCTCTAAAATGATAACATATTAATGCAATAGAAATCCTCTTCAACACAATAGATAGCTTTTACAATCATTCATAATCAAGTAATAAATATGTTAATAGTTTAAAAATTGCAAGAAGTGACTCTATGTAAGGATAGGAGTGTGTTTAATGGTTAAAGTAACAAAAGAACCCTGTCCAGCATCGGACCCAATTGATTAAAAATGCTCATTTTCAAATTTTTGATCATCCATTCCATATGAACTATAATTTAAGGGGAAAATTCAAAAGTTTGGCACAAGAAAATAAGTTCAAGTTAAAAGAAGGAATCATCTATATTCATGTCTCTATTTTCCAGAATTAGTAAGCCAAAAAGGAAAAAGTTCATGTATTATGACATCAGAATATACTAACATGTTTACGTGACCTTCTTATTAATCCAAATTATCAAAAACAGTAGAACCCTTTCATATAGTATAACCTCACCCACCCAAACAAGATCATATAAATTGATAAGAGTAGGATCAAACTTGATAAATTGACAAAGATTATCTTCAAATCTTGGTAATGATATAATCACCAAACAAAGACATGTAGTATATACATACTAATAGATTTTTTTTTAATTCTTTCCAAAAAAAATTCAAAATTCTTTCCACCAAGGCTAAACTTTTACAAGTGAGGTGGCATTTAGCTTCGATATACATATCATTTGAATGAAACTAGAAATGGCAGGGATACTGGAGTTCTAGCAATTCCTACTAAAGAAATCAAATCCTTTTACTATAATTAAAGCACAAATCAGATCAATCTTTAAAAGTCCTATAAAAACCCATATAATGTCATTAGAAGGAAAAAATAATAATTCAAAGAATTACCTCAAATACCGTTATAAGGATCTCATGGGCATTTTAGATCAAACTCTAACTCAGTATAGCTTAGAACAAATGAGTAGTTAGACATAGGTAGTAATAAGGACAGAAACTCTTATCTCTTCACAAGTTGCAAAGGCATTCTATTAAAGGCTATAACAATTCATCTTTAAAATATAATTTATTCCTCAAAAGAACACCTAGACGCATAAAAAATAACTCAATAAATTCAAGAAGTGTCATGAAATGACATAAAAGCTGGAACTTGCTTAATATGTTGTAATCATGCTATTTATAAAGAAATATTCTTAGAAAACATAATGTGTGAGATGATTGCTATGAAATTGCTCTTAGGTATTGGCTTAATTGCAGCCCTTAAGAGCCCAAAATATATTTCACATATGCCAGTTGAAACATACTTCCAATAACTATAAGCAACTACAAACATTCATAATCATGCACACGTGGAGAAAAAGATAATAGGCCTTAAGGTTGAAATAACCATCTAATAATCCCCCTTTCCAAATCTAAACTTTGCACAATGAGCAAGTTGAGTGCGGGAAAACTGCCTCAAAATCTAATAATTCAAATTCATTAAGCTAAGCATCTTTAATTTTTTTTCATATTAATATTGACATTAACACTAATTATAAAAATGAAAATGAACAATCCAATTATAAATCTAAGGTTTGTATTTGCCAATTGCAAATAAAATGACATTAATTCAATAAGAAGAAATGTGAATAAAAAATTAACTATATAAATGAAAAAACATAACAAACAGCTTGTTTAGTTGGGGTGAAAAGAGGAGAAAATAGAAAATTACGATAGAAATGTGGGGAGATTTGGCAATTTTCCCCTATTTGGATGTTGCAGAAATAAAGGGAGAAAAAAAATTTTCAAACAGTATTGTGGGACCCACATGAAATTTTACTCATTAGTTAAGAGAAGAAAATCTGCTAACAGCTTGGTTAGGATAGTTGTTGTAAGTCACGAGCTTCATTGTGCACTCTTCACTCTTCGACATCCTCAACGACGAGCTTGCATTCTAGTGAGTTCTCAATGCCATTTTCCTCCTACCTTTTGTGGTGTCCAAAAGTCGATGTCGGTGCCGGTAGCACTGGAAGGCCGATTTGCCGAAGGGGAGGCCTCTACTACTGCCTGGAAGTTTTGGGTATGCATGACCTGCTATAGTGGTTTGGGCATGGAACTGAATCGGGTTCCAACTCGACACGATTTGACTAGGTCACACAGACCTAGTTCCACAGGTTCTTTTTTAAAAAAAAATATATTTATAAATATATTTTTTAAAAAATATTTATATATATATTGCATTAATTTTTTAACTATCATTGAGTTACTTAATTTTGGATAGTTATAATAAAAATTTGTAATTTTAAATTATCATTTTATTTGAAAAAAAAGAAAGTGTATTACAATAAATCCGATAAAAACTTGTGGTAGTATATTTGAATCATTTGAAAAAAATATATGTGAATTGTTTTAAAGTTAGAATAAAATTTGACATATAAGGGTATTGTTTTAAATTTTAAAAATTATCCTAATTCCTTAATATTTACAATTAGGGAACACAATGTTCAGTATTAGTGAGGATAGCAAGCTTTGCCCATCATTCTTATTTATTTACATTTCGATGTTACTAATTTATGTACATATAAGTATGCTTTTGTATAATCCAAACAATTACTAACAATGAGCTGTTTAGTTTTAAATTTAATGGTAATCGTGTGTTTTCGATAGTGGGTGGCTTACGTTTGTCTTTATCTTCTATTGTTACAGGTTATATTACCACTAACCATATTACATTTATTAGTAGTTGTAGGTAATGTAAGCTCATGCAATATGCACCGTATTGCACTAGACTTTATTATACTCATATCAATTAATATTTGTTTCTAATTTTAAAATATCATACCATAATTATGTGTTGTTCATTAATTAGGAAAGCATTGCAATCCTATATTTATAATATTATTTAGGAAAGACCGAATCTTAATTCATTTTTAGAGTTATGACGCATTGAAGTGATGTTAAAAATGGCATCTCCTATATGCTTTGATATCCATTCAACAAATATCTGGCTTCATCTGAATTGACTATTCTATTCCCACCATAGGATTAGAAATGGACGGTTAAAATGATAATGTATTTGATGAGCTTATGGAATTAAAACAATTGATTAACTTTGAGGCGATAGAAGAATGGCAAATGTGTGCTATGCAACTTGCGTGTATTATTGTTCATGCTATGCATCTGTTAGCTGTGCAAGTAACACTCGTTCATGCACCTAATCATGCATTGAATAGCGAGAGAGATCAAATGCGAGAACAATTAATGCGTAATCTGTTAATAACTGATAAATGTCGTGATGTGATATGATGAGTCCTCATACTTTCCTCTTATTGTGCGAGAAACTAAGAAAGTGGTAAGGTGAGGGATTCTATACATGCTACGGTAGAGGAGCAAGTTGCGAGATTTTTACAGATTTTATCACACAATGTCAAGAATAGAATTGTATTATTCTTCTTTTATCGCTTAGGGGAGACAATCAGTAGGCATTTTCACAATATTTTACGAACAGTTATATCATTAGAGAATAAGTACCTAATTCAACCGTCAAGTTCAGAAGTTCCACCACATATACTTAACAACTTAAGAGTCTTTCCTTACTTGAAGGTAAGATAACATAGGATGCAGATCTAGTTGCTATATGTATATTAATTGTTCATGTGTCTTAGTCACATCATGTGATAATTGTTATAATAATTAAAATACAGGATTGTGTTGGAGCTATAGACATGTGCGTGTAAAAATTCCAAATAAAGATGCCCCTCGTTTTCAAGGATGGAAGGACTTCCCGCCCAAGATGTGTTAGCTGCTTGCACATTTGATATGAAGTTTACTTATATATTAGCTGGTTGGGAAGAAACTGCATCAGATTCTAGAATTTTAAAGCATGCCTTAACTAAGAGAAGAGACAGACTTAAGATACCTAGAGGTTAGTAAATATGATTTAATTAAGCATTATATTCAGTGGTAGAGAACTAGAGCTTGTAAATTATAAAGTAAGAATGCTATATAGCATGTATTCATATAAGTCTTTTATTTACCAGGTAAATATTACTTAAGAGATGCAGGATATCTATTGAAAAGTGGTTTACTGACACTATATAGGGGTGTGCATTATCACTTAAAGGAGTATTCAATGCGTGGTCCGCAGAATGCAAAGAAAATTTTCAACCAGCGACACGTTTCATTAAGAACGGTCATTGAAAAAGCATTTGGGGTAGTGAAAAAAAGATTTCCTATCATAACTAGCAGCACGAAGCCGCATTTTTCCTTTGAAACCATGTCCGACATTGTGGTTGCATGTTGTATATTACACAACTTTCTGCTGGATATTGATCTTGATGAGCATTTGATAGAGGAAGTAGATTGTGAGATACTTCAAGGTTTAACAAATGATCCTGGAGACCACGATGCATAAACCTTAGAGGATGATTACAGATAAGGACTAGTTTTAAAAGATAATATAGCTACTCAAATGTGGAATGATTACTAATAGAGTTTATCATAAGTTTGATTTGTATGCCATGTAATTTATGTATGCTATTCTAATTATAAGGATTTTAATGTTTTCATAAAATTAATGTACTGTTTTGTTATTTGAATAGAATATGGAATGCAATGACTTTTATATGTGCTTTATAGGAATGAATATTGCATGTTTTGATTGTAAGCCGAGAGTGATGCAATGGTGTTAGTGTTAATCATGTTATCATCCTGTCACACATGGCATATATAGTTAAAGTGTCATTCAATGTAATTAATATACTTGCTTATGCTAAAGTTATGTACTGATCTTGAATTATGTGGCAATGTATAGGTGCATTCATGTCTAGGAGTCGGAGATAAGAAAAAAGATAAAGTTCCTCCAAGGATAACTTACACTGGATACATAACATGGATACCACGCTTCTAGATGCCTCGCTAGAAGAAGTCCACAAGGGGAATGGGTCAAATGGGACCTTTACGTTTTGCATACACCACTGTGGTAAAGACTATGCAGGCAATGCTAGGACCATCATTCCAAAAGCAACATATTAAAAACAAGCTGAAGACATTGAAGTTAGTTTTTCACAAATGTTATGATTTATTCTACATATAGAATGGGGTTGGGTGGAATCCTGTGAACCAAATGTTTGAAGCAGAGCCAAAGGTTTGGGAAGAAATTATAAGAGTAATTACATAAGTAAATGAAATGGCAATTGAGAGTTTTCTTTCATCACTTATTATGTTTATTATTAATGGGCACTCATTATCATTTTGATTCTGCTGATAGTACTGACCATAGTTCCATACATAGGAGAAATCGGAAGCACAGAAGTGGAAAAGAACCCTTATTCATAACTACAACAAATTAATGGATTTATTTAAAAAGGACAGGGCAACAGTTGCAAGAGCTGAAAGTGCAAGAGATAAAGTGCTTCGATGGGAGAAAGAGAACATTGACCTTAATGACTATTTTAATAGTATTTTAGATTCTGATATTCGTTGGGAAAATGAGGGCTAAAACTTTGCAGGTGTACAGGACACCTACAGTCCTGTATGTGGTAGTTCAACTCCATCCTAAGGAAATCAATCACAGGGAACCACATCTTCTAAAGGAACTAAAAGGAAAGCTCCTATGATTGATTTGGTGAAGAGTAGATAGGAAAAAATGCAGTTAGGAATAGACAACTTAACCGAGGTGATGCGGGAAGGGGTTGTATTAGCCAAAACACAGATCGAGATGGCCAAAGAAGGTTTTGCAATGCTTCAAAGAAGGGGACCTCAACATTATAGCCCTACGGAGGTATGGAGTGCGCTAGAAAACATAAGAGTGATGCAAGAGCTCCAACTCTAGTGCTATAATTTCTTGTGTGATAATGAGAATGCTAAGTAAAAATTTTTTGGCTTATCACAGGAGATGCGCTGGAATCTTCTCTACCAACTCATGAAGAAGGTAGGAATCTTCTAAGATCTCCTTAGATGTGTTATAGGCTTATCCAAGTTTGTATGTCACCAATAGAAAGCATTCTTTTTTTTTTCTATTCCTAGTTGTTACAATACTTGTGAATTAATTTTTTTTTTTTGTTATGGAAGTTACATTAGTTAAAATCAATGAAACATAACTAGACCAGCATTAGTAGCTACAGAAAATGGTTCAAGATCCAAGTATTTCAATATGTCTATAACTATTATCATACTTACATATATAATTACTGTCTAAACTATAATTCTATTGATTTGTTGAGATATAGGTCACTACAAGAACCCAATCGCTTCAAGTGTTATGGAAGACTACTTTCGTCGACATGTTATGGCTTGAAACAAATATTATCTTAGAAAAATGTGTATTGTAGAATATGAAGCCATTTGCAGTTTGGATTATTGTAGTATTTGTCCCTAGGTTTGTATGGATAATATAAGATCTCTTTGAATAATCCCATGGACACGCACAACTTTCTTAGATCATCTATGTTCTGCATTGGTGGATGCATGAATATTTTCTATTATGTTACATGTGAAAATTATTTGAGTAATCACATTTATCTTGAGAGTTGATATGTTGTTGATTGGTTGATTTTGCCTACGTATTCAACACTGATAATGTAGGATTTTAATACACTGGATGATGATTATTATATTTACACATTTTATAGGAGAGGTTATTTTGAATTGATAACATTCGAGAAAAGGAGGAGAAAGTTTATAACTCTTTATTTCACGTGACAGTGAGTTTATTAAATTAACATTGTGCACAATCTTTTATTTTTTTAGTAATTAAATTTGTAAATATTAACCAAAAGTTGAAAGCTTGGAATTATAATTAAATATTTATTTTAATTGTAATTAATTTAATATTTAAAGTTTGAAAGTTATTTTGGTATAATAAATCTTCTTCTATCAATTTCATATCCATTCAAATAAAATTAAATCATTTTATCCATTTTCTTTCTTTCCTATGTTCTCCTCTATTTAAACACACCTATTTTCTCCTCCATTTTCTTTTCTCTCATGTTTTCTCTTACAACCAAATAACCCTAATGGCTTGCTTGGTTGGGTAGATAACAAGAAGGAAAGAAAACTAGCCAAAGAAAATGGCAGAGAAAATGGAATCTTGTTTTGCTTGATTGCAAGAGAAATTAGTAAAGAAAAGAAAATAGAGAAGAAGATAGACGTGGGTCCCACCTATTTTTTTTTCTCTCCATCAGTGGGGAGATTATAGGGGAGAAGTGGCAGTTGCTTCCACAGTTGCTATTTCTGCATCTTCTCTCTATCCTTGCTTCTTTGCCCATTGTTGTCGTGTCATCTCTCTCTATCATCGACTTCTATTTGCTTCTACCTTTGTTTGCTTCTGCTATTGTATATCACAGAATGAGGCGGAGAGGTTGAACAAAATCTGCTTTCACGCATGCGGTTTTGACAGAAACCACCCAACCCGAAAAGCTCTTCAACCAGAAAATGTAATGGTCAAATAACATTATCCGCTCTCACTCACGCTCCCTTTTGTTTACTTCTACCTTTTTTTTTTTGCTGAAATGTAATGGTCAAATAACATTATTCAAAAGGTTACGTAATATTTAATTAATTTATATTTTTTAGAATATTTTTTATTTAATAATTGGATATCATATAAATTTGTATGGAAGCTTGAAATATTGACAATATAATTAATTTTATATAATATTTTTATTTAATAATTGTGTTTGTATAATATAATTAATTTTTATTATGTAATAATAAATTTTATTTTTTATTAATTTTATTTTTATTCCAATAAAATAAAAAAAACTTCCCTTCCATTTGAATGATATAAAAAAATAATTTTCTTATATTTTTTTCTTTATTTTCTCTTACAACTAAATGCAATAATTTCTTTTTTATTTTCTTTCTCCCTTATTTTCTCTTACAACTAAGTAAATCTAGGAAAAGTAATTTCTCTCTTATTTTCTTTTCCCTCTAATTTCTTTCTTTCCCATTTTCTTCCTCCTTCATTTTCTACTCTAGCTAAGCAAAAGGTAAAGAAAATAACTTCTCTCCTAATTTCTTTCTCTCTTTCTCCCCCATTTTTTTTTCTAGCCAAACGAAGCCTAAAAGAGCACTTACGGAATCCTCAATAGTGTAAGCCACCCTTGCATAGAAGACATGTTAAAACAAAGCTTGTCATTCTCACTATTTGCAGAGCCCTTCTCGTGTTGGAGCTGTAGAGATATATCCTCATCTTTGACTATAAAACTAATGAAAAACACAAAACAAAAATCAGAAGTTCCAATGAAAATCCTAACAAAAATAGCAAAGTGAGATAGCAACACTTACAAATTCCTGTTACAACCCAAAGGAAAAAAAAGAGAGAGAGAGACTTTCAAAAAGTTTTCCAAAAGACCAAAAAAATACAAAAGCAAAGAAAATGAGAAGACAAATTGAAAAGAGACAATAAGAAATTGGGAAGCTATATGAAACCTCCTCATCTTCTCAAACATTTTGAGGAAAAAGTACTTAGTCATCTATTTCTAACAATCCTTGAAATGCATTTTACACGGCCTCCTAGCATGGCGTTCGTAGTTGAGCAGAATAAAGGAGGTTAGAGATTAATTTTCATTTGAAATTTGGAGTGAGATCTCAATTTATTGAACTTAAATAGAAACTTTGATGTTTCAATTTTTCCTAAAAAATTGGATAGGATTTAGGCAAACTTCAAAGCTGGAAAAGCAAGATGAGAAATTCAGAATATAATGAAGTATACAAACATTGATTTGAAAAAGAGATCTGTGAATGTTGTGTATTTGGATATTCTCTATGTGCTACAACGGAAAAAAAATTATATTCAAGCTATACTAGAAATCAAAACAGAAAATAGAACAAATTTAATTTAAGATGACATGGCATTGAAATGGAAGCAGAAGAATCAAACTGGAGTTTGAAAAGAGGTTGAGTTGAAAAGAAAGGCAGGAACTTGAGTGAGAGAGATGGAGAAGATTTTAGAGCAAAATGAAGTAGGTGCTAGGAGATTTGAATTTGAATTGCGAATACTTCATCTGCTCATCAAAAACAAATTTTCGAACAGAAAGAGGGAGGGAAATCTACCAAAAGAAAATCCCAAATTACTCCAGAATTCAATAATCAACATCTACAAATAACAAAAGGTTATCAAAATCATAATGAAATTAACTTCCTTTTTTTGGTCATAATCAGCGCACAATAAGGAATAGAAATTAGGGTTACCAAATATTTGAAAGAAAATTGAAGATTGACGTGATTAGTTTTCTTCAAATCTAGAAACATAAAATCCAATCAATTTGACCTAATATGCATAGAATTAGAAAGGCAAATCAAGCAACATAGACAAGGGAACAGTTACAAGTCACAAACATGGCATATAAGTAAAAAATCAGGAATAAACAAGAATGGCAAACAACAAAAGTCAAGATAAAAGAAGAAAGTTGATCAAAATATCAAAAAAATTTGAATCAACAGAACCATTTGACTGCAACCCATTAACGTCATCATTGCAGTCCATTTTAGAGATGGATTTCATATGAAGAACGAATGCAAACTCACCAAATTTCTGTAGAAAAATGCAACGTGCAAGCAAAGAAATGAAGAAATCACTGTGTAACTTGCAAGACATTTAGTAGAGAAGAGATTTAATTAACTGCATTTCATATGTCAATTAATTAAATATAATATATAGTCATATGAAAACTGGTTAGATCAGACAACCTTTGAGGTGATTTCCTTACACTACAAGAAGTCATTAACGTGGATCTATCACCTCTACTAAACCTTTACTCACCAAATCACTTGAATCAAGCCTATGTAATAAAATCTAATTCAAACATATCAAACTAATTAGCACAAATAATAATTTTATTTTTACGTTAAGTTATTTAGTAACATTCTTCTTCCAATTTAACTTCATGTATGTGCCTCGCTCCTCTATAAGAAATTTTCTTCTAGCTCCACTCTGGGTTGAAGAGATTAATTTTTATTATGATCTTACCAATTTCACCGCAAATTAATACTTAGTCACATGTATCTCTTTAATTGGCTTAACTAGTAAAATATATTGTTTTTACTACTGCAGAAGGGATTAAACCAATATTTTAAAATTTGATCTAACCATTAACCATTGATTTAAAAAGAAAGTTAAGTCAAAATCAAACTAGTTCAACCAATCAAATTAAGTAATTAGACCGGTTAATATACTTTTTTATATGTATAAATCATATAGTATACATAAATATAAAAATAAAAAAAAATTAAATTTATTTAATTAATACAATATTTTTAAAACATATATGATCAAACACAATTTTAATTAAAATAAAAGGTTAATAACAAAAAATTTTTTGCTAATTCCAATTACAAGTAAGTCTTGTTCTTCCTTTTTAGTGATTAGGTTTTATGTTTATATTTATTTTGTAATTTAAAATTTTGGCTAGATTTAGTTCAAGTCAAGTTTAAGAGAAAAAACTTAAAAAAAATTAGAAAAAAAAGTGAAATGGTTTAATGGATTGAATGAAACACCAATTTAATTGATTTTTTAGTGAGTTTTGGCAAATCAATCTAGGTTTTCTCAAACTTGAGTTTGCAGCCACATCTAGTTTATTTTTGTACCCAAATGCTAGTCCAATTAGTTGAACTTGTCTGTTTGGTTCAAGTTTCAAAATATTGGATTAAACAATATAACTATAAATCATCAAAAAGGATAGTAACATAATCACACCTTAATGGTTTATTTAGATGGAAGGAAAGGAAAGTAAATATTATGTATTATCTTTTTCTTTGTTTGAAAATTTTGTTTAAGGTGAGGAAGGTAATGTGAGTATTATAGTTAATCTTTCAAAATTTTTTACTCTTCAATATTTTGTATTCTCAAAAATTGGAAGGTTTTGAAATATTATTTACTTAATTTTTAATTTACATTTTAATCCTATTTTATTCTTTAATTTACATTTATATTTTCTGAACTTTTCATTCTTTCAAGGATATAATTGTGAAATTTTTTTCAAATAAAAATATAAATTTATCCTTTTTCTTATTGATAATAAATTATAATAATTAAACTAGTTAATTGTGATTCATATCTATTTATTCATACATATTTATCTTTATTTTTGACTTATTCATATTAGTTTTAAGGTGAATGTGAGTTAAATTTGACCCTACCCATGGTAATTTTTCAAGAAATTTTTAAGTAAAAATTATAATATTATTTGATGTTAACTTGCAGTGTTATTTTTGAAAGAGACCTTTTTTTCAAAGAGAGAACGATTATTTAAGGAAAATTTTCAAGAAATATTTTTTTTGAAATTTTTTTAATCATAAAAATTTCATTAATAAACTAACTTTTTAAATAAGGATAAAATTATAAAATAATATTTAAATTATTTATGTATTTTGATTTAACCCTCCATTTGCCTTTCTTTGCATAATTTGAGATATGCAAAGAAGAAGAGAGGAAGTGATGATTTAACTATCCATTTTCTTCCATCCTTTTTCATCATCCTTTAATTCCATTTTCTTCTTAACTCCCAAATATATAATGAAGTATATATGTTAATTATTTAAAAAATATACATAATTATAATAATATAATTATCAATTAATTAACATTAAAAAATATAATAAAGTATCATATATGATTAAAAATGATTACTTTTAACTGCAAGTTATTAAATAAGATATGCGATAAGATTGCTCATGTTATTATTCAATAAGCTTTTATGTTTTGACAATGCATTTATAACAATACTTTATGTATATTATACTAATAGTTTTCTATTGTTCTCAAGTAGATAATTGCATATCTCTCTAAAAATGATAAAAAAAAAGGAAAGAATTTAGACCCCACCTTTTTTAAATATGCAATAAAAAATTTAATGATAATATATTATTATTTGATAGAGGGATTAGAATATTGTTGATATTCTTTTATTTTTTTAAATATAAAATATATAACTAATCTCATAATTGAAAGGCAAAATGCAAGTGAAGTTTGTTTAGCCAATTCCTAATGTATAAATCTAACTCTTCTAAAGTGTAAAATACACTTTAAAAATTATAATAAATGATCTCAATTATTGATAAAAAAATAAGGAATGAGATAATTATAAATTAAAAAATTACTTTTTTAATGGCTTGTTATTTATCAAATTCTCAATCTTTGATTTTTTTTATTAATAGTTATGATTGTTTACTTTATCGTTTAACTAATTCCTAATATACTATTAAGAATGAAATAATTAAGTATATATACTAAATGATCAATTAACACAATAGGTGCAAAATTTTATCTAAATATTAATTTGTGTGTTATATTTTAATTATAAAATATTATAAGAATCAATAATAAATTATAATTAATGTTTCTAACTTTTTGTTATTAGTTTAAATAGAATAAATAGATATTTTACTTATTATAATTTAATATTATTTTTTAATCCTTTATGCAAGAAGACATAAGAAAAGGATAAAAAAAAGGATACAATATGATTAATAATTCATAATTTAATATTTGAGAAGATATAGTTGTCATGCAATAATTATTATAATATAATTTTGTATAAATTACCATTATTTTTTAGTTATACATGTTATATTGAGTTGTAACTTTTAAAAAATATACATTTGTTTGTCTATATAAGAACCAAATACAATCCCTAAATAGTAAAAAAAATAATAGTTCCTAAAACAACAGTAAAAAATTAAAAGATAGTTAAACCTTTTACATGTATTGTGAAAGAAGAAAAAGGAAAAAATATGAGATGATATTTCAAAAAAAAATCCAAGAAGAGATAAGGAGGAAAAAGAAGAAAATAATAAAAAATTAGACTAATTAAGCAATAAAAAATAAAATTTTATGAAAAGTGATATCACGAGGAGAAATTCCACTTTATTACTCTATTAGTAATTGATTTTAAATTTGAATTGAAAGATAACTTTTATGGTTTCATTAAATAACTTTTTTTAATATCAGTAATTAATTTGAATTTAGATATTGATTTTAAATACATCTTTTTTTCAAGATAACCCATGAATTCAAAATTCAAAATTAACTTATTTTAATATAAGATGATACTAGAGATTTAAAATTAAATTTTTATTAAATATTAATTTAATATTGAAAAGATAAATGAAAGATAAGCAAAATTATCTTTTAAGTGGAGAGGAAATGATAAGTTAATTTTTCATTAGAAAAATAATAAATTGACATATAACGAATTATAAAAATAATATTTATCATAATAAAAAATAAAAAATATCATAATTAATATATAATACAAAGATAATGATCAATACATTACTCAGAAAACTTTCATGTAAAAAAAAATAGTTAGTGGAATCATGACACGTATCAATTCAATTGATTGTTATCCTTATTTAATGACGAAATGAAGTGAGAAATACGTGATAGCGGCTATCATGTATATCTTTTGTCATGTCTCTTTGCATATAACATCTTCAGTACAGTGTGATTTCTCATTTTTCTTCCTTCACAAATCTTTCTACTATGCTCAAAATCTAAACATGACATTGGGTGTTAGTTAACAAACAAAATTTGTGTGACAACTTCAAATTTAAATAGCCACCTTGAATAGGTTGGTATAGCATGTCTTTTTCGTAAAATAAATTCCTACACTAACAGCACTAATAATATGTGAGACATTGGAGCAAATTGAAAAATCTTAGTATTTTATGCATGTTAGTACATAAGAATAGAAGAAACGGAAAGGAATTTCACACATTTTAATCTAGACCACTTTCTTATATTAAAAAATTTGAGGTTTCAAAAATGATAACATATGGCACGAGGATGATAGGTTATATGTTCAATCTATCATGTCCATATATTATTCAATTTGAACTGCGAAATCACAAATTTTCCCCTGATCTCATAATTAACATTGATTATTGTCCTCATCGTTGAGGCACTCTAAAGCATGGTTTGTCATTGAAGGACTACTGGCACCATGCCGATTCTCTGTGACAATTATTAACCATATTCTATGTGAAGCCTTTGGGAGTTTCGTACTAGCTGCACAATGCCATTATAAACTCAACTTTGATCACTTTCCTTCTTATTTGACATATTGTACTAACCAGACAAATTTTGAAAGTTCTCCGAATGAAATCAATTGCTAACTTCTAAAATTGCGCAGCTTTTTTATAAATCAATAACAAATAGAGTGCCCTTTAGATTTCTACATCCACCGTTGAGTCCCATCACCCATTACACCAAAATGTGGCTTTTAGTCCATGTACAGTAAACAAGGCTTTATTTAATTTATGAAATTAACATATAGTATAATTCCAATTCTTATACAGAAATGATAAGTACAATATCCAATCTACGTTATAAAAATTTCAACCATCAATTCTCAGGGTGAACATAGACAATCAAGAGTAGGAACAGGTGGGAGAGAGACTGAGACTTGAATTTTGAATTTTCCTTTCTTTTGCCGGTTGATTGTGGATATACTCGTTACAATCAACTAATTATATTATTAATTAATTGATTACATTAATTTTTAATTAATAATTAATTTAATCAATTAATAGAATTAATTCATTTATATGAAAAATATTTAGTAAAATTAATTATCTATTATTAATTATTTGTATGTAAAATAATATATATGGATATGTTTATATGTTATGATTTATTTGAATGTCTTTTATTTTATAATATTTAAAATTATAATATATTATTTATCATATTAATTTTTAAAAAATATTTTATTACAATTTATTATACTTATTTAATTTTCTTCAAAGTATAAAACTTATTTGATTTATTATACTTATTTTTATAAAAATATTTAATAAAATAAATTATTTATTATTAACTATTTTTGTGTAAAATAATATATATGGACATGTTTATATTTTATGATTTATTTGAATTTTTTTACTTTATAATATTTTATATTATAATATATTATTTATTATATTTTTTAAAAAAATAGATCATTATAATTTATTATACTTATTTAATTTTCTTTAAAGTATAAAAACTTATCTTTTAAAAGTAATATTATCCGGTTATTTCTTTTTGTTTCTTTAATATGTATCAATCTTTAAAACTTGTCTAACAAAATTGTTGAGTTCGAACCTGGCCGTGGAATAGTGTCTTTAGCATAACATACTCGCTGGCTTGTCATAACAGAAATGCTACTATCTTTAGAGGTCAATCTTTATGGATTGTTTCCTTATTCGCAATGGCAATAAGGCGTGTTGTAGCATTTTTCAAAACTGAGGATCTTCTTCACCTTGAAGTCATTGTCTTCTTACAACTAGCCAAGGACTCTATAGGAACACTGGTCAGCTCCTCCACTGGGCTGGATTAAATTTAACATAGATGGCTCTTGTCTAAACTTAAAAAAGGAAGCATCATTGTGCAGGGGTTTTAAGAGATGAACTACGCTCCTGGTTAATAGGCTTTGCAAGAAAATTGGGAACCTACTCACCCCTCCTCGTAGAACTATGGGGTATCTCACGTGCTTACTAAGTTGTTGAAGATGTGGAACATACAATGCTGTATGGTGGAATCCGACCATTTGGAAGCTGTTAAATTGATTACAGAGGACTGTCCATTATCACACTCTTTGGCAGAAATAATACAAACCATTCAAGCCTGCATTCAATGCATTCAACATATCCAGATATGCTACGTTGGTTGCAGAGCAAATACGGTGGCTGTTGACACTTTAGCTAGGATAGCCCAGGATGCTCCTTAGGGAATTACAATTCTCTATGACTCTCCTGTTCCTGTTAAAGCAGCTCTGCAAGAGGACATCAAGACGTTCCCATCCTATGAATAGTATTTAGTAGCTTTGTATTCTTTTTGGGCTTCTAACCCCCCACTTCATCAAAAAAATACATATATATTAATCTTTGTTTGAAAAGATATTATTTAACAAAATATTAATAATTTTCTCAATACATTTTCTATTATTCTCTATAAAATGAAATATATTTCTCTTCTTTTTTATATAATTTGATTGCAACCACATAACTATATTCATATATATTTTTATTATGTATATATTTTAATATAATTTATTATACTCATTTAATTTTTATTTAAGAAATAAATAATTATAATTTAAAATTTTCTTATTGATCAACGACTATAGCTATTCTTGTCTGATTTATTTATAAACTAGTATGTGAAGACAAATCATAAATAAACTAAATTGAGTCTGATTTGCAAAAATTGCGAACTCTTATTTAGGGAGTTTGAGTCTTAATATTCTTAGATCTTAGATTTGTGGATCAAGTTTGAAAACTTTTTCTTTTAAGAAAAATAAATTTTAATACTTTTAATTTTAAGTTTGAAATAATTATTGTAAACATAAACATCATACATTTAAAGCATTCTTAATCCACATTAACAATTCAAAACTAAATAAACTATAATAGAAATTTGTTAACTTTAAAATTATTAATTTAGAAATAAAATTATTAAATTAAGAATAATATATTTAGGTTGGATTAAGTTAAAAAATAAAAAATTGAGTTTGGGAGTAAGTATTGAATTGGTTAGATGAAGGTTTATTTAATGTTAATTTAATTTAAAGGTGACAATGTAAAAAAAAAGAAAAAAGAAAAAGAGAAAGAAAGAATGTGAGCCTATCCATGGACCGTCCAGTCTAGTATGCAATATGGTAGACTAAATTGCTTTAAATCCGTATTTAAATGAACTTGTATTTTACAAGTTCTAGTCTACATTTTCTTACAAATTTCCAAATCCAACCATGGACTTGAATCCATTTTATTGGCTCTATCAAAGATAGAAGCATAAAAAAATGTATAACTATTGATGAAAGTATCTTTTTTTATACTAAATGTAAGTCAACAATTTCAAAAAATTATTATTCTTAACTTTTTCAAAATGATTAATTAAATATTAATAAATTAATTAAAATAATTATTTATCAAATATTCAAACTAATTGATTGATTTGATCAAATAATTAAAAATGTTTAAATTAGTTAAAAATTAAGAAAAAATTATTTGTTAAACATCTTGGTGTATTCAATATTGTGTTTTTCTTTATTTTTTAACCATCGGAGGTTTTGTGACTAAACCCATCCTTTTGGAATTTAATCCCTTTAATTAAAACGGATGCCTCACATGATTACGCATGACGTCTGGTGTAATACTTCGGCCTATCTAAATGAGCGGGTTGGACTGAACTCACACGTGATGGTTCAAAAATATAACATAACATGGTTACACTTTTGAAATTGAGATTAAGTCATGCGAAAACTCTTACGGAAATAAATAATGACAACACAACTGGTAACTTTTAACTCAAATATTATATAATGTTCTTTGAAAAAATTGTTTTTCAATTCTAAGTTCTTGTATGTAACTCTATGAAATTAGTCACTTCTGGTATCAAGGGGAAAAAATCCAAAGCAACCAATTTTAAAAGTTTGCAAAGTGAAATTGCACATTTTGAAAGTTCGAGGAATAAGTTACGATGAACAGTGTTTTATGTGAGGAATTTGTTATTTACTCCCTTATAAAGTATGGCTCATGCATATCGCCATAACCATTTCCTTATCAAGACCCCCAAAAAATAAAATAAAAATTGGTAGCAAGTCGTTGAAGTTACCAAATCATTTCTGGGCTTTGTGCTTCTTTGAGGTTTCGAATTAAAATCTCACTAGGGTATATGGCATGGTTGGCGGAATCTTTTTCGTTTTTCTAAAATATTTTAAGAGACAATTGAATTCTCATGCTTGGTAAAAAGTTTCCAAAAAAAAAAGGAGTATTTTTGAAAAATTCACATTTCCATAAATGTTTTTAATCTTTTAATTTTATATTCTCCTAAAATATTTTTATAAAAACAGATTGATATATGACATTTTAATGATATAGAAGTGTTTTAATAGTATAATAGATTATTTTATTTATACTTACATTAAAATCTTACCACTATTAATACTTCATTTTACTATTATTTATTATTATTGACTATACAAGTGATTATTGTCGGTCGCCACATACCATTCAATTACTATTAGTCGACCATCATCTTTCACCAATGACCCTATCAGCCATTATTTATCATTGACAATTATCTTTCATCAATAGTTATTGCCAACCATTATTTATTATTAACAATCATTAGTTGCTGTTATCTATTATTGGTCACCACCTTTGATCACTGTTACCATCATTATCATCCTCTATCGATAATCATTATTAATTGATCAATTTTCAATGATAATAGTTTTTATAATATAAAAATATTTTAAAGAAGATACAAATAATTAAAATATAATATTATAATATTTCAAAAAATATACCAAATATAATAATGTCATATTTTAAAAAATTAAATTTATAAAAATTATTTTTAAAAAAATATTAAAATTTTCTGTTTAATTCCAAACTTAAATCCACTAAAAATTGGATGAAGGTCGCTGTGCTCGACACATAAACTGGCCTATGTTATCCATGTATGCTCCAACAAAAATTACTCAACCAAGATTGGTTTTCCTTGGTACAACCATGGACTTTAGGCCACTAGATTAATTCGGAGAAAATTGTGTGATTTTATTGAAAAAAAATTACACCCTTTTTAATAAAACTTGCAATATTTTTTTAACAAAAAAACAGCCAGAAAATATTTAAGGAGTTTCAAGTTTTTTTTTTTTTGGCAGAGTCTTGCAATTGTAACATTTGTAACACAAAAATATCTGAAACTCTACAAGAAATTTGCATCCAAGAGTTGCAACTTTTACTTGGAAAAAAAAAAAGGTTGCAAAGGGCGTTATGAATGCTGCTTTCTCTGGGCAGCACCAAAACAAATTCCAATAAGAAAACTACAGAGACAGAACTATATTCAAATCAGAGTTAACATGAAAAAAAATCATATCATCTGACACCTTCCTCTACTCGTTATAACCTTAAAATTACCCCAAAAAAAAGGGTAAAATTTATAATATCTACACCAATAACTTCTTTCCTAAAACAAAATTTTCTGATATATATACATACATACATACAAATACACAACTACTTGGCAAAAATATGTTGATGTAACTCAAAGCTTAGAGACTGCAAGAGGACAGAAGAAACAATTCACCAATTAGTCATCTTCCATTTCGGTGATGCTCCATATCAACCTAAAACACATCCAACAAGCATTATATTAAAAAAAAAATCTTCAAAATGGTGTAAAAAAACCTATTTAAGGAGTTTTTTATCCCAGTACCAGAACAAGGAGAGAACAAATAGCATAACAAGATATCCAACTTTATAGTATCTCCGGTTTTTCTCCCACTGCAAGTTATTGTAGATCTCAGTAACATCTATTAAGTATTGCTTGGTGATGTACCTGATAAAGAGTTTCCAGAAGGTTAGCAATATATATATTGGTAAGAAAAAAAATCAAATGCAATATGGTTTCTATGATATTTAAACCTTCAAAATCATGATTTGATATATCAGCACATAACTGTTACATTGTTTCACAGAACTACACATTCTTTTGAAGTGAAGAATAAGCAAATTGTAAAGCCAGTCAAACTAAATGTATAGCAAGACTTCTTTATTCTATCCAATAAATACAAGCTTGTTGCCAACTTTTGTGATTCCTAATGTTTTGAAAATTGAAAAATCAAAATTTTAATGTGTGTAGATCCTACAAAATTAACTCGAGGTTGAATTTCACAGGGCATGGCTACAAATAAAAAGGATCCGAAGCATGTTAGTTTAATTAACCAGACAATTTGGATGTCAATTTCATGCTTAAGATATTCTTTGTGATGACGACATTACACAAACATGTAATAGAAATCAGGAAACAGCACGACTGGATGCATGATGCCAGAACAGTACAAGTGAATGCAAAATGCAATCCTCAAATTATTTCTGTGTCAGAGACATTAATTGAAAAGATTCTAAAACATGCATTTTATGGTTCTAGAATATCAACTAAGAAAAAAGCTATAAAGATATGCAACTCAAATTTTGATAATCATGTTTTAATGAGTCTCTAATCTCCATTTGTTTCAATGAAAAATATTTTCCACGAAATATAGCTGTAAAATATTAAGATAAGGAAAAGTATTTTAGTTTGTTTAATATTAATTATGCAGAGTTTGAGGAAAGCAGCTTCTCTTTTTTCAAATAGAAATTTGCTTTCCTCCATTACTATGACTCTAAGCATCATTTTTAAAACCACAAATATATGTAACATGTCACTTCTTCATCGATACATATGTAAATGATATTTTTCTATGAAAAATACTTTCCGATAAAATAAATGGAGCTTTAATCTTCACTGTATGAGTTTAAAGTACCTCCATTGCCTTTCTACCAAAGTGCTTAAAGCAGAATTTCAATCAAAGTTTCCAAGGAAGTTCAAGGCATGATGAGCATCATCTAAGACTTCTAAGTGTCATTCAAGGATGTTTTTCCCATTCATCATATTACTTACAATAGAATCCTACCAATATTAACAGAAATCTGGCAAAAAATAGGAAAAGTAAAATATTGTGAAAGCCTAAGTCCAATGAGTAGAAGTTCTTGTAAAACCAAACCTATCCCTCACAATACAACTAAAATTTGGCATAGATTTGATTATAGAACAGTGATTTCAAGGAAGACGGAAAATTTATATCCCAAGTGTGCATGAGGTTCATTCGCCACAATTCAACAAATATTCAGACCAGTGTAGATTTATGAGATCAAAAACAGTTGACCAAATAAATACAAGATTGGGAAAACTCTAAAGGCAGAGATACTTACAATCTAATATTGTAACATAGGCAAGGGAGGGACACCAAAAACATAACCCAGTGTCCAGATACAAGAAGGATGAAGCAAAAGATTCCCTGGGTGATGAACTCTGGCAAAATAACCCGGTTTATCTGAGATGTTGAATCATACGGGTTAATGTAATCAAATTCTAGATCCACCAACAAAATTATCTGCAGTAAAAATCTCCAAATGTTAAACTTCTTCTCTAAAAAATGTACACATAGCATTTGATTTCTTCCAATTACAATGGAAAAAACTTAAGGGGAAAGATCAAAGCTACTAGGGAAAGATCAAGCTAAGGAGTAAAGATATATAATACCATATCAAGGTAACTAGTTATAATAGCAGTCCTAATAGTCAGTATTACACACTAGTAATAGAAAATTTTCAACCATTTACACAAGTAAGATCTATTATGTAGAAATTTAAATCCAAATTTAGACATATTGATATGAATATTCTTCTAAAAAAGGGAATTTTGTAATCTAATTATAGAATTTATCCTTTTGGATAATGAGACAAGAACTTCTGATGAACATGGTGGCCGAAAAGAGGTGTAAATTATCCATTCTGGTTCAGAAAAGAACAAATACATGAGAGGAATAGCAAGTGAATTGATCATAAATTTTGGATAATGACATAAGCTCTTCTGATGAAAGTGCTGACAGAAATGGGTGTAAACTACCCGTTTTTTTTTGGAAAAGAAATACAAGAGAGATATAGCAAAGGAACAGATCATAAAATTCGGATAATGAAACAAGATCTTCTGATGGAATTGGCGGCAGAAAGGGGTGTAAATTATCCATTCTTGTTCGGAAAATAACAAATTCAGGAGAGGGATAGCAAAAGAACGGATCATAAAAATTTACACTAATATGAAGGAGAACATAGAACCCTAAACACAGTACACTCAACTAGATTGGCCAAACTTAGGGAAATTCATGTTTTGAAAAAATACAAATTATGAAAATTTTAAGCTTTAAAATATAGATACTGGAAAGAAGCTTCAAAACAAAGGGGTCTTCAAAAAGAATTGCTCCAAAAACTACATAAAACTATATTGTTACCACTAAATTCTTAGAATTTCAGCATGCAGAATTCTACAGGATAGAAGCAAATCACCAAAATAGAACAAAAAGAAGCAGTTTTTACATTCCTACAAGGATGGAATCAAATTACCAAAATAGAACAAAAAGAAGCAGTTTTTACCTACAACTAATAGGAAAATCCAAATTAACTGAATCAAAATATACCCTGATAGCAATAGGCAATACAAATCAAAAGGTTAAAAATAAGCAGAATTAGGAAATTTTGCCTCTTGATAATTGATTGCGAACAACACAAGATACTTCACCTAGATCAACATTACAATCAGCATAGACCATATAGCTAATTCGAGAAAAGATTGGGGAGACAAATCGAAAATAAAATTCTAAACAGGTATTGGGTTGTAAATTTACAGATTCCGACAATTAATGTAGAAACTCACAATATCAGTGAAATTTACCTGATAGCCGATAATGCAAAACAGAGCTAAGATGAAGAAAAAGGCCAAGAGCCAGCAGCAGGAGCCCAGCCATAGAAACCAAAACACAAACAGTTCCAGCTCTTCCTCGGTTTCTTGGTTGCATGTACCAAGTTCCGTTCCAAAGTTCGTGTCGGTAAAGGTCTCTACGTCCGTTTTTCGTTGCAGATGTTGAACCTTCACTTTAAACTACGATATGATATGATACAATACAATACGATTTTATTTTCTGTTGTTTTAGGTGATTGTTCGGAAAAATATTCTATTTATAAAATATACTTTTAATATATTAAAATAATAAAAAATCCTTATTTATTTCATATTAATAAAAATATTTTAAAAAATAATTTCTTTTATTTTAAAAATAATTTATATTCCACTACTATTATAATTTAAGATATTATTTTTTTAAAATTATAATATGTCATACTTTTATTAATATATATAATATTTTTATGAAAAATAGTTTTTAATTACTAAAATTAATTTTAATCAACAAGTTCAATACAATAAAAATTTGATATAATTATCAATTTCATATATGAATTTATAAAACATTGATTAAATAGTTTTTAAATTTATAATTTTATTCTTAAATAATAGTTTGTATGTACAATTTTATCTTTTTATATAAATTTATATAAATAATTTTGCTTCTAAATAATTATATGAAGAGGTAAAATTATTTTTATGAATTATTATTTAAAAGTAAAATTATAATTTTATATAATTCAATAATTATTTTATTAATATCTTAAAATTTCAAGGTGAAATTAATAATTTCATTAAAGAATTTAAACCTCATTTGGGCGACACCATGATTGAACCTTAGCAGAGCCACACACTAGCAATGTTAATGTGAAGGATATAGGTGAGGGACTATGATCTTTGTACACGTTCCTATTTCAAAATATTCTACCCTCTTTCGTTATTATATCCATATAGATAGATTTTTCAATACCTTATTCTTATTTTTTTATTTTATTTAAATGATATATATTTATCTATATTTTATTAAATTTTTATTAAAAATTAAAGATATCTAATTGTTTTTATCATATTCATTCAATTATAATTTATCTGTATCTTATTATATATTTATAATTTAAAATTAAAATATAATTATATTAAAATTAAATTAATTATATTTTATGATATCATATATTTATTAATTTTTCCATTTATTTTTATTTGTCAAGGACTTAGTATAAATTAAATTATGTTATTATAAAAAATTGTTTATGTTTGCATTATGAAGAGTGTAGGTTTTAAATTAATAAAAAGAATAAAAATGTATTTAAAAAATTTTTAAAAATAATAACTTATATATTACAAGTTAATCAAGATAACTTATTAATTTAAAGTTTATTTTTCTAATAAGTAATTTATTAATCTAAAATTTATTTTTCTAATAAGTTAGTGTACAAAATACCTATAGAAATTAGTTTATAATTTATTAATCATATCAATAAGCTAATTTATTTTTTTCAATAAGGATGGATTTGGAAAAATTGATTGATATTAAGATATTGACACTTTTCAAAAACCTCACTATATATATTTTCTTTAATTCAATTTTGAACTTCCCAAAAACTATTATCAAATGATTAATATACCTTTCAAATTTATAATATTAAAAAGAAATATCAATATATTTCAAATTTTTCTAATTTTCTTTTTTTAAACTATATTTATAATCTCTCTTTTTTTCACAATTTTTTTAAATTGATAATTTTTTACTACTATAAAAAAAGTAAAATATGTGTATATAGAAATTAAGATGTCTTTATATATATATATATATATATATATATATATATATATATATATATATATATATATATATATATATATATATATATATATATTAAATCATCTTAATATAATTAAAATGAAGAAATATTTGTTAAATAATTAATTTTATTAAATTTATATAAAATAAATAAGAAATATATAATTTTTTTATTTTTATAATTGAATATTAAAATAATAAGTTATAAAGATAATAAATATAGAATAATATAATTGATATACATAATGAATATAATTAAATTTATACTATTATGATAATATTTATGATTACTTTTATAATTTATATTTATGATATTGTATTTAATTATTATTTTATATAACACTCATTCATTTATTATATAATTAATAAAATAAAATAATTAGATTTCAATAAACATATTTATATTTTATAATTAATAAATTTTATTTATCATTAATAAATATTTATTATAATTTTCAAATTATGAGAATAAAATATTAAAGTCATCATTATATAAAAAAGAGAAAAATACAAAATATCTCTGTTAACTTTAAAGTGGTTACACTTTATCCTCACAAAATTTGAAAACTTACAAATTTATTTAACTATATAAAACTTACATTTAATCCCCAATATTTACTTAATTAATTATTTCATCAAATTACATTTTTTTAGAAGTTTTAAATATGAATCATAATATTATGGTATATTGGTTCATTACATCATTTGTTTCACATAATTTCTATTGTACATAATTAATAAAAATTAAATTAGATAAATATAATTTTAATTAAATGTTTAAAAATGAGTTATAAAATTATGTGTAAAAAATGATATAATAAAATAATATGCAATAATAATGTGATTTTTAAGTCAATGAAAACATTATATGATTTAATAAAATGACTAATTAAGTAAATATTAAGTATTAATTACAAATTTTATATAGTTAAAAGATGTGATTTGTATGTTTTCAAACTTTATAGGGATAAAATGTAAGCACATTAAATTTAATAGTGTATTTTACATTTTTCTTTATAAAATAAGAGGGACTAAAAGATATGAAAAGTTATTGTTACTGAGGGGCAAGGGTTGTAATAAATAATTTTTCTTAATTTATAAGAAGTAAAACTTTGAGTAGAACTCTCAGTAAAGTTTTGCTTATTTCATTTTAATAATTGATGATTAATTGAATGACTTAAGAATTTTTTTTATGTCTAAAAATAGCATTTTCCATGTTCTTTTGTAAATCAAATGAGTTTTTAGTCTTTTTTATTACAAGTGTGTTTGGCATACTAAATAAATTAGTAAACTAATAAATTATAAGTTAATTTTTATAATTTGATACACTATTAATGAGTTTTATAAAGTAATTTATATCTGATCAAATTTTTTTTGCAAATTTATCCATTATTTTTTAGTTAATTAACAACTTTTACTTTAAGATGAGTTCTTCCCTGGAGTGAAAATTCCAGTTACGAATACTTTACTTGTCCAATAGAACAATGACATGTGGTAACACTGCAACCTGTTTGTCCGGTTCTATTGCCATCTTCGAGGTTTTCTTGTTAAAAATAAATAAATTAAAGTTCTTAAAATTGTAAATGAAGCCCAAAACTGCCCTGTCCCAAATTATTGATCAGCCACATCTTCACGCTGGAGGTATAGATTATATCTAGTGATGCATTATAAATTATATATTTTGGTGTAAATTATATTTTATTTATATATGGTTTCGCTCAATATTATTTTGCTCCCTTATATTTTTAAGGGGGAAAATATATTCAATTGTTCTTTTTATTATTAACATTCTAAGCATATAAATTTTTTATTCAAATTTAAGGAGAAATTATATGTGCAATGCATTTGATCTCTATAGGCCCAACATTTGCAAAAATAGACCAAATTTGAAACTGATATAAAAAATTCCTAATTTTTATTGAAGATTTGCCAAAATAATTCAAAAGAATTAGGGGTACTTAACGTGCAAATGGTTTCTTGGATTGAGTTTCAAAATTAGGTTTAAATTAAGGAATTTGGGACAAAAGAGATCATATAATTTGTGCATGATTATCTTATTAAAAATTGAATAGAAAAAAATATGTGAATAAAGTATTAATGATAAAAAAACATGTTGGTGAATTTTAATGATTAAAAATATAGATTGATTAAGTAAAATTGGATTTAATTTATCTTATATTTTAATGTGAACAATTATATAATTATATGTATTGATAATACATTGTATGGAAATCTTTAATGTGATTTATTATTTATTCTAAAAATCATATAGATTAGTAAATAACTTATAAAATAGTTAAAAATTAAAAATATTGTCATAAGAAAAAAAAGAGTACAAAATTGAATAAAAATAATCTTTTGTAGGAAATCACATTAAATAATTTCCATTTGAAAAAAAAATATTGTAAGAAATTTGCCAGAAATTTAAACCAACATAAAAATATGATTGGTATTAAATACACACTTAAAAAATTCTTCTAAAGTTCTCCATTATTATTATAAATAATCTAATTTTTTTAGTTTCATTAATAATGTTTATTTATATTGTCAATCTAGTTATTAAAAACTATTATGTAAGCATTAAGAGATGCATATGTAATAAGTACTAGTAAAAATTAAAATATTGTAATATAATAAAAAGTTAATAACTTTTAACTCAAATAATATTTAATAATTATTCAAAATTTTATATTTTCTTCTATATTTAGAGTTCAATTTCTAATCTTTATAATTTATATATATGCATTTATTAATTTAACTTCTTTTATTGTTAAAACACGCATGCACGCATATATATATATATATAATGTTATAAATTATAATTATTTAATTTTAAATAATTATATTTTTGTTGTAAATAATAAATAAAAAAACTAAGAAGTTAATAAATAAATATGTGATATTATAAAATATAATTGATTAAATTATAGATAATTATATTTTTTATTATGACTATTTTAATTACATTAATATAATTTGCCTCAAAATAAATAAGATTTAAGTTTGATCCATTATTAATATAAATTAATTTTATACTATTATTCATTTATATTATAATATGAATAGAAATTGTTAAAACATCCATACTATTGATAAAATTTATTAACTTTTAATGATGTACCAACGATTTTTTAAATAGTGTAAGAAATTTTATACTTTCAACAATAGATCAAATTTAAACACAAATATATATTAATTAATTTATTTCATATATTTATTTATATTAATATATCTTTTTATATTTTTGAGTGCATCAATAATTGATTTTACAAAATACTTCTTATGTCATTAGTTAATTTATTAACTATTAATTATTAACTTTCAGCTAATAAAGATTTTACATGTAGGATTACAAAAAGAGTAATTTAACAAATGTTAAATTATTTATTTATGATTTAAAAAATTATATAATTTTACAATCAGACATAAAGTCCTAAATGAATATTTTGTACGTGTTGATTTCATTTCTGGTCTTTTTTATTGCTTATTTATTATACTATGAATAATAATTTTATCTATTTTAATTTGTCTCTTCACAAATTAAGAAAATGTGATATTAACCTCTTTTCTCCAGTAAGAATCATTATAATATCAAAGTAAATTTGTATTTTCATAACATCAACAACAATAATTTAAAAACTAAATATAATTATATTTATTTGTACATAAAATGATAACACTTCAAAAAAATACACTTTACATAAATAAAATTTTGCAATAATATAATTTTTAACACCTCTCACAAATTAATTATAAAACTTCTCAATTGTTTATATTTTAAACTCTACAAAAGAATTCCTTTTTTGGTTTAATTTTTCATAGGTTTTTACAAATTTTTTAGTCAGAGGTTTCTACAAAATTAGGAAAAGGTTAACACATATTAAAAAGTATGGCTGTCGTAAGATCCTCCATGCAAATTTTTAATGTGTGTATTAAATATCTTGTTAGAAAATAAGCATTTATTATTATTTTATAAATATTGTCAAAATTCTCTTAATAAACTCTCTACTTTCTATGTCAATTAGTTTTACACTTAGTAAATGATAACTTTTTTCCTAAAATAAAATATATTATTGTTTTGCTTAATTCTTGTACTTAAAAAGAAATGAAATAAATACTTACCATTAAAATTTCATTTGGAAGGACAATCTTGTGCGTTAAAAAGAATTGGAGTGAATATCTTACTATAAATTTCTATTTGGAGAGCTAATATAAAATTTTAAGGATGACTAAATATACAATACAAATATAAACGTGTGGAAAAGTAGTGGGGTTTGGAGGCCACAGCCCCCTAAGCCTCATTGAAGTTCCGTCCCTACATGCTATAAGAAATTTTTCTTGAAAGTATGCTTTGCTTTAATTAATTAAAATTTTGGATAAAATATGATATAACATTTATTCTTTAGGAATGAATTTGATATAAAAATTAATGGTTTATGTACTTATATGATGTAAAATAAATTTTCAAAGGAAATCTAATGTAGTATGTATCTTTTAAATACCATTTAGTGATTTATATTTATTAGTGTTGAGTAAAAAAAAATAAGATATAAGTAGAATTATAATTAGGAATTTTATAACAAATATATATGGATTTTCATCTAAAAATTTGTTTAGTTCCTAAAGTAAGTTTCTACAAAAAGTTGAACTATTCAAGAAAAAATTTCTTATATACTCTGGATATAACACATATTCTTACTCCCATCCAATAGAGAGAAGGCAATTTTAATTTTCAATGCATGTGGATTTTACAAAATTAAAAATTCCCTTCTTTCTATTAATTGAGTAAAGATATGTATTATAATTATAATATATAAAAATTTCTCTTACTTAGGAAGTAAATTTTGTTATAAAATTTTCAAAATACTCAAAGTTATTTAATTGATATTATGAAAAATAACACTTCAATAGAATTAATGTTTTATTTTTTTTAGTTCAACTTTGAATTTCTTTGAAAATATTACCAAAATAATTACTATGCCCATTAGAATTGTAATACAAAAAATTTAAAATATTGTTGAATTTGAATTAAAATGACTTCTTAAACTTGTAATTTCTTATTATGTTAAATATTATAAAAAATTAAAATTAGAACTATTATACAAAATTGAGAAATATTAGTTTCCCTTTTCTAAAATCATGTCTATATTCTCATTTTTTATTGTAAATTGTCTTAAACTTACAATTTTTATATTCTAATTTTTTATAAAATTTAAAAAAATTCTACAAAAAATTAAGATGACTTTTATATATATATATATATATATATTGAGGATGAAATAGTAGGATGATCATTAATTAAATTAAGAAGGAATAATTTTATATTTTTATTTCTCAATAGTGTGAGAATTCTTTTTTTATTGAGAGAGGTGTGAATATGTAATTTTTTATACTCTATGAATTCTCTCAATTTTAACAGTTATCGACCAATTACATAACTTATTTATTTACTATTTTCTCCACCTTTTTTTTATGTAATTTTTTGCCAATAAAACGAATTTTATCATTTTTATTTTCTAAATCAAATCCCATCTACTCCAAAACAAAATGCTTGTTTAGTATGCTAGCATCCTTTTAATAGCACCTAATGTTATTTTAGTGATTTTATTTTTTTTAATCACGGGTTCAAATCTTTCAGTTCACATATGTGTTAAATAAATTATGATTCATACAATTAAAAAAATGCTTGTTTAAATCAAACTTTTTTGGGTATATGTGTGTGTTAATATCAAATTCGAAAAAATTTTTAAGATAATTTTTTAAGGAAGTTGAATTCCTAATCACTTGAACTAATTATTATTGGGTTTAACAATAAATTTTTTGCAAATAATCAATTGACACTAATGATATTAAAGTTTAAATATAAAGTTTTTATAAAATAACAAAATATTAATTTTTCTATCTACCTAGAAATAAACCATAAAATTTGTTAATGGGAGTAAGAACAATTTGATGCATTGTGAAACATAAATCAGATATAAGAGCATTTTATCGGTTTGTATCATAGCAGCAGATCGTTGTACTATTACTTTTTTATTTTAACAAAGCACATATTTTACATTATTATTGTGTGAATATTAAAAAAATAAATTTTAAATTGTTAAAATAAAAAAATAAATAAAAACATATTAATCTCCTGGAAACTTTAATAAAATTATACAAATCTTTTTTCTAATTTCAAAACTTATTCAAAACTCCTTTAAAACATAAAATAAAGCGAAGCATAAAGCCAAATTTCAATTTTTTAATAAAATAGTAAGAAAAATTATTATATATTTAAATTAAATAATATATATTAATATAAAATATTCTAAATATTTTGTGATGAAAATATATTTTAATTAAATTTAAATAGTTAAAACATAATTAATAAAAAAGTTAAATTTTACTATAAATACTATAGATTTTTAGTAACTTGAATTTAATCAAATCGTATATTTAATAATAGGTAAATATATTTTTATCAAGAAAATAATATAAAATTCTTAGCCTTCATTCGATTTTTTTTTTCAATTATCAATTTTGATGTGAACTCTGGACTGGCGCCTCCAATAACGACGTCGTTCAGAGCGTCAGCAGCTTCGCTGCTTCCTTGAAGGCATAGACATTTCTCGCGTTGTCTTCCTCCCGCACGCCCTAGATCTTCCTACTTCCTTCTCGCTGTTCTCTCCAAGTACTTCAACCATGACTAAACAGCAAGCTAATTGGTCTCCCTACGACAACAATGGCGGGTAATTGTTTTTTATATCTTTACAGATGTGCTATTTTGTTTCTGTATTCCGAAATTTTTTCATGTTAATGTTTTATAAGCCTTTTTTTTATTTTAATTTCTAGAACGTGTGTTGCAATTGCTGGAGCTGATTATTGCGTTATCGCTGCTGATACGAGGATGTCGACTGGTTACAATATCCTCACCCGGGATTACTCCAAAATCTGCAAATTGTATGGGGCGTATTGCTGTTTAATGTTTCTTTTGCTCTTAGCTTTTTGTTGTTAACTTATTTATCACATGGTGGGTTTGTTGATGTAATGTGTAGGTCTCCGTTGTGGAATTTATTTGGTTTTTCTTATTATGTTACAAACTATAGACGCGGGGATTCGTAATTTAGTTTTTTTTTTTTTTAAATTTCTTTTTAGAGGATTATTAATCGATTTTGTTTGAAATGGGATGAGGAGAACTAGAAAATTTTATTGTCATTGGGAGAAAAAAAAAGCCTCTATTTTGATAATTTTGATCAGTTTTTGAGTGATACCATTTTACTAACTTGTATATGTAATTTCTTATGTGATCATTAATTGCACGTACAACAACTATTGTGTCAAATCTCTAGGGTACTCCAAAACATGCAGTTTGCAATAAAGCATCATTTGATGATAAGTTTGCAGATTTTGTTTATGTCAAATCTCTTTATCAGAAAGATAACTTACTTCCTGTTTGTTAATGCCCAATATTTTTCATTGGTGTATAGCAAAGCATTATTTCTTGTAGCTTATGTCTATAAGTTTTACATTTTGACAAATGCAAATAACTCTTATCTAGTCAATCAACTCAGGTGTCTGTCTTCTTTGTTCCTTTTTGCAAGTATTATATAATACTGTTTGTAGATGCTGTGTTCTACTTTAGTACTCTTCTGAAAATATCTGTCTTATATATTTCTTCCATCTGGCCTCTCAGAGCGGATAAATGTCTGATGGCCTCTTCTGGTTTTCAAGCTGATGTGAAAGCATTACAAAAGGTCCTGTCTGCTAGACACTTGGTAAGTCAATACATATAACTAACAGTGTTTCACCTATAAAATTTTGGCAAACCTAGCATCAGTTCTGTATTTAGTTTTTTGTGCTATGACAATATTCTGACTTTATCAATTATTCATTTCTCACACATTTGATTATGATGATACTTCACCTTGCTCATTTATGGATGGTTTTAGGCTCCCTATTAATAAAGCAACCTCCCTTAATGAGAAGGGTTGATTTAGTTTATAGCAACTACTTGTATCTTATATTTATGAATCTAGGTTGCAAGAGTACTCTAACTTCAGTTGATTGTACCACTATTGTTAGTTCTTTTCATCATGATGGAAATGATAAGTGGCAGTTCTTGCTTGGAGTATTACTTATTCAAAGTTGTGAAGAAAAAGTTTGTGGAAGATAATAGGCTAACAAGTTTGAAGAAAAAATATAATGTTCTGCTATCTTTCTTCTCCATTTTCCTTTTGGAAAATTATTTTTCTTATGGTCTCTGTGAAAAGTGCCCGCATCCAATATAAATATACAAATGGGTCTATGTTTTTCTTTCATAACTTCATTCCATAATGATTTAGTGATATAAATTACATGATACATTTAAGCTTATGGATTTTTACATTTTCAAGATGTAATTTGGTTGAGTCATTATTAAGTTTTAAAGAATGTAAAGTTTAAATTTGTACTGGACTTGTATATATTTTGTGTGTGTAATTCCCTGGTTTCACTTTACCTTCTGTTGGTCTATTTTGAATCACTTCTTCTTGAAAAAAAATTAAAAGGAAAGATAGAAGGGCAGATATGATATTGTCTTGTCAATTTTAAACGCAGATATATCAGCACCAACACAACAAACAGATGAGCTGCCCTGCGATGGCTCAATTGCTTTCCAACACTCTATACTACAAGCGCTTCTTCCCTTATTATTCATTCAATGTTTTGGGTGGGCTTGATAATGAAGGTACACGTGTATATAACTTTATATGCTTGTTCATGAGCTAATAATTTAGTTTCTAATAGCCACATCCCCATAAAATAGGAAAAGGATGTGTCTTCACCTATGATGCTGTTGGTTCCTATGAGAGGGTTGGATATAGCTCCCAAGGTTCTGGTTCTACACTCATTATGCCATTTTTGGATAACCAACTAAAGTCCCCTAGCCCACTTCTATTACCGGCAAAGGTGGAGTACTCAATTTGGTGCTTTCCTTGAATTACTTGCACAAACTTGAAATATGCCAATTCTTTTCTTTAAAATTTTATCATTTTGCAGGATGCTGTTACTCCCCTATCTGAAGCAGAAGCAGTGGATCTCGTCAAAACTTGTTTTGCATCCGCAACCGAGAGAGATATATACACTGTAAGTTTTGTTCCTTGCATGGCTGCTATTTCTTAAGCGAATGAACTTCTAACTTTTTATGGATATTTTACAGGGAGACAAGCTTGAAATAGTTATCCTAAATGCTGGTGGTATCCGTCGGGAATACCTGGACTTAAGGAGAGATTGATGATTTACGCTGGAGGGTGCTATTGGTGTTATGGAATTCTGTCTCTAAGGTGCTTGACATGCTCTTGGAATGGTAACTTGCTGTGGTTTGTATTGCCCTTGAGGCAACAATTGAAAAGGTTTTCCAGTGAACCTTAGTTGAAGTACTGATCACTTTATATTGTATTTAGACGGTTCTCCTCAAGCTAGAATTGGATGCTATTCGAGTAAATTTGGTAGGATTGCTCTCATTACGTGCTTAAAAATGTTTTTTCTCTACCTATACCATTCAGGTGTACTTTGTTAAAACGTAACTGAATCTTGTTGGGCTATAGAGCCCAGGCTGATGATGACGTTTGATTTACTTGCATAAGCCCCATCGATTTTAAATCTCACAGATCACTTGTAATCCTCCTTTTTCTTTTAAATTCTACTATTATATACATAAGTTAGTTATATGGATAAAAGTTGAACCTCAATTTTTCAAAGCATAGAATAATTGTTTGAATACTCATCTTCAATTTCCAAAGGTCGCAAATTTAGTGCAAGATTTTTGCAATCGTAGTAATCCAAGAATGATACTTTTCCCAGGAGAAATTCTAGCATACTTCTGAGGTGAAAGCAAAGTAAAAAAATTTCTTCGGTTTCATTTTTTTATGGTACATTATTTTGTAGAATATTTTTATTTATTTATAAGTAAGTGAGTAATATATGAACTTATGCTCTTGATTAAAAAAAAGTACTAAAGTTATAAATGAAAATAATTTCCTTTTTGAAAAAGAGAAAGTTATTTTTCATTCAATTTTTTATATTTGACATTAAATATATAAATTATTTTTCATTATTTTGATATTTCATAATTATAATGTTATAAAAAAATGTTTTCCATGAGAAAAGCATTGTTTTAGATGGGAGAGGGAATTCCAAGCATGTGAATTCTACGTCATTTTAAGTTTCGTCCATTTATGTGTTCTGTTTTGTCTCATTTTGAACAATATCTTAACATAATAATTCCGGAAAGGAGGCTATTTAAATCCTTAAAGAATCAACTTTTTAAATTGTTTTTCTACTCTTTTAACTTTTCACAATCTGTGTACGGTATCAAGTTCCAATTCCCACCGGAAGAACTCAGTTGTG
The DNA here is from genome assembly GCA_020226215.1 of Sindora glabra. Lineage (NCBI taxonomy): Eukaryota > Viridiplantae > Streptophyta > Magnoliopsida > Fabales > Fabaceae > Sindora > Sindora glabra. The sequence continues at coordinate 23,814,270 of CM035234.1, forward strand.
AATTGTGAAGTATTCATCAGCATCAACGTTGGAAAACTTTGATTTTGATGCGGATAGAACGAGAATCAAGGTTAAAGAAAGGAAAAATTTAGATAAAGATTAAGGTACATCACTATATCATATACATATGATTTGAAATTATTAGATTTTATTCAACTTGTGTAATATTGCACAAGTCAATAAACTTATGTCGTGATGCACCATTATTATACTCTATGGAAGTCCCTATCAAAATTTATGGTACATCATCAAAATGAAAAGCTTGAATTTATTCATCTATGTAGTATTAATGAATATATATTGATCAATGTATTCAAGCCTTTTATTTTACTAATATATTAGTGCAATTGGTATACTATAAGCACTCCATAAAAGTAAAGTTTCAACTCTTTGCGTGCACCATTTTCCATTCATTTTTCAAATCTATGTGTAGGGATGTTAGTGGGATGGAATGAGAGTAGATTTACCTTAAACTATTTCACCCCACACCCCACCATTTATCCTAAACTTGTCCCGACTCATAGAATGGGGTAAGTTAGAGTACTAGTGCCTCATGGGGAAATTCATAAAAAAGGAAAAAATAGAAAATTTTGATAAAAATATCAAATTTTATATATTTGAAATTCAAATCAAAATAATATATAATATATAATATAATTTCACTATATAAGCCTAGAAATATACATAGTTTAGTTAACAATTTCAAATTATAAGAAAAATAATGAATATACATGATGTATAAGTTAAAAGAAACACTATTTTTTAAAATTTTTCATATAATAGTTAAATTTTAAAAATTAAAAATAATATTATTAAAAAGTATTAAAATAGTTAAATGATTAAAATATTTACATGTCACGACCTTAATCTGATCGTGACTAACGTGGAATCCCTCTTCAATTTCCATCAACTTATTCCTAACTAATTATCTTAATTCATAATAACAAATGTCATGCATTTATAAAGGATCTAATATTGTAGAAAGAAAACATTCAATGAGATTTCTACAAAAGATAGAGAAGTTAGGCATGCTTATAGCATCCTAAAATGAGGATAAAGACTAACTCAAGAGGAATCAGTTCCACATTCCCTCTATTTAATTTTATGACAAACAAGAGGTCCAAAATATTTTATGAACATGAATTTATGCTATCAAAATACCATCAATGAGTTATTTTGAACTTTAGCTCTGAGCGAGTAGAGGTGAAAGCTCAACCTAAGAATTTGTAAAATAAAATATGAAAGAGTGAATCCGCAGCTTAGTGAGTGAATAATCTATAAAAATAATAACATTTCATACTTATTTACCTACTAACTATCCTCCTTTGACCATTCATATTACATTTAAGCATATTAATAAACAAGAGCCATTAACACTGAGATTAACACATAGTTATTTCATTTTTAATGTATCATATAATAATACTTATGGCTAATTACACTCGAAATCATATTTCATTCGAATTGATAAATAGTAAATAAAATACATTCATCCTCCTTTTATCTCCTAAGTGAATCTTATACCTTGCCTATTTTTATCCTTATTCCTCTTGAATCAACCTTATACCCAACCCACCTTATTATTGAGAATTTTTCATTTGGTATTCACAACATTGCACCCATCACATTTCTCACTTTTAATGCCACTAATGGCAAGATTCATAATGTAATTTAAATATTAGAGCTCAAGCTCTATTCAATATAAACACAATTTAATTTCAATATGCATCACAATACTTATTAACATCATTATGCATCCTTGTATAGCTACAAGCATCCACATATATTATAGTACTTAATTCATAAAGCATTTCTCAATATGTATATATATATGTCTCATTCCATGAGTAATGCAATAAGTTCATTATATCATATATTATATCATATAACTTCTAGTTTCTCATATCATGATTATCCAACCCATGTAATCATCTTACACTTATCTTAAACCACATTATCTTTAGTGTTTAGTGACTAAATACTTATGTTGGGCAATTAAAAGTCATGAAAACATAATATAGATAGGGTATGTGTTACTATATGGTCATCTTAACTATGACCTTTCAGTAGTCTTCTATGAATAACTTAAAAATTATAGATATAATATCCTTGAAACTTATTTCATACGAAAATAAGCTTTTCATAAACTAGTTATTTTGCCTAAATCGGTTAAGTTTTGAAATGATTATGCTTTTTTGAAAATAGACGCAAAAAGTTCATTTTTTGAAATCTTGAATTTTTTTTACTTTTGTCCATTATTTTCATGATATTTCAAAATGTATACAATATTTTGATTGAAACTAATTTCATTTGAAAGTAAACTTAATTACTTTTAAAGCAATAGATAGTTTGTTTAAAATGAACATAAGATAAAGGAGTCATGCAAAATGAACATAAGATAAAGGAGTCATGTCCCTTCAAAGTCAGCATAAAATTCTATAGTCGATGAATTGATTCATGAATCGATTTACTCACCCAGTTTTTACCTCTGGACCCTCAGAATCGAGTCCCTCAAAATTAATTAGTTACTTAATTTTGAGGCCTAGTTTTGCCTTTAGACCTTTGGAATTGATTCATTAATCCTCTGACCCTAGAATCGATTCGTGAATCAATTTATACATAAAAATCTCACTTTTCTATGAAATTTCCATTGTGCAACCAACCCAAAACACCTCATAAATACATATAATGCATATCAAACCTGAATACAATTATTAATATATTTATCTAACATCTTATACCATTTCTCTCCCTCATTTATTTTTTCAATTACATTAAAATAACCCAAATTCAAATAAAATCACACAAAAACTCATATTTCATCAATATCATCATAAAACCTCAAAATTAATGAATTTAACTAGATTATCCACTCACTTTATATGAAAGAAGATGCTAGAATGCTAGTTTGATGATCCATCAACCCTAATCACATCAAAATGCAAGGATTCTAAAGTTAAGGCTTAGAATACCCAACAAAATTAAATAAACCTTAAATCTTTCATCAACCAAGAAGAAGTAATATAGATTCTTAATGAAAACAATGTTCTTACCTTAATTGAATAAAGAAATTAAGAAGATTTAAAGTTTATCTTACTTGATTGATGAAGTAGTGGAGGAGTTATGTGGAGAGAGTGAGAAAAATGGAGAAATAAGGAGAAATGAGAGGGAAATAAGGGTTTAATTGATATGAGAGAAAAATATAGCCCCAGGAGTATTTTTGAAAAATTATTCTTAATCTTCTTTCATTCTCACATATTTACTTATATTAGTATATAACTTTATTTCTCAGGATTCTAATAAAATTTCTCTATCAAAATTTCACCTAAATCATATTCTCATATTTTTACTTTTATTAATTCCATTTTATTTTATATTTAACATATAAAATTCTTAATTCACATGAATTTGCTAGTTACTTTAGCTATTTTTCTCATATCAAAATTTCTAATTTACTAATAGTTAAGGAAGGTGTAGCATTATATATATAATATATACATGTATTATTTATATAGGTAAGTTTGTAATTTTACATATATGAAGTTTTGTAGGACAAATTGCACTATTATTATCTTACATTCCAAATTTACTCCGAAGCAAAAACTTGTCCCACACCTTATCTAGCAAAGTAAATTCTTCTATTATATTTGCATTTCGTTGGAGCAAAATTTGCAGGACAAGTACCTATCTTGTCATTTTGCCATCCCTAATCTAGAAAATCATCCTAATTGAGGCAAATGTAAGAAAGGGAGAATAGGCTTTTGAAGTCACCCAAATATTAACTTAGGTTGCACAGTCATACTTTAATCAAATTAGGAGGCTATTATTGTGAATAACGTCAATGGTACCACCCAGTACCCTTAATTGAGAGAGAAAGTATGGTGCATCACAAAATTTTCTTAACGTCACATGTAAATTTGAGTGATATAAACAAAAGATAAGCAAAATTTTCATGTAGAGATTTACAATTGCTTGTGCAAAAGATCAATTTTATCATTCTTTTTTTAAATAATGAGAGTGAGGAATCATATAATGTGTATATACGTAAATATTGAACTTAAATGTAGATTATGATGGGAAAAAATAAAAATTTTGAGACAATATCAATTTAAATGTCATTGTATCATTGATGGTTAGAGATCTAAATTTAATTTTTATGTACACACACACACACACACATGAATTTATGCGCAAAGGAAAAGTTCACAAAAAAACAGCATTAATGGATAATCACCAAAAACTTACATTATATCAAGAAGCAGAAGAGCTCTTTATCTTAAAAGAGGCCTTCCCAAGAACATAAGGTCATATCTTGAATTATCTTTCAAATTTGCTAGCTAATTTACTCATTTGTTCCTTTTATGTAAATACGGTAATTTTTCACATTCCAATCCCTTCTTTAACAAGAAAAATCAATTAGAAGTTTTCTTTTCTTTTTGTTATTTTTAATACAGTGAAAAAGGATATTTTTAATATTGGTAACTTTCACCGAAATGTTGCAATTTCTTTATAAAAATTGTATTTTTGAAAGAAGAAAACAAAGTTTTTAATTTTGTACATAAGTAATTATAATTTTGATTTCACAAATAAGTTGCATTTATGATTTTTCACAACATTTTTATAAAAACTTTTCATCATTCTCATGAGAAAATTGTTTATATATTCCATTGTCATTGTTGCTCAGTCCTAATCTTTAGTATTATTGAATAATAATGCATGTTAGGAAAAATTATAAATAATCCTTCCAATTATGAGGTTTTAGATTTCAATCCCTTAAATTATGGAAACTTAAATTTTACTCCTATAATTATATAAAATTTAAATTTTATCCTATAATTATATAAAATTTAAATTTTATCCTATAATTATATAAAATTTAAATTTTACTCCTATAATTATATAAAATTTAAATTTTATCTTTATTGTTACCAAGTTAACAGTTGTAATGCTTAATAATGGTTATAAACCAACACCATCATTCTTAATGGCAGTAGTTATTTAGTAAATAAAAGAATCAGTGAATATAATAATAATTTTTAACCGTTGATAAATGAAATATGATAGTGATAGTTTTTATAATAAATTTTGTTAACTTGATAATAGTGGGATAAATATTAAATTTTATATAATTAGATGGAATAAAATTTAAATTTTTATAATTCAAAAAGATAAAATTGGACAATACTTAGTTAAAGGAATTATTTGAATTCAACTCTACGTCTTATAGCCAAGAAAAATACACCCTCATGTAATTGTAAAGACAGGGAGAGGGGTTTAATGACCCTTCAATTTTAGGGATTTTGAAAGATTTTTTTATATATCCAATCCAACCAGGGAGGAAAGCTGTCTTCTGACCATTGAATTTCTTCTATATCCTTATCTTCCCTTCTCCTCCATTTATCTTTCGTTCGTTCTCCTATCGTCCAAACAACATCCCGGTAGTTGTTTAGTAAGAGACAAAGTTGGCCATTTATCCATACGGTTTTCCTGTGTGCTAGCAAAAACCTATATAAATCACGTAATAGAGATGAGAACAGGCACTAACTCTTCATGCAATAGTATTTTTTTTTATTACATTCAGCCACTACACCGATTTCCATGGAGCTTGCTCTGCAAGTAATGTTTGTTCCTTTCTACTTCCAGCAATCAAGTTCTTCTCTTCTGCATATTTAATATATTTTTCCCCCAAAATCGACACTATTTTGTAGCAAACCTCTGGTAAGTCGTCTTCATCACCATCCAAAATGGTTTTGTATTCTTGCTGGCAAAGCTTATGCTCATAGCGTATCCGATTAGCCTGGACCGTCAAAATACCTTCCACTTTACATTTCGTAGAGTTTTTTTTTCCTTTTTAAAACCATTTCTCACCTTAACCGGTCGAGTAAATTATGATTGATAGATATAACTTTAGTCTTGATTATGAATTATGAGATATAGAATTATCCCCACAATTTTCTTTTTGTTCTTTTAGGCTTTTTGTTTTTTGTCTGATTTCAGGGTGAAGTTTGGATAAGATATTTGCATTCCTGATAGATTAGATTTCAAATTATAGCTCTTTGATAAAAGTTCATATTTTTGTTATGATTTGATGGCATATCCTAGTCTTTGTAATTTAGATGTATTGACTGAGGTGGATATTAAAAGAAAAAAGCCTGAATTGTCTAGGGATCTCATACGAGGACAAAGCAGTGGACATTTTGAAAGGGGAGCAGTTTAGTCCAGGTAAGCAAATGCATAGCTCTAACATATGCTTTTACTTTGGTGGGTGAACTGAATATGTGCTAGAAAGGCTTATTTGAATCAAATTTAATCGCTTTTGGTTAAATTTCGGGTTGAGAGATTGAATCCTCTTCATTATGCTCTGGTATTGGTTTATGATAATGTGGTGGTTTTAGACTCCATTGCCATACTTCTGGATTGTTCAATGGTGGATTTTGCTGAAAATAATAATTTCTGAACTCAAGTCCAGATCAGGAACCATTGTTTTTTATTGTCAGTATTGCATCAATCTTAGGGTTTGTTTTGGGATTACCTAGGTTTGGCTTTTACTTAGAGATTATATGGATCCTCAAATGGACTAGAGGATTTTGAATAATGCTAGTCATACCCATTGTGCTTAGTCTTACTGTATACTTAGTAAAATCTAATTAAAAATGGCAAAATGCCCCATTACTTGCTTAACTTGCCTTCCTTGTTCAAATGCTGCCAAATGTTATTTGAGTGAGACTGGGTGAATCAAAATGAGCGTGCATGGTACTACTCCAGGTTTTTAAGCTATTATGATGCTTCAGTTTCTTTGCAGTGGTTTTATTTGGTTTCTCATATTACAGTTTGTTGGTCGTAGAACCATCCCCTAGTTATGACATTTTCCTTAGCTTTTTTTCCCCCCCTTTTTTTAGGTTAATATTTGGAGGGTAAATATACTCAGAGACCATTGTTGCCAGTTGATCCTCAACTTAGAGCTCTCAATCTTCGAGCAAAATTTGAGATGATGGACAGTTTGGATTTTACCTTCCAATGGGATGATTTCTTGGTTTGTTCTTGTTGTTGGACTGTTTGGTTTGCAACATAAATATGTTAACTTGTGATTCCAAATTGAATGCTGTATCAATTGTCATGTTGTACCTTTGTGAACAACTACATGGTGAAGGCTTTTTTATCCCCCCCCCCCCCCCCCCAAAAAAAAAAAAAAAAAAAAAAAGGAAAAAAGGAGACATAGACAAAGCTTGTTGTAGGTTTGGGAGTTCGGAGGGAAAGGAAAGAGAAAACAACAAGAAAGGTGGAAAGCAAGGGAAGGAAGGCATTTAGATGTTTAGAAAACCCTCCAAAATTCTCCAAATTGGATAAACACAAAATAGTGAGCAGTGGAGGTTGTTGGAAGACTTTATAGGATTGGTCATAAATCTCCCATCTCTTCCCCTCCTTTAATAAAACTCCCAAACAAGAAAAAGGTTATGACATAACCTTCACCCCATTCTCCCCCATCCAAACAAGCGTTAATGTTAATTAATAATGGAAAGAAGTTTCATCATAAAATATCTTATGCTTCTGTGGTCTGCAAGATATATAGAAGACCTGGAGAATCTTTCACCTAGGCAATTTTCTTACTATACTATATTTCTGCAGCACAAATTGTGGTTTAGACATGCTTTGCTCAAAATCTCTTGTGGGTGTGCTTTTGTCGTGATCTTGTAATAACATTATGTTACTGGTAGGCTGCGTTATCAGCTCCAGTATGCAACCACTTCTGGCAGGAGGTCTGGTTTTATCTTCCTTTTGACGTATTTGGATTGGTTGTGTGCTGCAATATATTGTATTTATGACGTTTTTCTTTATTCTACAGAAAAACTTGGCAAAAATGCTTGGTGCAGAGCCACAAATGTGGCCCATTTACTATGGACAAGGATTTTTCAGGTAAGAATTTGCCAAAGAATATGTGTCTCCATATTTCTCAACCGATTATATTTTTATTTTTTATATCAGACACCATAATATCATATGAAACATAATAAAGTTGATTTATGTGTGGAACTTAGAGATCTGGTTTTTGGAGAAGTTGTGAAGTTCACTGAAGCTTGTCAGTTCATCCTTTCCAATCAGTATCTACTAGCATCAATTTGTTAAGAATGGTGATCACTCTCCTGAGTTAATATTATTATTTAGAAACATTATCTCAAATTTCCTAATATGTTTTCTTTGGTACAAGGGAATTACATTAAACGGGGAGGGGGGTGCTGGGGGGGGGATCGAACTCCTGTCCCCCCCTGATGCCACGACCTTGGCCTAGCCAAGGGAGGGCCAGCTGGCCAGCCGGCCAGCCGTGGCAAATTTCCTAATATGAGGAAATCCTGTTTCACACTTGAGGCAGAACATGTATTTGTCTTTTGGGGACATAATGATATGCCTTGGAAACTCTTGGTTTCTCATGGATTTTAAAAGCATACAAATATACAATGGACAAATGGCATTTAGTATATTAGCAGTTTTATTCTGATAGTTTCTTGCTTAGACTTATCTCTTTATCTTCACAAATTCTTCACGTAGTCAGTCAGCTACTCTTGGATATTAAAATGGTCTTTTTATGGCCAATATTCAGCTCTTGAAAGTTGTTGAAGGATTTTGCTGGCACATAAGCCACTGGAGAACAGGTCTACATGGTAACATCTAGTAGCCTAGAAATTTCTTTTCTATTCTTTCTTTTAACACGACTATTTACTTATGTTGACTTTCTGGGTCATTGTTTGAATTGGTTATTGTCAGTCTGCAATTCCTCAAAAATTTATTTCTTCTGGTTACATATTTTTAAAGGTTGAGAAGGGAAATGCACATTGGGCCTTGTTAATTAAAGAGAAATTTGTACTACTATATCCTCAATTGAATTAGGCAGTCACTATATATAATATAATATAAAATACATATCATAAAACATAAGTGATGTGGGACATAATGTTACTTATCTACTAACACTTCCCTTCAAGCTGGGCTATAAATATTAATCATGCCTAGCTTATTACAAATTACATCAATCTGTTTCCCTGGAAAAGCCTTAATAAATAAATCAGCTAATTATTCCCCAATTCTAATATGTTTAAGACTGATAACCCCTTCTTGTAACTTTTATCTAACAAAGTGACAGTCAACCTCTACATGTTTATGAAAAACTGGATTCGAAGCAATATGAGTAGCAACTCGATTGTCACTCCACAATTGCATAATTTCCTAAGTCTTGATGTCAAGTTGCTGAAGAAGATAAGCAACCCATACAAGTTCAGATGTAGCATGAGTCATAACTCGATATTCAGACTCTGCACTGGAGCGAGATATAACTGCTTGTTTCTTACTTTTCCAAGACACAAGGTTTCTTCCAACAAACACACAATACCCAGAAGTAGATCTTCGATCTATGGGACATCCTGCCCAATCTGCATCAGAAAAAGCTTCCACTCTGCAATGATCATGATTTTTATATAAAACTCCTTGAATAGGTGCTTTCTTCAAATACTTCAAAATATGTGTAAGAGCATCCCAGTGAGAAGTTCTTGGAGAGTTCATAAATTGACTAACCACACTTACTAGAAAAGCAATGTTAGGGCTAGTTATAGTAAGGTAGTTCAATTTTCCTATCAATCTCCTCTACCGCTCGAGATCTTCAAGTAACTCCCTATCTTCTGGACTAAGCTTAATATTTGTAATCATAGGAGTTTCACATGGTTTAATACCAATCATCCTGGTTTCTTTCAAGAAAATCCCCTTTCTTCGAGACAAGCAATCTCAATGCCTAAGAAATATTAAAGTGTTCCTAGGTCTCTAGTCTGAAATTTAGCCTAAAAGAAAACTTTCAATTGTGAAATGCCTAGTTTGTCACTTCCTGTAATCACAATATCATCAACATATACAGTTAGAAGAATACATCCTGAATCAGATTGTTTGAAAAACACAGAATGATCATAATCACTTTTTTCCATTTCAAATTCTGTCACTACTTTACTGAACCTTCCAAACCAAGACCGAGGAAATTGTTTCAACCCATATAATGATTTCTTCAAACATAGTACTTTCCCACACTCCCCCTGAGCAACAAACCCAGGTGGTTGCTCCATATACACTTTTTCATGTAAATCACCATGTAAAAAGGTATTTTTAACATCCAACTGTTGAAGAGAACAGTTATTAATAGCAGCAAGAGAGATAAGCAATCGAACGGAAGTAATTTTGGCCACTCGGGAAAAAGTCTTTGAATAATTAATACCATAGATCTGAGCATATCCCTTAGCTACTAAACGTGCTTTTAAATGAGTAACATAACCATCCAGATTCACTTTTACAGTAAATACCCATTTACAACCAATGGATTGTTTTCCATCAGGTAAAGGCACAAGATCTCATATTTGATTCGCCTCAAGAGCTGTCATTTCTTCTTCCATAGCAGCGCGTCACCCATCATGAGAAAGAGCTTGAGAGTATGACTTAGGAACAGTAATAGTGTCTAAGGAGGTTGTTAGTAAATAGGTTCCACATCTATTATATTCTGCTATATGTACCCCTGTATTATAATATATGGCTATTCTGTTTCCTTCTAAGCCTTTTTTTCCTATTTCCCTCCATATTTTTGGGTGCACCTGTTTTGTTCATGATCACCATCCCCAGGTATCGAAATTGGATCCTCGGTCTTTGAAGTGTGTTTTTCTTGGCTATTCTCGTACTCAAAAAGGGTATCGATATTTTTCTCCTGAGTTAAATCATTATATTATTTCTTCTGATGTTTCATTTTTTGAGTCTACCCCATTCTTTGGGTCGTCTCCCTCTTCCTCCCCCTTGCCAGCACCAGATCATATTGATGAATACTTCCTTATCCCTCCTCCTTCACTGGACTCACAAGTTCATCCACCACAAAATTTGGTTCGACCTCCAATTCAGTTTGTTTATTCTCGTAGAGTGCAGGTACCACCAGTAGCTCCTCCACCGGTCATGCAACAGCCATCTGATCTAGACTCGCTTTCCCACGGTCCGTCAGCTTCATCTCCTCTACCGGCTTCTTCCTCAGCAGATCTTCCCCTTGTGTCTTCTGATTTGGATCTTCCGATTGCTTACCGAAAAGGTATCCGTACTTGCACTCAGAAAGGTAACCCTCACCACCCTTATTCCATCTCCACCTATGTCTCTTATTCTTCTTTACCTGCTTCTTCTCGAGCCTTCATTGCTTCTTTAGATTCTATTACTGTTCCTAAGTCTTATTTTGAAGTTCTTTCTCATAATGGGTGACGTGCTGCTATGGAGGAAGAAATGTCAGCTCTTGAAGCTAATTAGACATGGGATCTTGTGCCTTTACCTGATGGTAAACAATCCATTGGTTGCAAATGGGTCTTTACCGTCAAAGTGAATCCAGATGGTTCTATTGCTCGTTTAAAAGCACGTCTAGTTGCTAAAGGTTATGCTCAGACCTATGGTGTTGATTATTCAGAAATTTTTTCCCCTGTGGCCAAGATTACCTCTGTTCGTTTACTCATCTCTCTTGCTGCTACTCATGATTGGTCTCTTCATCAATTAGATGTTAAAAATGCCTTTTTACATGGCGATTTGAATGAGGAAGTGTACATGGAGCAACCACCTGGATTTATTGCTCAGGGGCAATGTGGCAAGGTATTACATTTAAAAAAATCATTATATGGGTTGAAACAATCTCCTCAAGCTTGGTTTGGGAGATTCAGTGAAGTAGTGACAGAATTCGGAATGAAGAAATGTGATCATGACCACTCTGTGTTTTATGGACAGTCTAGTTCAGGATGTATTCTTTTGGCTGTATATGTTGATGATATTGTGATTACAGGGAGTGATAAGTTGGGGATCTCACAATTAAAAGCCTTTCTTTAGGCTAACTTCCAGACTAAGGACTTGGGAGCGCTTCGGTATTTTTTAGGCATTGAAATTGCTCGAGGGCGAAAAGGGATTTTCTTATCTCAAAGGAAATATGTGCTTGATCTCTTGAATGAAACAGGAATGATTGGAGCTAAACCATGTGAGAACCCTATGATTCCAAATATTAAGCTTAATCCACAAGATGGGGAATTACTTGAAAATCCTGAACAGTACAGGAGATTGGTGGGAAAATTAAACTATTTTACTATAACTAGGCCTGGTATTGCCTTTCCAGTAAGTGTGGTTAGTTAGTTTATGAACTCCCCAAGGACTTCTCACTGGGATGCTCTTACACACATTTTGAAGTACTTGAAGAAAGTACCTGGTCGAGGAGTCTTATATAAAAATCATGGTCATTGCAGAGTGGAGGCTTTTTCTGATGCAGACTGGGCTGGATGTCCTATAGATCGGAGATCAACTTCTGGGTATTGTGTATTTGTTGGAGGAAATCTTGTATCTTGGAAAAATAAGAAGCAAGCAGTTGTATCTCGCTCCAGTGCAGAATCTGAATACCGTGCTATGGCTCATGCTACATCTGAACTTGTATGGATTAATTATCTTCTTCAGCAACTTGGCATCAAGACTCATGGGATTATGCAATTGTGGTGTGACAATCGAGCTGCTACTCACATTGCCTCAAATCCAGTTTTTCATGAACGGACTAAACATGTAGAAGTTGACTGTCATTTTATTCGACCGAAGTTACAAGAAGGAATTATTAGTCTTAAACATATTAGAACAGGGGAACAATTAGCTGATTTATTTACTAAAGCTCTTCCGGGAAAACGGGTTGATGAAATTTGTAACAAGCTGGGCATGATTGACATCTATAGCCCAGCTTGAGGGGGAGTGTTAGTAAATAGGTTCCACATCTATTATATTTTGCTATATGTACCCTGTATTATAATATATATAGTGACTGCCTGACTCAGTTGAGAATATGGCAATACAAATTTCTCTCTTAATTAACAGAGGTAATAAATGATCGAGAAGAAGCAGGTAAAGAAGAATATGACACATAGTTGGAAATGGAATAAGGATGGTTAGGGTTACCTTTTTGAGTACAAGTATGAATACCTTTCCGATGAGCAATAGGTAGATCCAAATTAGAAGACATAGGAGGAGGATTTGATGAGGAAGAAACCGGCAGGGGAGATGAAGCTGACGGATCGTTCGGAATTAAGTCTGGATCAGATGTTTGTGGCTTTTCTGGTGGAGGAGCTGCTAATTGTACCTGCACTCTACGAGAATAAACATATTTAATGGGAGGTCGAAACCAATTCTGTTATGAAGAAACTTGTAGATCCTGTGAAGGAGAAGATACAAGAAAGTATTCATGAACAAGTTCTGAATCTGGCAAGGTGGAGGAAGATGGAGAAGGCCCAAAGAATGGGATAAATTCAAAAAATGTAACATCAGAAGATACAATGTAACGATTTAAGTTAGGAGAAAAACACCTATACCCTTTTTGAGTACGAGAATATCCAAGAAAAATACACTTAAAAGACCGAGGATCTAATTTGGATACCTGAGGACGATTATCATGAACGAAACGTGCATCCAAAAATACGTGGGGAAATAGGGAATAAGGATTTAGAGGGAAACAAAGTAGAAAAAGATACCTGACCATTAAGAACTGAAGAAGGCATGTGATTTATCAAAAAACAAGTTGTAGAAACTGCATTTGCCCAACAAATTTTAGGAACTCTCATCTGAAATAAAAGGGCACGAGAAACTTCCATTAAATGTCGATTTTTTCGTTCAGATAGCCCATTTTGTTGTGGAGTAACAGCACAGGATGATTGATGAATTATACCATATTGTGATAAATAAGTTGAAAACTGTGTGAAAAAATACTCCTTAGCATTATCACTTTGAAAATTATGAATAGTTGTGTGAAACTGATTTGTAACTTCAGCATCAAAAGTACGAAAAATATTAAATAACTCTGAACGGTTTTTCATCAAATAAAGCCAAGTCATTCTTGAATAATCATCTACAAAAGATACAAAATAAAGAAAACTAGATTTTGAAACAATTGGACAAGGCCCCCAAATATCTGAATGTACTAACTCTAATGGAGACGAAACTCGCTTATTAATTCTAGGAACATATGATGGACGATGTTGTTTAGCGAATTGACAAGACTCACAATCTAAATGAGAAACAGACTCTAAGTTAGGACATAACTTTCGTAAGGATACTAATGAAGGGTGACCAAATCGACAATGTAACTGATGTGGAGTAGGGGTAGCAGTAGTAGCAATTAGTTGAATAACTTTGCTATCCAGTATGTACAATCTCCCAGATTTATATCCCCTATTCAAAATCTTCTTCGTCAACAAATTTTGAAACACACAATAACCAAGAAAGAAGAAAACGCCACAATTATAGGTACGAGTAATTTGGCTGACTGAAAGTAAATTAAATGAAAAATATGGGAGACACAACATTAGAAAGAAAAATATTAGGAGTGACATTAACCATACCACTTCCAATAACAGAAACATTAGACCCATTGGCTAAAGTAACATAAGAAGGATGAGAGGTATTAAAGGAAAACACAATACCTTTTTGACCTGTCATATGATCAGTGGCTTCAGAATCAATGACCCATCTAGAATTTGAATTGGAGAGACATGCAATGGGATTACCTATTTGAACTATTGAGGTAGTGGATTGAGTAGGTGGCGATTGTAAAAAGGCCTCCAATTGCAAATACTCAGCATATTCACTATCGGATAGTAATTTACCATTGTTTCTTGATTCTTTTGTGCTACTAGGACTCCTAAATTTGCTTTTCAAATTAGAATCAGCATCCATGATGAATTAATTTATCCAGCTAGCAAAGCAGAAATCCACAAAATTATCTCAAAAATAGAAAACACTACTTGGAGACACAAAACCACAAAACCAACCTTACAGAACAACTCAGAATCCTCCGAAACAGTGCCATACCGAAGATCGCGGCTTGCTGATCCTCCACGTGCCTCCGTCCTCCTCTGCGCATGGGCTTCACGCGCCTCTGTACACACGCGCTGTGTTGCCACGTGCCTCCTATTCGGGATCGACTTGTCCTGATCTGCTGCCCGGTGTACCCAGACCTTCCTTCTGGCGGCTGGTTCTGCTCCCATGACATTGAATAGTACCGTTAATCTCCTCCACCATCGTACACTGCCACCAATCAGCAACATTGAGGTTTGGGCTTTCACCAATATGTGGCTTAGAATGCCTTTAGTCCCACCATGACCTTAGTCACGCATAAAAGAAAAATAAAAGGAAGGAAGAAGAGAGAGAGTTGGGTTGTTTTTGTTTGTTGGTTTGTTGATTGGGATAGAAGAATGATTGCTAGAAGGATGATTGCTAGAAGGCTCTAGATACCATGTTAATTAAAGAGAAATTTGTATTACCATATCCTCAATTGAGTTAGGTAGTCACTATATATAATATAATACAGAATACATATCATAAAACATAAGTGATGTGGGACATAATGTTACTTATCTACTAACAGGCCTTTTATTCTTCTCACAATTTGTCAGATATTTGTTTCTCATTTTTCATTTTGAAGATAATATAATTGAAGTGATGGATTTGTTTCTCTTGGGTTCCAAATTTTCGTGTGCTACCAACACTAGTTATTAGGATTATCTGATTCCTTTTTAATTGGATTCTCAATTTCTTCTTTCCTATTAATTTATAATTTTGTCACGATCTCAAGAGCTTATCCTTCATCTCTAATTGGTCATATCCATCCTCGTCATCTAGAATATATGAATTCCTTTAGTGGTTTAATTTAAAAATCTTGGATGAAACAGTGGAGGATGATGATGATATTTAGAAGTTGTACTTCCACTAAAAGACATATCTAACCAAGCAAAAGGCTATAATCTGCAGGCTGATGTGTTTTTGGCTCCACAGCCCAGTGCAACAGTGCAGAGGTTTAATATTGATATGGTAAAGTATATATTCTATAATTTCTTGATAATGTTTCTTTTGTTCCTTATTATCTTTATCTGAGGCACAAGCATGCCTGGTCAGGAGAAGTTGCCCCTATTTTGCTGAGTTACCTGAACTTAGCAATAATTAAGAAATTCTTGAGTGATCCTTTCTTTCATAAAGTTCTTACAATGAGTTTGTTCCAATTACAAACTTTAAAAGTTATTTCACATAAAAGGAAAGAAGTATAGCTGAAAATGCCATAACATGTAAACTGGAATTGGCAAAATAAAAACTTGACTCCTACATTGTAAAGATGGAGCAATAAGGTTAATATTCCACAACAACTAACCAACTAGGGAGTTCTCACTTTGAATTGGCTTTTTCTACCTGGGTTTTGAAGAAATACCATTTGCTGCACATTTATTTTTGGCTCTTAGTGTTGCATACTAGACTTGAATGTTTGTAATTGGATATGAAAATTGGAGAAAGCAATTAGCATAAATGGAAAACATGTCAACTTTTTTTCTCCCCCCTATAAGTAGTAGCTTCAGAAAATTGCAACATTCTGAAATGGCATTGCATAATGTTCTACTTCTACTGATCAGGTATACTGAAATAGCAAATAGATTGAGCTATTATCAGTGTGTTTATCTTGTAACACTGTCATTTATTTTTCTAAGTTGTAGAAATGATGAACATGTCAAAATTGTTTTTGCACTCCAAATTTCTGACCTTGAGTCATCTGTATGAAACGTGCCAAGCTCTACTGGAGTTCGAGGCTTCATTGCAGAAAGGCAACCTGATGCCTGCAGAAAGTCTTGACTAGTACCATGCTACCATGCATGGTAAATGAGTGCACAAGCACAAGCTACGTAGTGCTAAGGTGGTGAAATATTAAGTTCATACTGGTTTTACTGTTTGTATGCTTTTATTATATACTTTGCACTTCAAACATAATTGATATAATACTTAGAAATATATTCCAAACCAAGAGGTGGGGGGAAAAACCAATGATTCAAACTGGTTTTTGGAGTAACCTGATTCAATATAGAGGTTTTATACCAGTAGTAATCTAGTTGTCCTATCTCATTAGAAAATTTCTAATGGATAGTTTGAAGTGGTTTAAGAATATTGCACAATTATTAATTGGTATGTTGAATTTTACCCCCTTCATGGGTTACTTGTTCTTAAATTTTGTGGGGGAGAGGGTGAAGAGAGAGTTTTGAGGAGCTTATTCAAAGAAATGATATGAATAACTTCGGTATTATAATTGATTTGAATGGCTTAATGAAACATCAATCAATAATCATATCCCACAGATTTGATGCAATAATAACCATGTTAATAACCTATCTCCCAGATCTGACACAATCTCAATGCTCTGTTATCTTTCCTGATAACATTGAAATAACTTAGAAAAGTAGACTTGATAGACTTGCCATCAGAAACCCGTCTAGCTCAGTCGGTAGAGCGCAAGGCTCTTAACCTTGTGGTTGTGGGTTCAAGCCCCACAGTGGGCGTTTTAATCAACTCTTTTGCTTTTGAATCCTCTTTTGTTTTTGAATCCTCCAACTATTCTCTCTTCTAAATTGTATGCTGTATTTAACTGCCATGTTGTACATATATGAACAATAACAAGCGGGCAAACACAACGAAAGTTGACAAAGCATGGTGAAAGCTTAATGTTAACTAAGACAGGAAGAAGTTTCTTAGTAAATACCTGATGCTTCTCTGCCTTGCAAGATATATAAATGATCTGCAGAACTGTTCAGCAGAGTAATTTGCCTACTCTACTATATTTTTGCAGTACAGATTTATGGTTTAGACATGCGCCTTTGTTGTGATCTTGTAATGACATTATGTTACAGGTAGCCTCTATTATCAGCTTCAGTTTACAACCACTTCTGGCTGCAGTTCTGGTATCCCCCCCCCCCCCCTTGACATATTTAGATTGGTTGGGGGCTTCAATATATTGTAGTTATGATTTTTTTTTATTCTATAGAAAAATTTGGAAAACAATGTCTGGGGTAAACCCATGAATGTGGGCCCAGTTTACTATGGACAAGGGTTTCACAGGTAGGAATTCTTCAAGAAGATGCATTTTCATCTCTTAACCAGTTACTTATTTTTCTATATCATGTGCACCATTATATCTTAAATTTCCTGATATGTGAAAATTGTTATATCTCCTCTTTCGCACTTGGTGCACAGCTTGTACTTTTCATTTTGGGGACTTAATGATTTGCCTTGGAAACTCTAGGTTTCTTGTAGTTTACAGAAGCACAGAAGAGCAATTGCCATTTGGTATCATGCCTGAGTTATCTCTATTTTCACAAATTCTTCACATAAACAATCAGCTACTTCAGGATATTAAAATGTAATTTTTATGGTCAATATTCAGCTCTTGAAAAGTTGTT
Source organism: Sindora glabra (assembly GCA_020226215.1). Taxonomy (NCBI): domain Eukaryota; kingdom Viridiplantae; phylum Streptophyta; class Magnoliopsida; order Fabales; family Fabaceae; genus Sindora; species Sindora glabra. The sequence continues at coordinate 23,832,545 of CM035234.1, forward strand.
GAAGGATTTTGCTGGCACATATGGCACCGGAGAAGAGGACTGCATGGTAACTTCTAGTAGCTTTGAAGTTTCCTTTTTATTTTTTGACATGACTGCTTTCTTAAGTTAGATTTCCATGCTTTCTGGGTCATTGTTTTAATTTATTATTGTCAGTTTGCAATGCTTCAAAGAATTATTTCTTCCAGTTGCATATTATAATTGCTATGATGGGATTGTCCTACGTCTTGGATTCAAAATTTTCATGAACTACCAACACTGTTTTTAGGATTATCTGATTCCTTTGTAATGTGAGATTTTCAATTGATTCTTCCTCTTAATTTATGATCTTGTCACAGCTTCAAAAGCTTATCCTTCGTCTCTCTCTGATCAAGTCCATCCTTGTCATCTACAGTATATGAATTGCTTTAGAAGTTTCACAATCTAGGGGGAAACAATGAAAGATGATGATGATGTATCTTCAGGCTGACGTGTTTTTGGCTCCATAGCTCAGTGCAGTGGTGCAGAGGTTTAATATTGATATGGTAAAATGTATAGTCTGTGATTTCTTGTTAAATTTCCTTTGTTCCTTATTATCTCTATCTGATGCACAATAACATTAGGCTAATATTCCATTAACAAGTAAATCATCTTGGGAATTCTCGTTTTGAGTTGGCTTTTCTGTCAGGATTTTGAAGAAATACCAGTTTCCCATATAAACCACAAACAAAAAAATTTGCCATTGCTGAGAATCACGGTTGGTTTGTTATACATTTATTTTCTGCCCTTACTGTTGCATACTGGACTTGAATGTCTGTATTAAACACTATTGCCTAAGAAATTGGAGGAAGCTATTAGGATCAATGGAAATCATTTTAACCTCCCTCCTATATGTAGTATCTGCAGAAAATTGCAATTTGGACATTCTGAAATGGCATTGTATAATGTTCTACTTCTAATGAAATCATGTCAATTTTTCTCCTGTATGCCGTAGCTTCAGAAAATTGCAATTTTGACATTCTGGAATGGCATTGCATATTGTTCTACTTCTGCTGAATAGATATATTAAACTAGCAAATAGATTGAACTATTATCATTGTAAATATTGTTTTTGCAGTCAAAACTGTTCTGCTTCTGCTGAATAGATATATTCATCCCTGGAAATACATGCTGATGCTTGCAGAAAGACTTGACTATCTCAGTAAACCATGAATAGTGAATGGGTGCTTAAGCTGTGCAATGCTAAGCAGGTGAAATATTATGACCATATTATATTAGTTATACTGTTTGTATACTTTTATTATATACTTTACACTTCAAAGTTAATTGATGTAATAGCTGGAAATATATTATACCATGAGGTGAAACCCAATGATTCCAACTGGTTTGAGGATTAAATCTCAATTGACTCAATGTAAAGGTTTTATGCCAGCAGTAATCTAGACGGTGTGCCTAATTTAAGAATATGACAATTATTATTACAGCAGGAGTTTAAACTCATTCTGGCAGGTTGATTTCTTAACTGTCCTTTTGCTGAAATTTTTTAAATATGAAGAAAAGCAGACCTATCATCAGAAGCCCGTCTAGCTCAGTTGGTAGAGCGCAAGGCTCTTAACCTTGTGGTCGTGGGTTCGAGCCCCACGGTGGGCGTTCTTCTTTGTTTTTTAATAATAATGAACCATTTTGTAATCCATGCGTCGAATGAAATGAGAAGTTGATAGATAGAGACAGCAAAGTGACGTGTTGTCTGTTCTGAAGCCATGTATATTCTATGATTTCTTGATAAATTTCTTGTGTTCCTTATTATCTCTATCTGATGGACTGCCATGAATTGTCTTCTGACCTATTGATATAATTATATATTATATATTCTATGATTTCTTTATGAATTTCTTCTGTTCCTTGTTATCTTTATCTAATGCACGGGCATGAATTTTGTCTTTGACCTATTGATATAATTATTCATAGGTTGCTGCATTCTGATACAACAAGGTATGCAAGTACTGCGCAGCCACTAGTTTGCTGAGAGGTACCTGAACTTAACATTCAATAATTTAGAAATTCTATTGTTACCCTTTCTTTCATATATTTCTTCCAATGAATTGGTTCCAGTTACAGACTTTGAAGTTATTTCACATAGGGAGGAAGAAAAAACAAAAGGTAGTTGAAAATGCCATAAACACGTAAACCAGAAATGGAGAAATAAAAACTTCACTTCTACCTCTTAAAAAAAGCAATTATATGTTGGGTTATTGTAAAAGGGGTTTGGGTATTGGTTTATAAATTAAAGGAAAGTTTCAACTCTCAAGTTAGCTTTTATAGTTGAAAGAGATTCGAAAAAGACACCCAACATTACATTGGACTAAAATTTTGTTAAGTAAATCAACTTGGGAATTCTGGAATTGGGTTTTCTATCAGGATTTGAAGAAAACACCAATTTCTAACATAAATCACAATTTGAGTGTTAATTTACAAGTTGAAGAAAAGCCTCAACTCTTAGACTAATTTTTGTAATTGAGGGAGGCCAAAAAGGATATGCAACATTACATTGGACTAAAATTTCATTAATAAGTAAACTAATTTGGGAATTTTCACCTTTTGAATTGGCTTTTCTATTAGAATTTTGAAGAAAACACCAGTTTCTAATATAAACCACAAACAATAAAATTTGCCATTGTCGAGAATCTCAGTTTGCTGTACATTTATTTTCTGTCCTCAGTGTTGAAGGTTGCATACTAGACTAGAATGTTTGTAGTACTATTGCGTAGGAAACTTGCAGAAGGCAATTAGCATAAATGGAAGTCGTGTCAACTTTTCTCCTCTCATTAGTAGACTAGTGTCCAGAAAATTGCAATTTTGACATTCTGAAATGGCATTGCATAAAGACTCCACTTATATTGTTAGAAAACATCTTCTCTTCTTTAGGAATATAGTCATAAAATATCAAAATAATAGAAAATGTTCTATATGTTAAATATAAGGGGTTTGGTGAAAGATAACTTCTTTTTTAAGACAAAGTTGTTTTCTTCCAATATCACGCCTTTAATTATTATTTTTTTAATCATAAATTATAGAGACATGTTATATTGCTTCATTCATAGAAAATGAAAACAAACGAAATTAAGCTTCTACTTCCATTAATGATGTATACTGAATTGGGAATTAGGTTTAGCTATTAAGCCGCAAGGTGATGGTTTTATGGTGAGGGACTTAAGTAATATGCTAAAGGTCTATGTTCAAACTTTTTCAATGTCATTGTATGTAAAAAAAAATAAAAATTAATAGCGTTTATGATGAACATGTCAAAATTGTTTTTCTAGGTTGTAGATATGATGAACATGTCAAAATTGTTTTTGCGGTCCAAATTCATGGCCTTTGGCTCGTTTACATGAAACGTGCAAGGCTCTACCAGAAAATGGGTTTTTCAAATTAAATTGCAATGTGGAAAAATATAAAGAAAGCATGACTCAAAACAAGATTTGAATATACCATTCTATTTCTCATGCCTTTTCTTTGTATAGTATTGATAGTTTCAAATATGCTGCTTGATTGTGTGAGCATTTGTGAAGCGGCATTTATTCACTTTCAACGCTTATTTTCCTTTATGATTTATCTTAATATTGAATTTTTGTGTGTGAATCTAATGATTTTGTTGTTCCTAACTTGACTAAAAAATGCCCTTCATTTTTTGGGAATTTGTTTAGTAACATCCTCATCCTCATAATATTTGCTCATAATTTTATTAATTATAGAAAAATATAACCATGATAAAAAATAACAAATTAAAATCATGATAATAACTTTTAAACTTATATCAAAGTAATTTTCCTAATATACTAAACAGACTGTAAAAAAAAGAAGTTAACATTCAATCTTTAGATCAAAACTTCAATTATGGATAAACTTAAATCAGTTATAAATAGAAGAATAAAAAGTCTCAGCTGAACATTTTAATATGAAAACGTTCAAAAGTAATTTACAAGGAGCCGTTTATTGAAAGTTAGATAAACGGAAGGATTTTGTCATCTTCATCTGTATATATATATATATACACGCACACACACACACATATACATTACCTTGGACATCTCGTCTCAGCTAAGAAAGCAACATTTATTACTCTTAAGAGTCATCATTATCATATATATCACCAAAAAAATAATGGCAGGACTAAATAATATATTCTTGATGATGGTTTTATTTATTGCAAGTAGCATTGTGTTGGTTGCACCAAGAATATTAGGTGATATGCCCACAAATTCCATGGCTCCTCGATCCTCACCTCAATTGACACAGAATTTCAATATTTAGAACAGTGCTCAAAAAGGTTTGACAGAAAGTGTCATGAAGACATTGCTTTGGCTATATTTTTTACCGATGTTTTTGTCACAAATCAATGTCGCATCAATTTGGTGAATAAGGTAGGACTATCTTGTTAGAAGGTCTTGGTCTTGTACAATCTCAAATCACGTGCATTTACGGGCAATATAGCATATAATATCATGTCAAGGGCAGGTAAAATTTGGGAGAAATGTACTTAATTAATAGTAAATATTGCATAGCCTTTTGTTGAATCTTATTGTTTTTCATAATAATTGAGATATTGTACTTCTCAGGCATAATAAATTTTAAATTTTTTTATTCTAAATTTGTTTGGAGGTATCTGGTCTTGTAGTGACATGGACATCATGCATCTTCGATGGAATATGGTTGAAAAATATTAAAAATATAGATTAATCCCCTTCAAGGAAAAAAATTCAATTTATCTTGAAAAATTATAAAAATCAATTTCACATTCAAGGATAGACACCTGAATTTTGAAGGCAAATTTACTATGCCAAAATTTGCTTAACTAGTAACTAAAGTAAAAAAAACACAAAATAATATTATATTACATTTGATATGATGGAATGGAATGAGAATATAAATGAAAATGTATAAAAGGTTTCTTTAATGATGAATATAGGAAGAAAATGATCATTCCTTAAGGAATTTATTCCATTAAATAATGGAATCCTTATTCTTCACTAACATGAAATGGCTCATTCTATCATTTATGAAATGACTTTTTTAAAGTTTTATCTTTTACATTTTTCATATATTTCAACATTATCCTTATTTATAAGTAATAAGATAATATTACTTTTTTAAAATTTGCTAATTATAGTTTTAATAAGAGAATTTAAAATATGATATTTTGTATTATTTATTAAAAATTATTAAATTAAAATTTTTATACTTTTAATAAAAAATTTAATAATAAATTTAAAATATGATATTTTTTTATCTTTTCATATCGTATATATTTAAAATATGACATTTAGAAGATTATTATCATTTCTAATCATATCTTATACTATCTCTCTTTTTGGTACATAAGCAAGTCTCCCACCACAATCCTATTGAAGGACTAGTAGACCTAAAATTCCTTTATTACTTCATTGACCACAAATTGACATTCTTTTATTGGTCAAATTTATTGGTCAAATTTGTGACTTCTAAGATGAAATAATAACTCAATACTACTAGATTAATCACCTTAGTATAAGTTTTATATTTAACAAATAGATATTATCTAAAATTTATTATAAGTTAATATAATATATATAATTAAAAAATCATAACAATTAACAAAAGCTCACACATTTCCATCTTTCTTCAAATTCTTTATAAAAATATTTTATTTTATGAGAAAAATTAATGGAATATTTTTGTTATACCTTTTTAAATTTAAAGTTTTTCTAGTGCAAAATAAATAATTAATTAATTATGATAACTAAAATTAAAATAAATTTTTTGTATGGAAAAGATAAGTTATCAGAATGGAATATGGGATAAGATGTTGTGATATGGATAATTAATTATTTGAATGGAATAGAAATAAGATTTTTTTGTGAATGAGGTTGAGAAAATAAATTATTGTGATGAAATATAGGGATGAAAATTGGTAAGGTATAAGGGGCAACAGCTCTCTATATTTTGGGGGGGGGGGAGGGAGGAGCGATCGAAATTTTTAAAATTAGATATATAAATTCTTATGTGGAAAAAATTTTAGTATGTTTGGCCCCTTTTAAAAAATTAAATTAAATATGAGCAAAAACATAATGAATATTAATGTATTTAACGATATCAATAGCTCAATTGAATATATTCATATTAATTTGTTAAGATTAAATATTAAATTGTATAAAAGCTCATGGATCTACTTAGTAGTTGAATACAATAAATAGTTGCTCTTATGTTACTAAGATTTTATTGAAAAATATATATTTAACATATCTCTATATTTAGAATAACAATAACAATTGAATATATATCTATATTACATCATTTATCTATTGTATAGAATTTTTAAAATTATAATCAATGATAATTTTGAAATTTTATAATATTTTTAAACTTTGTAATAAATTCTAATTTTATTTTGTTGACTAAATTCATTATTTAAAATATTCAAATGTTATAAGTTTAAAATTTAACAGATTTAACACTTACAATTTAGAGCTAAAAACTTTTGTTTTATCAAACATATTCAATGTATCATTATATATTTCTTCCTTTTGAAAAATAAAAAGAAAAAAATAATTGAAAAATTAGAAAAAGATAGATATAATATAGAAATAAGTTTATTGTGCTATGAAAAAAAATTAAATATATCAAAACACTTTTGAGGCTAATTAAACTCATAATAGTCAAGAGCAAAGTTGAATTTTCCAAGTGCAACTAGCATGAGTTTGGGCTCATTTATTTTGGTTGAACTCAAATTCAAACAAATGGATGTTTTGTTGGTGCTTTTAGTGGTGAATTGACATGTGATATTGTTTTGACAATTTTATTTCCTCTATATGTTTTGAGTTTAAACTCAAAATCTTCTATGTGTGTGTTAAAAAAAGTATCGCGCCGACCTTCACAAAAAAAATCTAATAAAAGATTCTAATTCCATTGTTAGAAAAACCCCCTAAACAACCCCTGACCCCTGCGACCCTGTGAGGAATAGTTAAAAGAAGAAAGCAACTCATCATTTTGTTGTTATAGACATACGTAAATTCGAACGCACATCCATTTTAGGCATCCTGATAATTCTGCTCGATTTCATGTCTTCATATATTTCATAACGTTGTTTGGTAATGTCAAATTGGTTTCTAGAATTTCTCACCGCAAATTTTCTTTTTATTAAAGGGAAACGATCGATTTTTTTAAAATGCTTTTCAACCCGATGCCGTGGAGATGATGTTGTATATAGTAACCAATTTGATAGCGATGCCACAACAAAACTAGATGCCACAAGCGAATCTAGGAGGTGAGAAATTTAGAAATTTCTTATGCATTATTTGAGAAGTACAATATCTCGGTTATTAAGAAGATTAGTATGATTTAGGAGAAGGTGATGCAATATCTGCTGACAATTAAGCACATTTGCTCCAAATTTGTGTTGCTCTCGCCACGATTTTTGGTGCACTGTCTTCGAATGTGCGTGATTTGAGAGTGAATTTAAGCAGGCCATCGTAGCAAGGCCCCCCAACCTCATTCGCTAGATTGGCGCAGCATTCATCTGGAACCGTCGCATTACCAAAATATATAGCAGAGTAAGCTTTCTCGCCGCACCCTTTATCAAACTTGCTGGAGCAATGTTGTAAAAATTTTAAATATTCATCATATGCTTTGGGTGACAGTTGCGGTAAGGGTGCAGGAGTTGCAGATCTTGTAGAGGCGTCACCTAAAATTCCTGGTGCGACCAACAAAGCACCGCTTCCAATAAATACAACCATCATCAAGAACATGTTAATTGGTCCTGCCATTGTTTTTTGATGATATATATGATGATGAGATGTCTCTAGAGCAATAAGTGTTGCTTTGTGGGTTGGTAAAGGAGGTGAAATGCGATGCTTATTTATATAGGTGGACGAGGAAGATAAAATCCATACGTTTATGTAACTTACAGGAAACGGCTCCTATTAAGTTTGCTTCAGAGCGTTTTCATGTTAAAATTCTTTGTTAAAACTTCCGATTCTTTTATTTACGAACTAAAGTTAGTTTTCTAACATGTTATCAATCGCGTTTGAATTTGTAAATCGATCCTTATGGTTTTGCAACCTATTAAATGCCGCATGTACTATACTTCTCTTTTTTGTACTAGCCAAACAAGATATCAATGTTGCATGTACAAAATACTAATTTTCTTGTGATTTCGTTATCTCACTAACATAATGTTCAAAGGAAAACACTAATTGTCCCGGCAAATATGGGCCAAATGGGTTCCAAATCGAACAAAATCGACCCTGTGCCATTGATATAAAATTAAACACTATGTGTGACGAAAATTCAAGGGGTGTTGTATGTTCAGAACCACTTCTCAGCACCATTTGCCAGGAGGTATAGCAGTACTTATGTTCAAAATTGATGTCACATGTTCAAACAAATGGAATTGATATGAAATGAGTTGTGTCATGGTGCTGAATGTGAGGAGAATAAATTCCAAAGTTTTGACATTTTTCTAATCTTTATAAATTGCGGGACAGCTTGTCGGTCGATTCTGGTTCAATTATTTTTTAAAGGGCCTCACGTGCTTTTTTTTTCGTCCTCGCGAAGAATATGGCAAATACATGTCGACAAAACTTTAATGTTCTGAGCTGTCACGCCTGGGCGACATGAAAGGCGCTATGAGCTTCCGAGGCCTAAAAGATTAGCATTAATTCGACCTCAGCATGTGATGCCTGCAAAATGTCAATAATTTTGGGACTTTGTAAGAAGCTTGTCCCTATCATGAATATCGATGGTGATCATATTTATACTTACATTATGAGTTTTTGCAAACTTTGCTGGAATGGCCTAATTTAAACTTTGTAAAAAGTTTTCATTTTATTTTCTTTGACTGAATCGGGAATTTTAAAAAAATTCAAATGTTGCAAGTTTAATATTTAATAGATTTTACGCTTAAAATTTAGTGCCAATAACTTTTATTTTATCAAGCACATTCTATGCGCCAGTTCATTTTTCTTCCTTTCCAAAAATAAAAAGAAAAAATCAGCCGAAGAAAATAGAAGAAGATAGATATAAAACATAAATTAGTTTTAGGGGCAATGAAAAAGTCATCAAATATATCATGACACTTTTGAGCTTGATTAACCCCATATAATCGTCAATGTCAAACTTGAATTTTCCAAGTGCAACCGGCTTGAGTTTGGGCTTATTTATTTTTGGTTAAACTCGGATTCTAACAAATGGACGGTTTGTTGATGCTTTTAGTGGTGAAGTGACATGCGATGTGGTTTTAAGGACTTTATTTCCTCCTCATGTCTTGAGTTCAAACTCAAAATCTTCTATGTGTGGGTTAAATAAAGTATCGCTCCGACCTTCACAAAAAAGAAATTGCCTAATTAATGGTCTCAATTGCACCGTTAGAAAAACCCCCTAAACAACCCCTGACCCCTGCGACCCCGTGAGGAATAGTTAAAAGAAGAAAGCAACTCATCATTTTGTTGTTATAGACACACGTAAATTCGAACGCACATCCATTTTAGGCATCCTGATAATTCTGCTCGATTTCATGTCTTCATATATTTCATAACGTTGTTTGGTAATGTCAAATTGGTTTCTAGAATTTCTCACCGCAAATTTTCTTTTTATTAAAGGGAAACGATCGATTTTTTTAAAATGCTTTTCAACCCGATGCCGTGGAGATGATGTTGTATATAGTAACCAATTTGATAGCGATGCCACAACAAAACTAGATGCCACAAGCGAATCTAGGAGGTGAGAAATTTAGAAATTTCTTATGCATTATTTGAGAAGTACAATATCTCGGTTATTAAGAAGATTAGTATGATTTAGGAGAAGGTGATGCAATATCTGCTGACAATTAAGCACATTTGCTCCAAATTTGTGTTGCTCTCGCCACGATTTTTGGTGCACTGTCTTCGAATGTGCGTGATTTGAGAGTGAATTTAAGCAGGCCATCGTAGCAAGGCCCCCCAACCTCATTCGCTAGATTGGCGCAGCATTCATCTGGAACCGTCGCATTACCAAAATATATAGCAGAGTAAGCTTTCTCGCCGCACCCTTTATCAAACTTGCTGGAGCAATGTTGTAAAAATTTTAAATATTCATCATATGCTTTGGGTGACAGTTGCGGTAAGGGTGCAGGAGTTGCAGATCTTGTAGAGGCGTCACCTAAAATTCCTGGTGCGACCAACAAAGCACCGCTTCCAATAAATACAACCATCATCAAGAACATGTTAATTGGTCCTGCCATTGTTTTTTGATGATATATATGATGATGAGATGTCTCTAGAGCAATAAGTGTTGCTTTGTGGGTTGGTAAAGGAGGTGAAATGCGATGCTTATTTATATAGGTGGACGAGGAAGATAAAATCCATACGTTTATGTAACTTACAGGAAACGGCTCCTATTAAGTTTGCTTCAGAGCGTTTTCATGTTAAAATTCTTTGTTAAAACTTCCGATTCTTTTATTTACGAACTAAAGTTAGTTTTCTAACATGTTATCAATCGCGTTTGAATTTGTAAATCGATCCTTATGGTTTTGCAACCTATTAAATGCCGCATGTACTATACTTCTCTTTTTTGTACTAGCCAAACAAGATATCAATGTTGCATGTACAAAATACTAATTTTCTTGTGATTTCGTTATCTCACTAACATAATGTTCAAAGGAAAACACTAATTGTCCCGGCAAATATGGGCCAAATGGGTTCCAAATCGAACAAAATCGACCCTGTGCCATTGATATAAAATTAAACACTATGTGTGACGAAAATTCAAGGGGTGTTGTATGTTCAGAACCACTTCTCAGCACCATTTGCCAGGAGGTATAGCAGTACTTATGTTCAAAATTGATGTCACATGTTCAAACAAATGGAATTGATATGAAATGAGTTGTGTCATGGTGCTGAATGTGAGGAGAATAAATTCCAAAGTTTTGACATTTTTCTAATCTTTATAAATTGCGGGACAGCTTGTCGGTCGATTCTGGTTCAATTATTTTTTAAAGGGCCTCACGTGCTTTTTTTTTCGTCCTCGCGAAGAATATGGCAAATACATGTCGACAAAACTTTAATGTTCTGAGCTGTCACGCCTGGGCGACATGAAAGGCGCTATGAGCTTCCGAGGCCTAAAAGATTAGCATTAATTCGACCTCAGCATGTGATGCCTGCAAAATGTCAATAATTTTGGGACTTTGTAAGAAGCTTGTCCCTATCATGAATATCGATGGTGATCATATTTATACTTACATTATGAGTTTTTGCAAACTTTGCTGGAATGGCCTAATTTAAACTTTGTAAAAAGTTTTCATTTTATTTTCTTTGACTGAATCGGGAATTTTAAAAAAATTCAAATGTTGCAAGTTTAATATTTAATAGATTTTACGCTTAAAATTTAGTGCCAATAACTTTTATTTTATCAAGCACATTCTATGCGCCAGTTCATTTTTCTTCCTTTCCAAAAATAAAAAGAAAAAATCAGCCGAAGAAAATAGAAGAAGATAGATATAAAACATAAATTAGTTTTAGGGGCAATGAAAAAGTCATCAAATATATCATGACACTTTTGAGCTTGATTAACCCCATATAATCGTCAATGTCAAACTTGAATTTTCCAAGTGCAACCGGCTTGAGTTTGGGCTTATTTATTTTTGGTTAAACTCGGATTCTAACAAATGGACGGTTTGTTGATGCTTTTAGTGGTGAAGTGACATGCGATGTGGTTTTAAGGACTTTATTTCCTCCTCATGTCTTGAGTTCAAACTCAAAATCTTCTATGTGTGGGTTAAATAAAGTATCGCTCCGACCTTCACAAAAAAGAAATTGCCTAATTAATGGTCTCAATTGCACCGTTAGAAAAACCCCCTAAACAACCCCTGACCCCTGCGACCCCGTGAGGAATAGTTAAAAGAAGAAAGCAACTCATCATTTTGTTGTTATAGACACACGTAAATTCGAACGCACATCCATTTTAGGCATCCTGATAATTCTGCTCGATTTCATGTCTTCATATATTTCATAACGTTGTTTGGTAATGTCAAATTGGTTTCTAGAATTTCTCACCGCAAATTTTCTTTTTATTAAAGGGAAACGATCGATTTTTTTAAAATGCTTTTCAACCCGATGCCGTGGAGATGATGTTGTATATAGTAACCAATTTGATAGCGATGCCACAACAAAACTAGATGCCACAAGCGAATCTAGGAGGTGAGAAATTTAGAAATTTCTTATGCATTATTTGAGAAGTACAATATCTCGATTATTAAGAAGATTAGTATGATTTAGGAGAAGGTGATGCAATATCTGCTGACAATTAAGCACATTTGCTCCAAATTTGTGTTGCTCTCGCCACGATTTTTGGTGCACTGTCTTCGAATGTGCGTGATTTGAGAGTGAATTTAAGCAGGCCATCGTAGCAAGGCCCCCCAACCTCATTCGCTAGATTGGCGCAGCATTCATCTGGAACCGTCGCATTACCAAAATATATAGCAGAGTAAGCTTTCTCGCCGCACCCTTTATCAAACTTGCTGGAGCAATGTTGTAAAAATTTTAAATATTCATCATATGCTTTGGGTGACAGTTGCGGTAAGGGTGCAGGAGTTGCAGATCTTGTAGAGGCGTCACCTAAAATTCCTGGTGCGACCAACAAAGCACCGCTTCCAATAAATACAACCATCATCAAGAACATGTTAATTGGTCCTGCCATTGTTTTTTGATGATATATATGATGATGAGATGTCTCTAGAGCAATAAGTGTTGCTTTGTGGGTTGGTAAAGGAGGTGAAATGCGATGCTTATTTATATAGGTGGACGAGGAAGATAAAATCCATACGTTTATGTAACTTACAGGAAACGGCTCCTATTAAGTTTGCTTCAGAGCGTTTTCATGTTAAAATTCTTTGTTAAAACTTCCGATTCTTTTATTTACGAACTAAAGTTAGTTTTCTAACATGTTATCAATCGCGTTTGAATTTGTAAATCGATCCTTATGGTTTTGCAACCTATTAAATGCCGCATGTACTATACTTCTCTTTTTTGTACTAGCCAAACAAGATATCAATGTTGCATGTACAAAATACTAATTTTCTTGTGATTTCGTTATCTCACTAACATAATGTTCAAAGGAAAACACTAATTGTCCCGGCAAATATGGGCCAAATGGGTTCCAAATCGAACAAAATCGACCCTGTGCCATTGATATAAAATTAAACACTATGTGTGACGAAAATTCAAGGGGTGTTGTATGTTCAGAACCACTTCTCAGCACCATTTGCCAGGAGGTATAGCAGTACTTATAGTTCAAAATTGATGTCACATGTTCAAACAAATGGAATTGATATGAAATGAGTTGTGTCACGGTGCTGAATGTGAGAAGAATAAATTCCAAAGTTTTGACATTTTTCTAATCTTTGTAAATTGCTGGACGCTTGTAGGTCGATTCTGGTTCAATTATTTTTTAAAGGGCCTCACGTGCTTTTTTTCTTCGTCCTCGCGAAGAATATGGCAAATACATGTCGGCAAAACTTTAATGTTCTGAGCTGTCACGCCTGGGCGACATGAAAGGCGCTATGAGCTTCCGAGGCCTAAAAGATTAGCATTAATTCGTCCTCAGCATGTGATGCCTGCAAAATGTCAATAATTTTGGGACTTTGTAAGAAGCTTGTCCCTATCATGAATATCGATGGTGATCATATTTATACTTACATTATGAGTTTTTGCAAACTTTGCTGGAATGGCTTAATTTAAACTTTGTAATAAGTTTTCATTTTATTTTCTTTGACTGAATCGGGAATTTAAAAAAAATTCAAATGCTGTAAGTTTAATATTTAATAGATTTTACGCTTAAAATTTAGTGCCAATAACTTTTATTTTATCAAGCACATTCTATGCGCCAGTTCATTTTTCTTCCTTTCCAAAAATAAAAAGAAAAAATCAGTCGAAGAAAATAGAAGAAGATAGATATAAAACATAAATTAGTTTTTGGGGCTATGAAAAAGTCATCAAATATATCATGACACTTTTGAGCTTGATTAAACCCATATAATCGTCAATGTCAAACTTGAATTTTCCAAGTGCAACCGGCTTGAGTTTGGGCTTATTTATTTTGGCTAAACTCGGATTCCTAACAAATGGACGGTTTGTTGATGCTTTTAGTGGTGAAGTGACGTGCGATGTGGTTTTAAGGACTTTATTTCCTCCTCATGTCTTGAGTTCAAACTCAAAATCTTCTATGTGTGGGTTAAATAAAGTATCGCGCCGACCTTCACAAAAAAGAAATTGCCTAATTAATGGTCTCAATTGCACCGTTAGAAAAACCCCCTAAACAACCCCTGACCCCTGCGACCCTGTGAGGAATAGTTAAAAGAAGAAAGCAACTCATCATTTTGTTGTTATAGACATACGTAAATTCGAACGCACATCCATTTTAGGCATCCTGATAATTCTGCTCGATTTCATGTCTTCATATATTTCATAACGTTGTTTGGTAATGTCAAATTGGTTTCTAGAATTTCTCACTGCAAATTATCTTTTTATTAAGGGGAAACGATCGATTTTTTTAAAATGCTTTTCAACCCGATGCCGTGGAGATGATGTTTGTATATAGTAACCAATTTGATAGCGATGCCACAAGCGAATTTAGGAGGAGAAATTTAGAAATTTCTTATGCATTATTTGAGAAGTACAAGATCTCGGTTAATAAGAAGATTAGTATGATTTAGGAGAAGGTGATGCAATATCTGCTGACAATTAAGTACATTTGCTCCAAATTTGTGTTGCTCTCGCCACGATTTTTGGTGCACTGTCTTCGAATGTGCGTGATTTGAGAGTGAATTTAAGCAGGCCATCGTAGCAAGGCCCCCCAACCTCATTCACTAGATTGGCGCAGCATTCATCTGGAACCGTAGCATTACCAAAATATATAGCAGAGTAAGCTTTCTCGCCGCACCCTTTATCAAACTTGCTGGAGCAATGTTGTAAAAATTTTAAATATTCATCATATGCTTTGGGTGACAATTGCGGTAAGGGTGCAGGAGTTGCAGATCTTGTAGAGGCGTCACCTAAAATTCCTGGTGCGACCAACAAAGCACCGCTTCCAATAAATACAACCATCATCAAGAACATGTTAATTGGTCCTGCCATTGTTTTTTTGATGATATGTATGGTGACGAGATGTCTCTAGAGCAATAAGTGTTGCTTTGTGGGTTGGTAAAGGGGGTGAAATGCGATGCTTATTTATATAGGTGGACGAGGAAGATAAAATCCATACGTTTATGTAACTTGCAGGAAATGGCTCCTATTAAGTTTGCTTCAGAGCGTTTTCATGTTAAAATTCTTTGTTAAAACTTCCGATTCTTTTATTTACGAACTAAAGTTAGTTTTCTAACATGTTATCAATCGCGTTTGAATTTGTAAATCGATCCTTATGGTTTTGCAACCTATTAAATGCCGCATGTACTATACTTCTCTTTTTGTACTAGCTAAACAAGATATCAATGTTGCATGTACAAAATACTAATTTTCTTGTGATTTCGTTATCTCACTAACATAATATTCAAAGGAAAACACTAATTGTCCCGGCAAATATGGGCCAAATGGGTTCCAAGTCGAACAAAATAGACCCCTGTGCCATTGATATAAAATTAAACACTAATGTGTGATGAAATTCAAGGGGTGTTGTATGTTCAGAACCACTTCTCAGCACCATTTGCCAGGAGATATAGCAGTACTTATATTCAAAATTGATGTCACATGTTCAAACAAATGGAATTGATATGAAATGAGTTGTGTCACGGTGCTGAATGTGAGAAGAATAAATTCCAAAGTTTTGACATTTTTTCTAATCTTTGTAAATTGCTGGACGGCTTGTAGGTCGATTCTGGTTCAATTATTTTTTAAAGGGCCTCACGTGCTTTTTTTCTTCGTCCTCGCGAAGAATATGGCAAATACATGTCGGCAAAACTTTAATGTTCTGAGCTGTCACGCCTGGGCGACATGAAAGGCGCTATGAGCTTCCGAGGCCTAAAAGATTAGCATTAATTCGTCCTCAGCATGTGATGCCTGCAAAATGTCAATAATTTTGGGACTTTGTAAGAAGCTTGTCCCTATCATGAATATCGATGGTGATCATATTTATACTTACATTATGAGTTTTTGCAAACTTTGCTGGAATGGCTTAATTTAAACTTTGTAATAAGTTTTCATTTTATTTTCTTTGACTGAATCGGGAATTTAAAAAAAAATTCAAATGCTGTAAGTTTAATATTTAATAGATTTTACGCTTAAAATTTAGTGCCAATAACTTTTATTTTATCAAGCACATTCTATGCGCCAGTTCATTTTTCTTCCTTTCCAAAAATAAAAAGAAAAAATCAGTCGAAGAAAATAGAAGAAGATAGATATAAAACATAAATTAGTTTTTGGGGCTATGAAAAAGTCATCAAATATATCATGACACTTTTGAGCTTGATTAAACCCATATAATCGTCAATGTCAAACTTGAATTTTCCAAGTGCAACCGGCTTGAGTTTGGGCTTATTTATTTTTGGCTAAACTCGGATTCCAACAAATGGACGGTTTGTTGATGCTTTTAGTGGTGAAGTGACGTGCGATGTGGTTTTAAGGACTTTATTCCTCCTCATGTCTTGAGTTCAAACTCAAAATCTTCTATGTGTGGGTTAAATAAAGTATCGCGCCGACCTTCACAAAAAAGAAATTGCCTAATTAATGGTCTCAATTGCACCGTTAGAAAAACCCCCTAAACAACCCCTGACCCCTGCGACCCTGTGAGGAATAGTTAAAAGAAGAAAGCAACTCATCATTTTGTTGTTATAGACATACGTAAATTCGAACGCACATCCATTTTAGGCATCCTGATAATTCTGCTCGATTTCATGTCTTCATATATTTCATAACGTTGTTTGGTAATGTCAAATTGGTTTCTAGAATTTCTCACTGCAAATTATCTTTTTATTAAGGGGAAACGATCGGTTTTTTTAAAATGCTTTTCAACCCGATGCCGTGGAGATGATGTTTGTATATAGTAACCAATTTGATAGCGATGCCACAAGCGAATTTAGGAGGAGAGAAATTTAGAAATTTCTTATGCATTATTTGAGAAGTACAAGATCTCGGTTAATAAGAAGATTAGTATGATTTAGGAGAAGGTGATGCAATATCTGCTGACAATTAAGTACATTTGCTCCAAATTTGTGTTGCTCTCGCCACGATTTTTGGTGCACTGTCTTCGAATGTGCGTGATTTGAGAGTGAATTTAAGCAGGCCATCGTAGCAAGGCCCCCCAACCTCATTCACTAGATTGGCGCAGCATTCATCTGGAACCGTAGCATTACCAAAATATATAGCAGAGTAAGCTTTCTCGCCGCACCCTTTATCAAACTTGCTGGAGCAATGTTGTAAAAATTTTAAATATTCATCATATGCTTTGGGTGACAATTGCGGTAAGGGTGCAGGAGTTGCAGATCTTGTAGAGGCGTCACCTAAAATTCCTGGTGCGACCAACAAAGCACCGCTTCCAATAAATACAACCATCATCAAGAACATGTTAATTGGTCCTGCCATTGTTTTTTGATGATATGTATGGTGACGAGATGTCTCTAGAGCAATAAGTGTTGCTTTGTGGGTTGGTAAAGGGGGTGAAATGCGATGCTTATTTATATAGGTGGACGAGGAAGATAAAATCCATACGTTTATGTAACTTGCAGGAAACGGCTCCTATTAAGTTTGCTTCAGAGCGTTTTCATGTTAAAATTCTTTGTTAAAACTTCCGATTCTTTTATTTACGAACTAAAGTTAGTTTTCTAACATGTTATCAATCGCGTTTGAATTTGTAAATCGATCCTTATGGTTTTGCAACCTATTAAATGCCGCATGTACTATACTTCTCTTTTTTTGTACTAGCTAAACAAGATATCAATGTTGCATGTACAAAATACTAATTTTCTTGTGATTTCGTTATCTCACTAACATAATATTCAAAGGAAAACACTAATTGTCCCGGCAAATATGGGCCAAATGGGTTCCAAGTCGAACAAAATAGACCCCGTGCCATTGATATAAAATTAAACACTAATGTGTGATGAAAATTCAAGGGGTGTTGTATGTTCAGAACCACTTCTCAGCACCATTTGCCAGGAGATATAGCAGTACTTATATTCAAAATTGATGTCACATGTTCAAACAAATGGAATTGATATGAAATGAGTTGTGTCACGGTGCTGAATGTGAGAAGAATAAATTCCAAAGTTTTGACATTTTTCTAATCTTTGTAAATTGCTGGACGGCTTGTAGGTCGATTCTGGTTCAATTATTTTTTAAAGGGCCTCACGTGCTTTTTTTCTTCGTCCTCGCGAAGAATATGGCAAATACATGTCGGCAAAACTTTAATGTTCTGAGCTGTCACGCCTGGGCGACATGAAAGGCGCTATGAGCTTCCGAGGCCTAAAAGATTAGCATTAATTCGTCCTCAGCATGTGATGCCTGCAAAATGTCAATAATTTTGGGACTTTGTAAGAAGCTTGTCCCTATCATGAATATCGATGGTGATCATATTTATACTTACATTATGAGTTTTTGCAAACTTTGCTGGAATGGCTTAATTTAAACTTTGTAATAAGTTTTCATTTTATTTTCTTTGACTGAATCGGGAATTTAAAAAAAAATTCAAATGCTGTAAGTTTAATATTTAATAGATTTTACGCTTAAAATTTAGTGCCAATAACTTTTATTTTATCAAGCACATTCTATGCGCCAGTTCATTTTTCTTCCTTTCCAAAAATAAAAAGAAAAAATCAGTCGAAGAAAATAGAAGAAGATAGATATAAAACATAAATTAGTTTTTGGGGCTATGAAAAAGTCATCAAATATATCATGACACTTTTGAGCTTGATTAAACCCATATAATCGTCAATGTCAAACTTGAATTTTCCAAGTGCAACCGGCTTGAGTTTGGGCTTATTTATTTTTGGCTAAACTCGGATTCCAACAAATGGACGGTTTGTTGATGCTTTTAGTGGTGAAGTGACGTGCGATGTGGTTTTAAGGACTTTATTTCCTCCTCATGTCTTGAGTTCAAACTCAAAATCTTCTATGTGTGGGTTAAATAAAGTATCGCGCCGACCTTCACAAAAAAGAAATTGCCTAATTAATGGTCTCAATTGCACCGTTAGAAAAACCCCCTAAACAACCCCTGACCCCTGCGACCCTGTGAGGAATAGTTAAAAGAAGAAAGCAACTCATCATTTTGTTGTTATAGACATACGTAAATTCGAACGCACATCCATTTTAGGCATCCTGATAATTCTGCTCGATTTCATGTCTTCATATATTTCATAACGTTGTTTGGTAATGTCAAATTGGTTTCTAGAATTTCTCACTGCAAATTATCTTTTTATTAAGGGGAAACGATCGGTTTTTTTAAAATGCTTTTCAACCCGATGCCGTGGAGATGATGTTTGTATATAGTAACCAATTTGATAGCGATGCCACAAGCGAATTTAGGAGGAGAGAAATTTAGAAATTTCTTATGCATTATTTGAGAAGTACAAGATCTCGGTTAATAAGAAGATTAGTATGATTTAGGAGAAGGTGATGCAATATCTGCTGACAATTAAGTACATTTGCTCCAAATTTGTGTTGCTCTCGCCACGATTTTTGGTGCACTGTCTTCGAATGTGCGTGATTTGAGAGTGAATTTAAGCAGGCCATCGTAGCAAGGCCCCCCAACCTCATTCACTAGATTGGCGCAGCATTCATCTGGAACCGTAGCATTACCAAAATATATAGCAGAGTAAGCTTTCTCGCCGCACCCTTTATCAAACTTGCTGGAGCAATGTTGTAAAAATTTTAAATATTCATCATATGCTTTGGGTGACAATTGCGGTAAGGGTGCAGGAGTTGCAGATCTTGTAGAGGCGTCACCTAAAATTCCTGGTGCGACCAACAAAGCACCGCTTCCAATAAATACAACCATCATCAAGAACATGTTAATTGGTCCTGCCATTGTTTTTTGATGATATGTATGGTGACGAGATGTCTCTAGAGCAATAAGTGTTGCTTTGTGGGTTGGTAAAGGGGGTGAAATGCGATGCTTATTTATATAGGTGGACGAGGAAGATAAAATCCATACGTTTATGTAACTTGCAGGAAACGGCTCCTATTAAGTTTGCTTCAGAGCGTTTTCATGTTAAAATTCTTTGTTAAAACTTCCGATTCTTTTATTTACGAACTAAAGTTAGTTTTCTAACATGTTATCAATCGCGTTTGAATTTGTAAATCGATCCTTATGGTTTTGCAACCTATTAAATGCCGCATGTACTATACTTCTCTTTTTTGTACTAGCTAAACAAGATATCAATGTTGCATGTACAAAATACTAATTTTCTTGTGATTTCGTTATCTCACTAACATAATATTCAAAGGAAAACACTAATTGTCCCGGCAAATATGGGCCAAATGGGTTCCAAGTCGAACAAAATAGACCCCGTGCCATTGATATAAAATTAAACACTAATGTGTGATGAAAATTCAAGGGGTGTTGTATGTTCAGAACCACTTCTCAGCACCATTTGCCAGGAGATATAGCAGTACTTATATTCAAAATTGATGTCACATGTTCAAACAAATGGAATTGATATGAAATGAGTTGTGTCACGGTGCTGAATGTGAGAAGAATAAATTCCAAAGTTTTGACATTTTTCTAATCTTTGTAAATTGCTGGACGGCTTGTAGGTCGATTCTGGTTCAATTATTTTTTAAAGGGCCTCACGTGCTTTTTTTCTTCGTCCTCGCGAAGAATATGGCAAATACATGTCGGCAAAACTTTAATGTTCTGAGCTGTCACGCCTGGGCGACATGAAAGGCGCTATGAGCTTCCGAGGCCTAAAAGATTAGCATTAATTCGTCCTCAGCATGTGATGCCTGCAAAATGTCAATAATTTTGGGACTTTGTAAGAAGCTTGTCCCTATCATGAATATCGATGGTGATCATATTTATACTTACATTATGAGTTTTTGCAAACTTTGCTGGAATGGCTTAATTTAAACTTTGTAATAAGTTTTCATTTTATTTTCTTTGACTGAATCGGGAATTTAAAAAAAAATTCAAATGCTGTAAGTTTAATATTTAATAGATTTTACGCTTAAAATTTAGTGCCAATAACTTTTATTTTATCAAGCACATTCTATGCGCCAGTTCATTTTTCTTCCTTTCCAAAAATAAAAAGAAAAAATCAGTCGAAGAAAATAGAAGAAGATAGATATAAAACATAAATTAGTTTTTGGGGCTATGAAAAAGTCATCAAATATATCATGACACTTTTGAGCTTGATTAAACCCATATAATCGTCAATGTCAAACTTGAATTTTCCAAGTGCAACCGGCTTGAGTTTGGGCTTATTTATTTTTGGCTAAACTCGGATTCCAACAAATGGACGGTTTGTTGATGCTTTTAGTGGTGAAGTGACGTGCGATGTGGTTTTAAGGACTTTATTTCCTCCTCATGTCTTGAGTTCAAACTCAAAATCTTCTATGTGTGGGTTAAATAAAGTATCGCGCCGACCTTCACAAAAAAGAAATTGCCTAATTAATGGTCTCAATTGCACCGTTAGAAAAACCCCCTAAACAACCCCTGACCCCTGCGACCCTGTGAGGAATAGTTAAAAGAAGAAAGCAACTCATCATTTTGTTGTTATAGACATACGTAAATTCGAACGCACATCCATTTTAGGCATCCTGATAATTCTGCTCGATTTCATGTCTTCATATATTTCATAACGTTGTTTGGTAATGTCAAATTGGTTTCTAGAATTTCTCACCGCAAATTTTCTTTTTATTAAAGGGAAACGATCGATTTTTTTAAAATGCTTTTCAACCCGATGCCGTGGAGATGATGTTGTATATAGTAACCAATTTGATAGCGATGCCACAACAAAACTAGATGCCACAAGCGAATCTAGGAGGTGAGAAATTTAGAAATTTCTTATGCATTATTTGAGAAGTACAATATCTCGGTTATTAAGAAGATTAGTATGATTTAGGAGAAGGTGATGCAATATCTGCTGACAATTAAGCACATTTGCTCCAAATTTGTGTTGCTCTCGCCACGATTTTTGGTGCACTGTCTTCGAATGTGCGTGATTTGAGAGTGAATTTAAGCAGGCCATCGTAGCAAGGCCCCCCAACCTCATTCGCTAGATTGGCGCAGCATTCATCTGGAACCGTCGCATTACCAAAATATATAGCAGAGTAAGCTTTCTCGCCGCACCCTTTATCAAACTTGCTGGAGCAATGTTGTAAAAATTTTAAATATTCATCATATGCTTTGGGTGACAGTTGCGGTAAGGGTGCAGGAGTTGCAGATCTTGTAGAGGCGTCACCTAAAATTCCTGGTGCGACCAACAAAGCACCGCTTCCAATAAATACAACCATCATCAAGAACATGTTAATTGGTCCTGCCATTGTTTTTTGATGATATATATGATGATGAGATGTCTCTAGAGCAATAAGTGTTGCTTTGTGGGTTGGTAAAGGAGGTGAAATGCGATGCTTATTTATATAGGTGGACGAGGAAGATAAAATCCATACGTTTATGTAACTTACAGGAAACGGCTCCTATTAAGTTTGCTTCAGAGCGTTTTCATGTTAAAATTCTTTGTTAAAACTTCCGATTCTTTTATTTACGAACTAAAGTTAGTTTTCTAACATGTTATCAATCGCGTTTGAATTTGTAAATCGATCCTTATGGTTTTGCAACCTATTAAATGCCGCATGTACTATACTTCTCTTTTTTGTACTAGCCAAACAAGATATCAATGTTGCATGTACAAAATACTAATTTTCTTGTGATTTCGTTATCTCACTAACATAATGTTCAAAGGAAAACACTAATTGTCCCGGCAAATATGGGCCAAATGGGTTCCAAATCGAACAAAATCGACCCTGTGCCATTGATATAAAATTAAACACTATGTGTGACGAAAATTCAAGGGGTGTTGTATGTTCAGAACCACTTCTCAGCACCATTTGCCAGGAGGTATAGCAGTACTTATGTTCAAAATTGATGTCACATGTTCAAACAAATGGAATTGATATGAAATGAGTTGTGTCATGGTGCTGAATGTGAGGAGAATAAATTCCAAAGTTTTGACATTTTTCTAATCTTTATAAATTGCGGGACAGCTTGTCGGTCGATTCTGGTTCAATTATTTTTTAAAGGGCCTCACGTGCTTTTTTTTTCGTCCTCGCGAAGAATATGGCAAATACATGTCGACAAAACTTTAATGTTCTGAGCTGTCACGCCTGGGCGACATGAAAGGCGCTATGAGCTTCCGAGGCCTAAAAGATTAGCATTAATTCGACCTCAGCATGTGATGCCTGCAAAATGTCAATAATTTTGGGACTTTGTAAGAAGCTTGTCCCTATCATGAATATCGATGGTGATCATATTTATACTTACATTATGAGTTTTTGCAAACTTTGCTGGAATGGCCTAATTTAAACTTTGTAAAAAGTTTTCATTTTATTTTCTTTGACTGAATCGGGAATTTTAAAAAAATTCAAATGTTGCAAGTTTAATATTTAATAGATTTTACGCTTAAAATTTAGTGCCAATAACTTTTATTTTATCAAGCACATTCTATGCGCCAGTTCATTTTTCTTCCTTTCCAAAAATAAAAAGAAAAAATCAGCCGAAGAAAATAGAAGAAGATAGATATAAAACATAAATTAGTTTTAGGGGCAATGAAAAAGTCATCAAATATATCATGACACTTTTGAGCTTGATTAACCCCATATAATCGTCAATGTCAAACTTGAATTTTCCAAGTGCAACCGGCTTGAGTTTGGGCTTATTTATTTTTGGTTAAACTCGGATTCTAACAAATGGACGGTTTGTTGATGCTTTTAGTGGTGAAGTGACATGCGATGTGGTTTTAAGGACTTTATTTCCTCCTCATGTCTTGAGTTCAAACTCAAAATCTTCTATGTGTGGGTTAAATAAAGTATCGCTCCGACCTTCACAAAAAAGAAATTGCCTAATTAATGGTCTCAATTGCACCGTTAGAAAAACCCCCTAAACAACCCCTGACCCCTGCGACCCCGTGAGGAATAGTTAAAAGAAGAAAGCAACTCATCATTTTGTTGTTATAGACACACGTAAATTCGAACGCACATCCATTTTAGGCATCCTGATAATTCTGCTCGATTTCATGTCTTCATATATTTCATAACGTTGTTTGGTAATGTCAAATTGGTTTCTAGAATTTCTCACCGCAAATTTTCTTTTTATTAAAGGGAAACGATCGATTTTTTTAAAATGCTTTTCAACCCGATGCCGTGGAGATGATGTTGTATATAGTAACCAATTTGATAGCGATGCCACAACAAAACTAGATGCCACAAGCGAATCTAGGAGGTGAGAAATTTAGAAATTTCTTATGCATTATTTGAGAAGTACAATATCTCGGTTATTAAGAAGATTAGTATGATTTAGGAGAAGGTGATGCAATATCTGCTGACAATTAAGCACATTTGCTCCAAATTTGTGTTGCTCTCGCCACGATTTTTGGTGCACTGTCTTCGAATGTGCGTGATTTGAGAGTGAATTTAAGCAGGCCATCGTAGCAAGGCCCCCCAACCTCATTCGCTAGATTGGCGCAGCATTCATCTGGAACCGTCGCATTACCAAAATATATAGCAGAGTAAGCTTTCTCGCCGCACCCTTTATCAAACTTGCTGGAGCAATGTTGTAAAAATTTTAAATATTCATCATATGCTTTGGGTGACAGTTGCGGTAAGGGTGCAGGAGTTGCAGATCTTGTAGAGGCGTCACCTAAAATTCCTGGTGCGACCAACAAAGCACCGCTTCCAATAAATACAACCATCATCAAGAACATGTTAATTGGTCCTGCCATTGTTTTTTGATGATATATATGATGATGAGATGTCTCTAGAGCAATAAGTGTTGCTTTGTGGGTTGGTAAAGGAGGTGAAATGCGATGCTTATTTATATAGGTGGACGAGGAAGATAAAATCCATACGTTTATGTAACTTACAGGAAACGGCTCCTATTAAGTTTGCTTCAGAGCGTTTTCATGTTAAAATTCTTTGTTAAAACTTCCGATTCTTTTATTTACGAACTAAAGTTAGTTTTCTAACATGTTATCAATCGCGTTTGAATTTGTAAATCGATCCTTATGGTTTTGCAACCTATTAAATGCCGCATGTACTATACTTCTCTTTTTTGTACTAGCCAAACAAGATATCAATGTTGCATGTACAAAATACTAATTTTCTTGTGATTTCGTTATCTCACTAACATAATGTTCAAAGGAAAACACTAATTGTCCCGGCAAATATGGGCCAAATGGGTTCCAAATCGAACAAAATCGACCCTGTGCCATTGATATAAAATTAAACACTATGTGTGACGAAAATTCAAGGGGTGTTGTATGTTCAGAACCACTTCTCAGCACCATTTGCCAGGAGGTATAGCAGTACTTATGTTCAAAATTGATGTCACATGTTCAAACAAATGGAATTGATATGAAATGAGTTGTGTCATGGTGCTGAATGTGAGGAGAATAAATTCCAAAGTTTTGACATTTTTCTAATCTTTATAAATTGCGGGACAGCTTGTCGGTCGATTCTGGTTCAATTATTTTTTAAAGGGCCTCACGTGCTTTTTTTTTCGTCCTCGCGAAGAATATGGCAAATACATGTCGACAAAACTTTAATGTTCTGAGCTGTCACGCCTGGGCGACATGAAAGGCGCTATGAGCTTCCGAGGCCTAAAAGATTAGCATTAATTCGACCTCAGCATGTGATGCCTGCAAAATGTCAATAATTTTGGGACTTTGTAAGAAGCTTGTCCCTATCATGAATATCGATGGTGATCATATTTATACTTACATTATGAGTTTTTGCAAACTTTGCTGGAATGGCCTAATTTAAACTTTGTAAAAAGTTTTCATTTTATTTTCTTTGACTGAATCGGGAATTTTAAAAAAATTCAAATGTTGCAAGTTTAATATTTAATAGATTTTACGCTTAAAATTTAGTGCCAATAACTTTTATTTTATCAAGCACATTCTATGCGCCAGTTCATTTTTCTTCCTTTCCAAAAATAAAAAGAAAAAATCAGCCGAAGAAAATAGAAGAAGATAGATATAAAACATAAATTAGTTTTAGGGGCAATGAAAAAGTCATCAAATATATCATGACACTTTTGAGCTTGATTAACCCCATATAATCGTCAATGTCAAACTTGAATTTTCCAAGTGCAACCGGCTTGAGTTTGGGCTTATTTATTTTTGGTTAAACTCGGATTCTAACAAATGGACGGTTTGTTGATGCTTTTAGTGGTGAAGTGACATGCGATGTGGTTTTAAGGACTTTATTTCCTCCTCATGTCTTGAGTTCAAACTCAAAATCTTCTATGTGTGGGTTAAATAAAGTATCGCTCCGACCTTCACAAAAAAGAAATTGCCTAATTAATGGTCTCAATTGCACCGTTAGAAAAACCCCCTAAACAACCCCTGACCCCTGCGACCCCGTGAGGAATAGTTAAAAGAAGAAAGCAACTCATCATTTTGTTGTTATAGACACACGTAAATTCGAACGCACATCCATTTTAGGCATCCTGATAATTCTGCTCGATTTCATGTCTTCATATATTTCATAACGTTGTTTGGTAATGTCAAATTGGTTTCTAGAATTTCTCACCGCAAATTTTCTTTTTATTAAAGGGAAACGATCGATTTTTTTAAAATGCTTTTCAACCCGATGCCGTGGAGATGATGTTGTATATAGTAACCAATTTGATAGCGATGCCACAACAAAACTAGATGCCACAAGCGAATCTAGGAGGTGAGAAATTTAGAAATTTCTTATGCATTATTTGAGAAGTACAATATCTCGATTATTAAGAAGATTAGTATGATTTAGGAGAAGGTGATGCAATATCTGCTGACAATTAAGCACATTTGCTCCAAATTTGTGTTGCTCTCGCCACGATTTTTGGTGCACTGTCTTCGAATGTGCGTGATTTGAGAGTGAATTTAAGCAGGCCATCGTAGCAAGGCCCCCCAACCTCATTCGCTAGATTGGCGCAGCATTCATCTGGAACCGTCGCATTACCAAAATATATAGCAGAGTAAGCTTTCTCGCCGCACCCTTTATCAAACTTGCTGGAGCAATGTTGTAAAAATTTTAAATATTCATCATATGCTTTGGGTGACAGTTGCGGTAAGGGTGCAGGAGTTGCAGATCTTGTAGAGGCGTCACCTAAAATTCCTGGTGCGACCAACAAAGCACCGCTTCCAATAAATACAACCATCATCAAGAACATGTTAATTGGTCCTGCCATTGTTTTTTGATGATATATATGATGATGAGATGTCTCTAGAGCAATAAGTGTTGCTTTGTGGGTTGGTAAAGGAGGTGAAATGCGATGCTTATTTATATAGGTGGACGAGGAAGATAAAATCCATACGTTTATGTAACTTACAGGAAACGGCTCCTATTAAGTTTGCTTCAGAGCGTTTTCATGTTAAAATTCTTTGTTAAAACTTCCGATTCTTTTATTTACGAACTAAAGTTAGTTTTCTAACATGTTATCAATCGCGTTTGAATTTGTAAATCGATCCTTATGGTTTTGCAACCTATTAAATGCCGCATGTACTATACTTCTCTTTTTTGTACTAGCCAAACAAGATATCAATGTTGCATGTACAAAATACTAATTTTCTTGTGATTTCGTTATCTCACTAACATAATGTTCAAAGGAAAACACTAATTGTCCCGGCAAATATGGGCCAAATGGGTTCCAAATCGAACAAAATCGACCCTGTGCCATTGATATAAAATTAAACACTATGTGTGACGAAAATTCAAGGGGTGTTGTATGTTCAGAACCACTTCTCAGCACCATTTGCCAGGAGGTATAGCAGTACTTATATTCAAAATTGATGTCACATGTTCAAACAAATGGAATTGATATGAAATGAGTTGTGTCACGATGCTGATTGTGTGATAGTTTTCAAAAAGTAAATTTTAATGTTTTGATATTTTTTAATCTCTATAAACTATAGGACAAATTGAAAGTTTATTTTTGTTTTTTTATTTTTAGGTGCTTTACATGTTTTTTTTCTTATTGCAAATAATATGAAAAATATATATCAAATGAATTTTAGTGTTTTAAGCTAACTTTCTTAGGCATCATGAGAGTTACTCTGAGCTTTTAAGGCCTAAAATATTAACATTATTTTGACCTTGACATGTGATGCTTTTAAAATAAAATATTTTACCTTTCAACAATTTTAGAAGTTTGTAAGAAGCTAGTCCCTATCATGAATATCTACAGTGATATTATCTATGCTTACATTACGTGTTTTGCAAACTTAGATTGATTTAGATTTAAGTTAAACTTTGAAATAAATTTTTATTTTATTTGATTGACTAAATTTAGTATTTAAAATATTCAAATGTTATTTTACTTCCTCTTTAAATTATAATAAATTAGAAATTATTTTTTAAGGGAGAATAATTAAGGTAACAAGTAAATTCAATTGAGTTCGGAATTTTTGTGTGAAATATAGAATAAAATAAAGTTGAGAAGATTAAGAATTTAGAAATAACTTGATGGATAAAACTTATTGGAATCATGAAGTATAGAGTTTTGTGTTGATATAAGTGAATGCATATATATGGAAGATGTTTAGAAGCAATTTTTCAAAAATGTCCCTAGGGTACTATTTTTCTCATTTTCAGCCTAAAACCCTAATCTCCCTGATTTGTCTTCATTTGTCAATTTCTTTAAACTTTCTTTAACAATCTTTTCCACTGCTCTATCAAATCAAGTAAAGAGAATCTCAATTTTTCTTGATTTCTTTATCTAATTAAGGTAAAAACATTGCTTTCATTAAGAATCCCTCTTATTTCCTCTTAATCAATAAAGAAATTTTAAATTTATTTAGTTTTGTTAATTATTCTAAACCTTAACTTTAGAACTCTTGAATTTTTTATATGGTTAAGATTGAAAAATCTTTAAACTAGCTTTTGAACACCATCTTCCATATAAGATGAATGAATAATTTAGTTAAATTCATGGATTTGTGATCATATAATAGTATTGATGAAATATTAATTATTTTATAATTTTACTTGAAACATGTTTGATTTAATGTATTGGCAGTAATAAATGATGAATATAGGTGATATGAGTTATTAAATATATGTATTAATGGTTGTAACAAGGTTTGATGTGTAACATATATGTTTGAAGGTCATTTATGATCAAATAAACATAACAATTTTTGCAAAAAACTATTATTTTCATTTGTGAATTGGGTGCACAATTAATTCTAATGGTGTAAAGGCAAATTTAAGCATAAAAATTGAGTTTACAATCAATTCTCCTTGTGTAAATGC
Source organism: Sindora glabra (assembly GCA_020226215.1). Lineage (NCBI taxonomy): Eukaryota > Viridiplantae > Streptophyta > Magnoliopsida > Fabales > Fabaceae > Sindora > Sindora glabra. The sequence continues at coordinate 23,861,965 of CM035234.1, forward strand.
AAGTTCAGTATAGGTGAATTGATTGCACAATCAATTCACCATCCCTAGAATTTTATGTTAATTTTAAAAGGGCATAACTCTTTCATCTTATGCCTATCTTCAGTGAATCACTATTATTGGAAAGTTAATTAAGTTTGCTTTCAAATTGAATTGTTTCAAATCAATATCTTATATATATTTTGAGATATCACTAAAATAGTATGTAGAGGTCAAAAACTTAGGATTTTGAAAAAATAAAGTTTTTGTATCTATCTTCTAAAGGGTATAACACTATCAAATCTTAACTGATTTAGGTAAATGACCAGTTTCTAATAAAATAATTGAGTCCATTTCATATGAAATAAGTTTCGTGAGCAATATGTTCATAATTTTTGAATTATCTATTAAACATCATTTAAAGGTCATAACCATGGTTTATGATGATTATATTTTCATTACCCAATATATGTTATATTTTCATGATTTATTATGGTCCAACATAAGGTGTTAGTCTTCAAGTATTAAAGATAGAGCAGTTTATGATGATTGTAAAATAAGTATATCATTGTGTAATTGCAAAATGAGAAATTAGATGTTATATGATATAATATGTTTTGTAATGAACATATGCATTAATTATGGAATATATTAAGAAATGTTTGGTAGATTATATATTATGATATGTGTAAATGCTTGTAGTCATACAAGAAAGCAGAGTGGTGTTGACTTATATTGTCATGTACATTAAAATTAAATTATGATTTCACTAGGTAAAGCTTGAGCCTTAATGGTTAAATTACATTGTAAATTATGTCATGAGTGGCATTAAAGAGAAGAATGTGATAGGGATGATGTTGTTAAAACTGGATGGTTAATTCTAGTAATATGCTTCCAAAAGTATAAGGTAAACCTAGAAGAAATAAAGATGGAAAGCTTATGAAAGGTATAAGATTGACTCAAGATTCAAGAGGTAGATGAATATGTTTTATTTATTATTTATTATTGTGAATGAGATATGACCTTGAGTATAGTTATTCATAAATATTCTTATATGATGAATTGAAAATAAAATGATTACGAGTTAATCTCATTATTGTTGTTCTTGGTTACTAATATGCTTAAATGTGATATGATTCAAAAGAGAAGAGTTCAATGGATAAGATATTATGAATTGTTGTTATTATTATAAATTATTCACTTACTGAGCCTTGGACCTACTCCTCTATGATTTGTTTTATAGATTCCTAAGTTAAACCTCTACATCAACCTTTACAGACTTAGATTCCATAAGAGCTTACTAATAGTAATATGGTAGTATAGAATCTTGTATATAGTATATTTTAGGTCCTATTTTATCATATACTTAGGTAGAGAAAATATTTAAATTGATTCCTCATGAGTTAGTTAGACTAGTTTATCCTTATTTTGGAAGGATTATAAGCATATTTAACTTTCTTATCTTTTGTAGAACCATTAGTGATTTCCAATGAATGTTCTCTTTCTAAAGTATCATTATACTTAATAAACAGGAACGAGCTAGATAATTGGGAATAGGCGAAAAGAGGTTCCATATAAATCATGATCATGTTAGGATTGTGACAAGGTGGTATCAAAGCATGGTCTAGGTTCCTAATAAGATGAAGCTCTTAGGTTATATTTATGTTGACTGAAACTATACTAGTGGTATGTGTGCACCTGAGATCACATGCCACTAATATATTTCAAAGGACCTTATTTTACCATGGTGATAGGTGGTAAAGTTTGTGTATGACATAGTATATTATAAGCTATTAATAAATTTATTGATGAATTATCTATTGATTGTTTGAATTGTTATATGATTCCTTAAGAAAATCTATGAATAATTAAGAAATGGCTAACATACAAAGTAAAGTGAGAACCAATTACCTTGGTCATGAAGAATTTTCTAAAAGTCTTCAAGCTCATAATGATAAGTAAAAGGTTAGTGGAGAAATTAATAGGTAACTTCTACCTTAGACAATGCCCTTTCTAGAACATGTCCTACACCTAGTTGATGTGACCTTTACTTGACAATTAGGGCATGATGCCTGAAAAGATCAAAGTGAGCATTCAGATAACCCTAATGATCATGATGAAAGCCATGATTAAGGAAAAGAAGGTGAGTATGAGTATACTCTTCCTACAAGGGAAATAAGAGATAGGTTTAAAGTTGTACATAAGTTCCTCTAGTTAAATCCACTTAGGTACTTCGATCTTGATCTGATGGTGGATCCACATCAATTTTTTCAGCATATTGTGGGGTTAGTGAGATGTTACAAAGCCTTACCTCTTTGTTAATTGAGTTATGGGCTACCAACTAGATGATGTGGTCCATTATTAGTTCACTAACATAGTAACCATTAGAATCCATGATTAAAGCCTTTGACATAAAAGGCTTTTTGATAACTATTCATGAATTTTTTTTACCACTAAGTGTTTGTTAGGGAAGAATTCAAGAATTTAAGACCCTAAAACAAGAGAGCTTATCTATTACAGAGTATAATGCTTAATTTATCCAATTGCCTTGCTAGGTCCTGTATTTAGTTTCTATGAAGAAACTTAAAATCAAGAGGTGGCCTTAAATACTTCTACTTTGAGAGAATTCATGTTGATTGTGATGCCACTTATCAAAAAGTGGTAGACTAAATGCTAGCACTTGATATAAGAGTTAATGAGAAGAAGGAGAGGCAAGCTCAAAAAAGTAGGAAGAGAAGTTAGTCCAAAGAACTAAGTCAAGTGCATTCTTTAAGGGGGATGCCTCCTTAAGTTATTATTAAGCATGGTGGAAGTGATTCTTTTAGGGAACCATAATTTTTTCAAAGCATACATGGTGGACAATCTTCAAGAAATAACCTTGAAAGGTAAAGAACTTATTTAATCCTTTAAGTCAATAAAAGTAACTTTTAAGGCAAGATGGTGGAAGACCTTAGTACCTTCAATGTTAGTTTCACCATAATGGTCCTTGTAACTATTTTAGGGGATAATGCTTGAAGTATAGGATAATTTAGCATGAGGTAAAGGATTACCTTGGAAATGTTACAAGCTAACACATGGGTTATTCCATGTCTCAATGGAATAATCTAAATCCTTCATTAGCTCTACATTCTAGGAACCTTTTAGCACCTTCAAGGAGTGCTAATGTTTATGCCAAAAAGAAGAAGTAAATGGGGATTAAGCTTGAGTGTATGTGCTTACTAGTTAAAAAGCCCATGTTTCTAATATTGTTATGACATATATTATCTCTATTGAAATCTTTTCTACTAAAGTTTTGTTTGATCCCACTGTTACTGACGTTTTTATGTCAAAGAAGCTTGTTACCACTTTAGGTAAACCTACTAAAGAGATAAACACCCTTTAAGTTATGATGGCTCCTATAAAGAAATCCTTTATAGCAATCCATAAATTAGAGGCTTATCTTATAAAGATTCATGATTATGTAATGCCAATAGACTTAATTTTACTTAATATGAGTGACTATAATGTAATATTAGGGATGGATTGATTGTTTGAGTACCATGAATGTGTAAATTATTTTAATAAATTTGTAATGTTCTCCACAGAGGGCTCTACACCTATTGACTTCTAAGGAGATGGGTTAATGAATTCCAATGTCATTATTTTAAGCATTAAAGCTTAAAGAATCATTCATAAGGGAGGCACATCATACTTAGCATTAATGTAATATTTAAATTAACCCATTCCTAATCTCGATACTACTCTAATGGTGGAAGAGTTTCTTAATGTGTTCCTAGAAGAATTACCTAGATTACCCTCAAACTATGAGATCAAGTTCAATATCAATTTGTTACCTAGCACCGAGCTTATTTTAATTCTTCCATATTGAATGGCCTCGATAGAATTGCAAGAATTGAAAGAGTAATTGCAAGATCCTATAGATAGAGGTTTTGTTTGTTTAAGTTATTCACCTTGGGAGCTCCGATCCTCTTTGTAAAGAAAAAAGGATGGATCTATGCAGTTGTATATTGATTGTCATCAATTTAACAAGGTGACTACAAAAAAATATCCTTTTCTTCATATTGATGATTTTTTTGATCAATTTCAAAGAGTGAAGTACTTCTCCAAGATTAAACTGCATAGGGTTATCGCCAGTTAAAAATCCATGAAGGAGATATCCTTCAAATTGCATTTAGGATTTGATATAGCCATTTTGAATTCCTAGTAATGTCTTTTGGATTGACTAATGTCCTTGTTGCTTTCATGTATTTAATGCATTATACATTCAATTTATATGTGCATAAATTCATTATTGTCTTTATAAAAAAATATCCTGGTGTACTCAAAAAGTGAGAAGAAGCTTGTTTGACATCTTTAAGTGGTCTTGCAAACATAATGAGAGCATAAGTTGCATGTAAAGTTTTCTAAATATAAGTTCTAGACTCCCAATGTTACTTTCTTAGGCATATTATGACACAAGAAAGAGTTTAGGTACATCCCTAAAAAGTTAAAGTAGTAAAGAACTTGCTAAAGCCATCATCAATTATAGAAATTCATAGTTTTCTTAGCTTGGCAGGTTATTATTAGAGGTTTGTTAAAGATTTCTCTAAAATTTTTACTCTATTAACCAAATTGACATAAAAAGGAGTCAAATTCAAGTGGATAGATGCATGTTAAAATAACTTTCAAAAACTAAAGTCATGCTTAACATTGGCACCAATATTAGCACTTCCATTAGGCACTATATGTTGTATTGCAATGCATTAGGGATCAAACTTAGGCATGTTCTTATGTAATATGATAAGGTGATAACTTCTGCTTCCCAACAATTAAAGATATGAAAAAAATTACCTTACACATGATATAGAGATAATGGCAATAATCTTCACCTTAAAGATATGGAAACATTATCTATATGAAAAAATCACTAAAATCTACAAGGATCATAAGAGCTTGGAATATATTTTTTAGCAAAGTAATCTTAATTTAAGATAAAAGAGATGCATGGAATTAGTCGAGAACTATGATTGTTTTATTTTGTATCACTATAGTAAGGCCAATATGGTAGTAGATGCACTTAGCATGAAGTCCATGAATAAAACAATAGAAATGTCAACCAAAGATTTGGGTATGGTCTTTGCTCATGTGACTATCCAGCCTGTTCTTATAAAAAGGGTTAAGGATGCACAAAAGAGTGATTTGAACTATATAACTTTAGTGAAAGAGATATAACTAAAGAATTAGAATCTGATCAAATTGTTGATTAAAAGGGAGTAGTTCACCACCAAGCAACGATTTAGGTTTCGATAAGCAAGTGGAATGAATTGATGCACCAAGCTCACAATTCATCTTATGCTATGCACCTAAGAGCAGTAAAAATATACCATGACATAAAGAAAGTCTTCTGGTGGAAAGGAATGGAAAAGGATGTATTGGACTAATAGTGAAATGTCTTACTTGTTAATAGGTGAAGGTGGAACCTCAATGTCCAATTAAAATCCACTATTCGCTCCCAATATCAAAGTGGAAATAGGAAAATATTATAATGGACTTCTTAATCAAGTTGCCTAGAACACAGAAGGATATGATTCCATTTGGGTTATCATTAACAAATTGACAAAGTTAACATATTTTTTTTCTGTCAGGATTACCTTCACCATAACTCAATATGGCCTGGTGTACTTTGACAAGATTATGCCATTAAACAGAGTTCTAGTTACTATCGTATCAAATCGTGATACTCTATGACCAACTCCTAGCAATCATTCCAATGGCATTGGAAACTCAGTTGCCATTTAGCACTATCTTTCATCCACAAACTAATGGATAATCTGAAATAACCATTCAAATACTGAAGGATATGCTTAGATCTTGTACATTAGAATGTAATATCCCAAGTTAGAATCTAAAATTTTATAAGTATTGATGCTTATAAAGAACAATTTATTATTCAGTTAATAGGTGATTTTAAATTTATTTTCTATATTGAAGGATCTGGAATATTGAAAATGATATCTATGATAGTATTTGAAATTTATTTATTTATTTTTATATATGGTCATTACCAATTTAAGATTAGTTAAAATGATTTTTATAAGGAATTTCCTACAAATTGAAAATAATTTTACTAATTATGGATACAAGAATATAGGAAATAGTTTGTTTATATTTGAGAAATTATTTCTGAAAAATTGTGAAAGTTTTTACAATTTAAGAAATAATATTTAGTGAGCAGGAGTGCATGGATTTATGAAATAATTTATGTGTATTTGATATATTATTTTTTAGAATTATGAAATTTTGAAATAGATTTAGTAATTTGAGACTTGTTTAAATAGTTTCTATAAATATTTTCTCATTAGTTGGAATAATTTTAATGATCATGAGTGTAAGGATTTATGGAATAAATCAGTTGTCTTTAATAAATTGTTTTTTAAAAAATTATGAAGATTTTAAATAATTATTTTAGGACTTCCAAAATAATAAATATATATATTGGAAAGAGCTTGAAATAATTGAATTGAGATTCTATGAAAATGAGTTTTTAATAAATCAATGGTTAGATTGTTTTTATTCAAAATAAACAGCTCAAATTATAAGGTATAAGATAACTATCGTACTCTAGCAACATTGAATACAAACTCAGAGCTGGCCTTTCTTTAAATCAGTGCCTTTCTTTTTAAAAGAAGAAACAACACCAAACTTTAGAGAGAGCATCTCACCACTGCCTTAGCATTTTATATATCTTCTAAATATATAAATGTTTATTATATTATCTTCTATGCTATAAAATGCTGAAGTAGGATGACTAAAATATATATGGATCATTTTATTCTATTATTTTAAAAATATTATATATGATTTAAAGAAACCTACTTGCATGCTTTAGTATATATGGTAATTCATGTGGAAAATAGGCTTTGATGTTGAAAAATGCTAAGAAAATATAATCTAAGCAAATAGGGTGTATCTTGTCTCAATGCTTTTGAATGATTCAAGAAAGCCCTCATCATGTAAAGTGTAATTTTGATTACCTTGAAACAGAGTTAAGGGATTGTTTGATTCAAACCAGGGAAAGAGAATTAAGGGGGAAAAAAAAGAATGGCTCCTAATTACCCAATTTGTTTGATTCAAACAGGAAAGGGAATCAAGTATTTTTAATTTATTTTATTAATAATTATTACACTAAAAAATAATTTACTATAATTATTATTAAAATAATTATTATAATTATTATCTTATTATTTTTATTTTATTTATTAATATTATAATTTTTGTAATTATTTAATATTAATTATTAGTATCTTATTAATATTATTTTTATTATTACTCATATTATTTCAATTATTATTAACATCTTAATAATAATTAATATTATCATAATAATATTAATTATTATTTATTTAATTATTATTTATAACATTTATTATTATTTTATTAATATTATTAATTATTAATAAATTAAAAAATTATAACATTAAAAAATAATTATTAAAAATATTATAATATTATTAATAGAATTAAATAATATTATAATATTTATTATTTGTTTATTATTTGAATATTATTTAATGATATTATAATTATTATTAAAAATAGAATTATTATTATTTATTTAATTAATAATATTTTATTAATATTATTAATTTTTTATATTATTAAATATTTTATTATATTTATTATATTAATTATCATATTGAAGATAGGGAAAGGGATGAGATTCCTTAAAAATTTAAGGGCAATTACTATTCTTTTAATTAGGGTAATCTCATTAAAGAAAAATAGGGAAAAGAAACGATTTTTTTGGAATTAAACAAAAACAAAAGGAAAGAAACCTTGCAATTCTCTTTCTCTTTCCTAATTACCTCCAACCAAATAACTCCTAAGGGTATTATAGATAAAGAGATGTAATTAGGATCTTCTAAGATTATTAAGTAGTAATCATTCTTCTTGTATGAGTTTGATTCAAATATTTCTATAAAATGACATATTATAATTTTATTAGCTAGTATTATAAAATATAAGAAGTTATAATATAGGATAATAGAACAAAGTAAATAGATACTCTTTTTTACAGCTTTAAGCTTTAATATTTTATCTCTAAGGGTTGATTTGAGAATCTTTGCATTATGATATTATATTCTTAGTTTCTTGAAGATAACCTAAACAAAGATAATAAAATGCATTATAAGAGGATAAAATATAATCCTTAAAATAATAAATTAGGAAGAAAATGAGAAAAATCTAACATATTTATAAGATATTCTTGTAATTTGTGAAATTGGAAGGAGAAATGATAAGTACAAATAATCCAGACTTCCAAGAGAGAAGAAGCACTTTAGGTATCTCACTATAGATTTATATTTTAGTAAAAGATAGCTTTAATGTTGTGAATTGTATTTTTCTTATTGATAAGTATAGATTTTATATTCATGTAGATATATCCATATTCATGTATAAACTTAAGTTCACGATATAAGTGCAATTAGTTGTTAAGAAAGTATTGTTAGATCAGAGTGTGCAACAGAAGCACGATAGTGGTATTTCAAACTATTGATAGATTGTGCTTGAACTCAATAATATCTGTATGATATAGTCGTATAAGAGAACATAACAGTATTGTTATATACTCAAGCATATACTATTGTGTGCTTGGTATTATCCAGTGATGAATTAATGACTTCATAATTGAAATGTTATAAACAATTATGATGTGAGAGTTAAGGTCTCATGTGTATGCTACCTATAAATTCTTCCATGTATGGCATGGAAAATTATAAATTGTGCTATAGTAATGACATTGAAAATTATGAATGAAGATTGAGCTATGATGTGAAGGCTAGACGGTAAGTTTCAATAAACAGTTATGAAGGACATAAAATTAATCTAAGAGTTAGATGGGAAATTTTTCAACAAATAATTGAAAGAGTACAAAAATGGCCCTAAAATCAAAAGTGATTGCATGCATGTTCACTATAACTGTATATGTAATATAATATGACATTGGAAATTATTTGTGATTGGACATTTTTGCTAGTGTGATTTAGATGATTTATCTATGTTTAAGCCTTAATAACTATTTATAATTGTGATATCTACTCAGAATAGGTAGTATATGATAGGACAATGATGTTGTATACTAACGGATAGTTGAGATTTCTACAAAATGTGATATGATAGGAAATACGAGGTTTAAGTTATGTGTAGGTGAACTCTTACTTTATGGCTTGATTTCAAATAATTTAGAAATTCAGGAAATAGGTTTGTTAATATTTTCTAATTTAGTATATTATTAACCTATTATTATATATAAAATTGATCATTTGTAACACAGTAGTAGAGATATGCTCACTAAATTCTTGTATTTATGAAGAAATAAAGAAAGCTTGGATTAAAGGATTCAATAGTTGGAATCAACATTAAAGTAGAGATTTATGATGCGTTGAATTATTATATATGTATAAATTTGAAATTGTATTGTTCTGTGTATATGTTTGATGTTGTCATATTTGATAAATATATAGGTTTTATATTATAGGGTGTACAACCCTCAGAAAGTATCCAAAAATAGTAGAGACTTTATCCATTTTCTCGTAGAAATTTTAAAATAAATTTTTAAGTCCCTTGAAAATTTGGAAACTCCCATTAGATAAAAAGAGTGAAAAATGTTAAAGCTTATGAAAATCGATATTGGGATCCATATCGGTCACAATCAGAATTAGGTCATGACATAGAATTTGAAGGAATTTAGGGAAAGTATAGTCCATTAATAAAGTTTGCTTACTACAACAACTATCAATCTCGCATTCAAATGGCTTTATATGAAGTGTTTTAAGACAAAAAATGTTTTAAGTCATATTAGGATTCACATTGGTTACAATTAGAATTGGGTCATGACATAGAATTTGAAGGAATTTGGGGAAAGTATATTCCATTAATAGAGTTTGCTTACTACAACAACTATCAATCTCATATTCAAATGGCTTTATATGAAGTGTTTTAAGACCAAAAATGTTTATTACTAATAAGATGTTTCAAACTTAGGAAGGCAAAACTCTTGGGACTAGATTTAATGAGTAATGCTTTGGAAAAAGTTTAAATCATAGAAGATTGATTAAAAGTAACTTAAAATCGATAAAATTTGCATGTAAACAAGAGAAGGAGAGAATTAAAGTTTCAAGTGGGAGATATTGTCTTTCTAAAAGTTTCACCTATAAAAAGGCATGATGATATTTGGGAATGAGGATAAATTAGTATTGCATTTCATTAGGCCCTTCTCAATTCTCAAGTGTGTTGGAGCAGTACTTTTTTAGTTAAAGTTATTAGATAGCTTACAAACTATCCATCCTATATTTCATGTGTTTATGCATAAAAAATGCTTACCAGATGAGTTTCATATGATTTAAGATTGACCATTATGACTTAATTCTAAACTATCATATGAAGAGCAACCAATAGAAATCTTAGATTGCTGAGTTTCAAAATTGAGATCTAAAGAGGTTCCTTTTAAGAAGTTTCATTAAGAACATCAAAAAGTGGATAAGGCCATATAGGATTTGGAGTCTAAAATGTAGCTATGATATCCTAATTTATTTAGTGAGTAGTGAGTTTGATTATTTATATTTTCATACTAGCGTTAAAATACTACATGTATCAAGAATTTGAGGGCAAATTCCTTTGAACGGGAAAGTATTGTTAAACCTTTTTTAAATTATAGTAAATTAAAAATTATTTTATGCGAAAGAATAACTAAAGGAATCAGTAAATTTAATTAACTTAAGAGTTTTGTGTATGATATATGGAATAAAATAAAGTAAATAAAATAAAAAATGTGGGAATATGAATTTAATGAAAATTTCATGAGGAAAATTCATTGAAATCATGAAGTATAAAGTTTTGTACTAATATAAGTGAATGTGTAAATATGAAAGAGGTTTATGAGCAGTTTTTTAAAAATGCCCTTAAGGTACTATTTTGCTCATTTTCAACCTAAAACCTCAATTTCTCTCATTTCTCTTCTTCTTCTCCAAAATTCTCCTAACTTTCTTTAACAATCTCTTCTACCACTTTATCAATCAAGTAACGATTCTTCTTGATTTCTTCATCCAATCAAGGTAAGAATATTATTTTCATCAAGAATCCCTCCTATTTTCTCTTAGTTGATGAAGAAATTTAAGATTTATTTAGTTTTGTTAGTTTTTCTAAATCTTAACTCTAAAACTCTTGAATTATGATGTGATTAGGATTGAAAATTTTATAAATTAGCTTTTGAATACCCTTTTTTGGGTAATTTAATTAAATTCATGGATTCATTATGTATGATGGTATTAATGAAATATTAATTATTTTATAATTTTGCTTGAAATATGTTTGATTTGATGTAATGGAAATAATAAATGATGAATAAAGGTGATATAAGATGTTAAATAAGTATATTAATTGTTACAAGGTTTGGTGTGTAATATATATGTTTAAAGATTATTTATGATTAGAAGAACAATAAAATTTTTGTAGAAAATAATTATTTTCATGTATGAATTAGGTGTATAATCAATTATTATGGTCTAAAGGCAAATTTGGGCTTAAGAATTGAGTGTGCAATCAATTCTCCTTGTGTAGATACAAGTTTAGGGCAAGTGAATCGATTGTGCAATCGATTCACTATTTCCAAAATTTTATGTTAGCTTTAAAAGAGCATAACTTTTTTGTCTTATACTCATTTAAGCAAATCACTTATCGTTAGAAAGTTAATTAAGTCTTTTTTCAAATGGAATTTGTTTTAAATCAATATCTTATATATATTTTGAGATATTACTAAAATAGTTTGTAAAGGTTAAAAACTCAAGATTTTGAAAAATAGAGTTTTGTATCAATTTTCTAAAAGGCATAATATTTTCAAATCTTAACCAATTTGGGCAAATAACTAATCTATGGAAAGTTAATTAAGTTTACTTTCATATATAAGCAATATATTCATAATTTTTGAATTGTCCATTAAATATTATTCAAATGTCACAATCATGATAACGATATAGTAAACCATACCTAAAGTACATTATATTTTCATGATTTATAATGGTCCAACATAATGTGTTGGTTTCCAAGCATCAAAGATAAAGTGGTTTATAATAATTATAAAATAAGTATATGACTAGATAATTGTGAAATGAGAAATTAGATATTGTATGATATAATATATGTTGTAGTGAACTTATTGCATTAATTATGAAATGGAGTGTGTTGAGAAATATTTTGTGGTTATATATTATGATATGCATGAATGTTTGTAGCCATGTAAGAAGGCATAGTGGTGCTAATTATATTATTATGTACATTAAAATTGAATTATGATTACACAAAGTAAAGCTTAAGCTCTAGTAGTTTAATTGTATTATGAATTATGTCATGAGTGGCATTGAAGATAAGAAATGTGATAAAGTTAATGTTGTTAATATTGGATGGATAATTCCTAATAACATGCTTATATAAGGTATGAGGTAGACCTAGAGGAATAAGAATGAAAAATTTGTAGAGGGTATAAATTTAATCTAGAAGTCAAAAGGTGGATAAATGTATTTTATCTATTACTTATTGTTGCAAATGAGATGTAACCTTTAGTGTAGTTATTCATAGGTATTCTATATGATATGTTGAAAATGAAATAATTATGTGTTAATCTCATTGTTATTAGCTCTTTGTTACTAATATGCTTACATATGATATGAATTGTCAAAGCAAGATAGTCTAGTAGGTAAGTTATTATGAATTATTATTATTATTGTTATAGATTATTCACTTAGTGAGCCCCAGATTCACTCTTTCATGATTTGTTTCACAAATTCCCAAGTTGGGCCTCTATATCAACCTCTTCAGAGCTAGATTTCATAAGATCTCACTGATGGTAAAATTATAGTATAGAATATTGTATAAAGTATATTTTAGGCCTTATTTTATCATAGAATTGAGTAAGGGAAATATTAAAATTGATTCGTCTCTTGAGTTACTTAGACTAACTTATCCTTATTTTTGTAGGATTATAACTATATTTAAGTTTCTCATCTTTTGTAAAACCTTCAATGATTTCCTATCAATGTTCTCCTTCTAAAGTATCATTTTCTTTTGCATGTGTATCATATTTATTAAATGGGAATAAGTTAGGTAACTAGGAATAAGTTAGTAGTAATCGAAAAGTAAGTTCCATGTCGGTCATAATTGAATTAGGTATGTGACATGTTATAAGTTTAATATTTAATATATTTAACACTTAAAATTTAGTGCTAAAAAAATTTATCTTATCAAAGACATTCTATGCATCACTATATTTTTCTTTCTTTTGAAAAATAAAATAAAAAAATTAATTAAAAATAAAAAAAATAAATATAATATAGAAATGAGTTTATTGTGCTATGAAAAAGTTATTAAATATATTAAAAAATATTTGAGCCTAATTAAACTTGTATAATAGTTAAGATTAAACTTGAATTTTATAAGCATAACTAACTTGAGCTTGGGCTCATTTATTTTGGTTAAACTCAAATCCAAACAAATGGATATTTTGTTAGTGCTTTTAGTGGTGAAGTGGCATGCAATATTGCCTTAAGGACTTTATTCCGCCTCTATGTCCTGAGCTCAAACTCAAAATCGTGCATTAAATAGATTATCACCTTTACCTTCATAAAAAGAAAATTAACTAATTAATAGTCCTAATTGCACTGTTAGAAAAAATTGGCCCCCTAAACAAACCCTTTACACTATGCCAGGATAAGGAATAGTTAATAGAAACAAGTAACTTATCCTTTTGTTATTGTAGATCTATGTAAATTCAAATGCACATCCATTTTAGGCATTCTCATAATTTTGTCAAATTTTACGTTTTAATATATTTCATATTGTTGTTTCACAATGTCAAATTGTTTTTATGTCTTTTTCATTGCAAATTCCTTTTTTATTAAAATAAAATGATCAATATTTTAAAATCTTTTCAACTTGATACCATGAAGATGATTTTGCATATAGTAACCAATTTGACAGTTATGCCATAACAAAAATAGATACCATAAGCAAATTTAGAATGAGAGAAATTTAGAACTTTCTTATACATTATTTAACAAGTACAATATCTTAATTATTAAGAAAATTAGTATGATTTAGGTGAAGGTGATGCAATACATGCTAACAATTAAGCACATTTACTCCAAATTTGTGTTACTTTTGCCACGATTTTTGGTATACTGTCTTTAAATATGTGTGATTTGAGAGTGAATTTGAGCAAGCCATTGGAGCAAGGCCCTCCGACCTCATTCACTAAATTGATGCAACATTTATATGTAACTGTAGCATTATCAAAATATGTAGCAGAATAAGCTTTTTCACCACACTCTTTATCAAACTTGTTAGAGCACTATTGTAAAAATTTTAAAATTTTAGTATATGCTTTATGTGATAATTAAGGTGAGGGTGCATGAATTGCAAATTATAAGAATGTCACCTAAAATTCCTAGTGTGACCAACAAAGCATTGCTTCTAATAAATACAACCATCATCAAGAACTTGTTAATTAGTCTTGCCATTTTTTTATGATATATATTATGATAAGATGTCTCTAGAGTAACAAATGTTACTTTGTTGGTTGTGATGCTCATTTATATAGGTGGATGAGGAAGACAAAATCCATCCATTTATATAACTTAAAAGAAACAACTCTTATTAAGTTTGCTTTAAAACATTCTCACATTAAAATTCTTTGTTAAAACATCTAATTCTTTTATTTATGATCTAAAGTTAGTAATCTAGCATGTTAATAATTAATTTTGAAATTATAAATTGATCATTATGGTTTTGAAACATTATGTTCATTGAAAAAAAAATCAATGTTACTTGTATAAAATATTAACTTTCTTGCAATTCTATCATCTTACTATCATAATATTTAAAGGAAAACCCTAATTGTCCTAGAAAATAGGGATTGATTGGGTACCAAATCAAACAAAATAAATTATGTGCCATTGACATAAAATTAAATGCTATGTGAGATGAAAATTCAAGGGGTGTTATGTGTTTGGAACCCTTTTTTGGCGCCATTTGCTAAGAGATATAGTATTACTCATATTTAAAATTCATGTCATATGTTTAAATCAATGAAATTAATTTGAAATATGTTATTTCATGTTACTAAATGTGAGACACCTATCAAAAAATAAATTCTAAAATTTTGAAATTTGTTAATCTCAAAATTTTAGGACAAAACATAGGTCCATTTTGTTTCAGTTCTTTTTGAGGGGGCTTGCATGCTTTTTTCTCACTATAAAGAATATGGTAAATATATATTGATAGAACTTTAATGTTTTGAGCTGTCTTTCTTAGGCGACATGAAAGTTATTCCAAGCCTCTAGTGGTTAGAAGATTAACATTAATTTGATCTCAGCATGTGATGCATATAAGATAAAATATTTTACCAATTAATAATTTTAAGAATTTATAAGAAGTCAATCCCTGTCATGAATATCTATGGTGATTATATCTATACTTACGTCATGAGATTTGCAAACTTAGTAGGAAGGACTTAATTTAAACTTCAAATGTTATAAGTTTAATATTTAATAAATTTAACTCTTAAAATTTAAAGCTAAAAACTTTTGTTTTGTTAAACATTTTCTATGCATCACTATATTTTTCTTCCTTTTGAAAAATAAAAAGAAAAAAACCAATTGAAAAAATTAAAAAAGATAAATATCATATAGAAATAAGTTTATTGTGTTATAAAAATGTCATTAAATATATCAAACACTTTTAGACTCGATTAAATTGGTATCATAATAAAAATCAAACTCGAACTTTGCAAGCACAAATAGCCCGAGCTTGAGCACTTTTGTTTAGGTTGAACTTGAATTCAAACAAATAGATGTTTTATTAGTGTTTTTAGTGGTGAAATGATATGCAATATTATCTTAAGGATTTTATTCCCCCTCCATGTCTTGATTTTAAGCTCAAAATCTTCTATATGTGCGTTAAATAAATTATCACTTCTATCTTTCCAAAAAAAAAATAACTAATTAATGGTCCTAATTATACTATTAAAAAAAATTGGCCCCCAAAATAACCCGTCACTCTATGGTCCTATAAAAAATAGTTCAAAGAAGAAAGTAACTCATCCTTTTATTATTAGAGATTTTATAAATTGAAATGCACATCCATTTTTGGCATCCTCATAATTTAGCCAAATTTTATGTCTTAATATATTTCATAATGTTGTTTCACAATGTTAAATTTGTTTTTATAATTTTTCATTGCAAATTATTTTTTTATTAAAAGGAAATGATCAATATTTTAAAATCTTTTCAACCCGATACCAGAAGATGATATTATATATAGTAACCAATTTGATGGTTATGCTACAACAAAACTAAATACCATAAGCAAATTTGGGATGAGAGAAATTTAATCTTATACATTATCTAAGAGGTATAATATTTCAATTATTAAGAAAATTAGCATGATTTAGGAGAAAGTGATGCAATATCTGCTGATAATTAACTACATTTGCTCCAAATTTGTATTGCTCTTGCCACGATTTTTGTTATACTATCTTTGAATATGTGTGATTTAAGGGTGAATCTAAGCAAGTCATCATAACAAGGCCCTCCCAACCTTATTCACCAAATTGATGCAATATTCATTTATAACTGTGGCATTATCAAAATATATAGAAGAACAGGTTTTCTCACCATACTTTTTATCAAACTTGCTCGAGCATTACTATATAAATTTAAAAATATAGCTTATGCTTTGTGTGACAATTAAGGTGAAGCTGTAGAAGTTGCAGAACTTACGAGTATGTTACCTAAAATTCTAGGTGCGACCAATAAAACACTACTTCTAAAAAATACAACCATTATGAAGACCATATTAATTGGCCCTATCATTGTTTTTTGACAATATATAGATGATAAGATGTCTCTAAAGCAACAAGTGTTACTTTATTATTGATATAAATGGTAAAATGTGATGCATGTTTATATATATGGATGAGGAAAACAAAATCCATCCATTTTTGTAACTTAAAAGAAATGTTTTCATACTAAAATTCTTTGTTAAAACTTATGATTCTTTTATTTATGAGCTAAAGGTAGTAATCTAACATGTTAGCAATTACGTTTTAATTTTTAAAATGACTATTATGGTTTTTTGTCCAATTAAATATTGTATATACTATATTTTTTTCCTTGTTGGTTGAATAAAACATTAATGTTAGATGTACAAAATATTAATCCTCTTGTTATTTTATCATTTTACAAACATAACAATCAAAATTTGTGTTATACGTTTAACCAATGAAATTAATTTGAAATAATTTATGACATGGTACTGAATGTGAGACACTTGTTAAAAAGGTAAATTCTAAAGTTTTGACATTTTTTAATCTCTATAAATTATTGAACATATTATAGGTTGATTTTGGTTTTGTTATTTTTGGGGGGCCTTGCATGTTTTTCTCTCATTGTAAAGAACATGACAAATATATATTGATAAAACTTTAGTTTTCTCAGCTATCTTTCTTAGGCGATATGAAAGGTGCTCTAAGCTTTTTTCAAGTCGTTATATACTTTTCTAAGCATTTTAAACAAAAACTTATCCTACACAAGTATATATTTCTTTTCAACTCGTTATAAGCCCTTTTCACCATATTTTGAGTGTCTAATTCTCACCATAATATACCAACACAAAGATAAAAAAAATGTGAGGATCATACATACAAGCTTTTTAAACTCATATCAATTCTTGAACCTCATCAAATTTATCAAAATACCCCCAAACTTGAAAAAATTGAAAAAAATAATCTACAAGTGCATTTGCTCCCAAATTCACTCCGTAAGAACATTACACTATGCTTGATTTTTAGGACAAGTTTCATCCAAAACAAAGCATGTTTTCCTATCGAACTAGTCATAATTGCTAACTCATAACATTTAGCCCATTAACATCCTTATTAGAAGGATTTTTGTTATTAATGGTCTTTTGTTGAAATGCTTATTAAATTCATGAAAAGGAATTTGAAATTGCAATAAAAGATATTCTAACCTACGATGTACATAATGAACCTTAATAGTTACGAGTATTGGTGAATAACTTATCCTTTTGCTATTATAGATTTACATAAATTCAAACGTACATCCATTTTAGTCATCTTCATAATTTTGAAGAATTCATGTCTTAATATATTTCATAACAATGTTAAATTAGTTTTTATAATTTTTCATTGCAAATTATTTTTTTATTAAAAGGCAATGATTTATACTTTAAAATCTTTTCAACCTAATGGTAAAGAGATGATGTTGTATATAGTGACTAACTTAAGAGTTATGCCATAACAAGATTGATATCACTAAGAAAATTAAGGATAAAAGAAATTTAAAAAATTCTTATACTTTATTTGAGAAGAACAATATCTCAATTATTAAGTAAATTAGTATGATCTAGAAGAAGGTGATACAATATCCGCTGTTAATAAAGTACATTTGCTCCAAATTTATGTCACTCTTGCCATGATTTTTGGTATACTATCTTTGAATGTGTGTGATTTAAGAGTGAATTTAAGCATGCCATCATAGAAAGGCCATTTAACCTTATTCACTAGATTGATACAACATTTATCTATAATAGTAGCATTATCAAAATATATAGTAGAATAAGTTTTCTCATTCCACTCTTTATCAAACTTGCTAGAGCATTGTTGTAAATTTTTTTAAAAAATTCAGCATATGCTTTGTGTGACAATTAAGGTGAAGGTGCAACAGTTGTAGAACTTGTAGGTATGTCACCTAAAATTCCTAGTGCAACCAACAAAACATCACTTGAAATAAATATAACTATCATAAAGGACATGTTAATTGGTTTTGCCATTGTTTTTTGATGATATATATGATGATGGGATGTCTCTAGTGCAATAAGTGTTGCTTTGTTAGTTCACACAAAAAGGGAAAAGTGATACATGTTTATATAAGTGGATAAAGAAGACAAAATCCATCCATTTGTGTAACTTAAAAGAAACAACCCTTACTAAGTTGGCTTTAAATTATTTTTCATATTAAAATTCTTTACTAGAACTTCTAATTCTTTTATTATGAACTAAAGTTACTAATCTGTCATTTTAACAATTAGGTTTTAATTTATAAAACAATAATTATGTTCTTGCAACTTATTTAATATTGTAACATACTATGCTTCTTTTTTTTTGGTTGAATAAAACATCAATGTTACATGTATAAAATATTAATACCCTTATAACTTTGTCATTTTACTAACATGATATTTAAAATTAATGTCACTTACTCAAATAGGTGAAATAAATTTGAAATAAGTTTTGTTGTGGTACAAAATCTGAGACACTTAAATTCAAAAATTTTAACATTTTTTAATCTCTATAAATTGTGGGACAAATCACAAGTCCATTTTAGTTTAGTGATTTTTTAAAGGCTTTAGGAGCTTTTTTCTAATTGCAAAGAACATAGCAAATAAATATTAACAAGATTTTGGTGTTTGGGGCTAATTTTCTTAGGCAATATGAAAGGTGCTTCAAGCTATTAAGGTATAAAAGATCAAGAAGTTATTTAATAAATAACTATTTGATTAACTTTTAACCAATCTAAGTACCTTTTATTGTTTGATTAAATCAATCAACTAATTTGAGTACTTCACAAATAATTATTTTACTTTGCTCACTGGTTTTCAAACAGCCATTTTGAAAAAGTTAAGAATGGTAGCTTTTTAAAATAGCTAATTTGTATTTAGTATAAAAAAATATTCTCACTCATAGTTATAAAATTTTTTATATTTCCATCCTTGATAAATAAGAAAATACTAAATTATATTTATCTATTTCTTAGAGAAAAATCTAATGCATATAATAAATTATAATTATTTATTTCACAATAAAAACTAAATAAGTATAATAAATTATATTAAGATATTTACATAATAATAAAAAATCACATGAATATAATTATATCTTTTCTATCAAATTGTAGAAAAATAATAGAATATATGTTTCATTTTATAGAAAATAGTAGAAAAATGTATTGAGAAAATTAATTTTTTTGTCAAATGATATCTTTTGAATTAAAGAATAATATGTATCAGGAAAAAAAAGAAACAATAAGATGATATTATTTGTGAAAGATATTTTTTTATACTTAAAATATGTAATTTATTAATATTTTTTATGATAAATACATAGATTTTAAATTTAATATTAAAAAAAGTTACTTTCTCTACCAAAATATTATAAGTATTTTTTAACTGAAAAATCATAATTGCTTATTTTTTAAACAAAAATTAAATAAGTATAAAAATTGATAATGATATAATTTTTTAAAAAAATTAATATAATAAATAATATATTATAATATAAAATTTTATTCAAGTAAAAGAATATTCAAATAAATTATAAAATTTACACATGATTTAATGTGTTATTTAACATACAAAGAGCCAACAATAAATAGTTAATTTTACTAAATAGCTATATATAAATAACTAATGTTGTTAGTTAGTTAAATCTATTAATAAAATTAATTATTATCTAATAATTAATTTAATCAATTAATCGCTAATGTAATTAGTTAATTATCAAAGAAAGCCTAAAATTAATGTCACTTTGGCATGTAATGCCTAAAAAATAAAATATCATACCAATCATTAATTTTAAGAGTTTGTAAGAAGCCAATCCATGCCATGACTATCTATGGTGATTATATCTTTACGTACATCATGAGTTTTGCAAATTTATCAGGAAGAATAGAATTTCACAATCTGTTTAAAAGATATATGTCTAATAGATTGATGGGGATGGTGGAGAGGTTAGAAAAAGTTGCATAGATTAATTTTGGGATACCTTTTGAGATTTTCCAATGTTTTAATCTGAAGACACTTTTAGGTGCTTGTAATATTGATGGTAATGTGGAAAGTTGGTTCATGGAAGTGATAAAGTTACATGTATTTTAGGGTGGACATGTGACCCTACTAATTTTCTTAAAATTCAACAGAACCTTATATGCATCATTTAAAATGCCTTTAATAGTTTTCAGAATTTAACCTAACTCAAATTTTGAAACATATTTGCTTCCATTAACATTTAGGTTTCCACTTTGCCACTAGTCAAAGGATGACTAGGTAAATAATGAAGATGGAAATAGAGGGTATGCTGGAGATTATATTCTTATATCCAACATTATTGCATGTTCTAAAGGATAATTAGATGCTAAAAGGTTAAGGATTATGTTTGATAAGAGAATTATGTCTAAAATTTTTAAGCTATGGTTTAGCCTAGGTACTCTATATTTCAAATGAAAAATTGACAAGTTATTCTTTGATTTACTTTCTATTGGTCACTCAATAGTTTTCAATAAACATGGATTAACCTTAAATTTAGGGTAGGAGTGCAAATAAGTTAGGTTAAAAGGACTTGTGAAGTGCTTATAGCTTGATTTGACTTAAGTCTTGCATTACCTAATCAATTTAATTAAACAAACCAAGTCAAGGCTATTAAAGAGGCTTGCTTAATTAAATTGGCTAGGCTAATGTTTTTAAAGTCAACGCCATAGGTGCATCTAGCCTACTTATCTATTTCTTTTACCTAAGCTTATTTTCTAATAATATATACAAATCTTGCAATTCTAGTTTTTCTTTTGGATAACTTATTACACTTTTTTAACTTGTTTTCTACTCCTAATACCACACCCATTCTTAAGTGCTTATTATAAGAATCAATTTTGCAATATAAAGCACATATTTTGAATATGTAGCCATTATATAGGCCATTGTCCAATTTAAGACCCTTTTTAGTCTTTAAAGGTTTATTTAGGAATATAAGAAGAGTGCACCAAAATTTTTAAATAAATTCAAATGAATACGATTTAAGATTTTGTATAAGATAATAGGTTAAGCTCGGAGCAATGTTATAGATTATAATGCTTGGTTTGCATAAGACAAAGCCTAGCTTGACCCATTGATACCCTTATTGGAAGGATTTTTGTTATTGATGGTATTTTGTTGAAATACTTACTAAATTTGTGAAAGAGCACTTGAAATTGGAACAAGAAATATTCTAACCTATGATATATGTAACAAACCTTATCAATTATGAATATTGGCAAATAACCTATCTTTTTGTTATTACATATCTACATAAATTCAAATAGACATCCAGTTTAGGCATCCTCATAATTTTACTAAATTTTATGTCTTAATATATTACATAATGTTGTTTCACAATGTCAAGTTAGTTTTTATAATTTTTCATTGCAAATTATTTTTTATTAAAAGTTAAATGATTATGATTTATATTTTAAAATCTTTTCAACCCAATGCTTTAAAGATAATGTTGCATATAGTAACTAATTAAAGAGTTATGCCACAACAAGACTAGATACCACTACGTAAATTTAGGACAAGAGAAATTTAAGAATTTCTTATACTTTATTTGAGAAGTACAATATCTCAATGATTAATGAAATTAATAATACTTAAAAGAAGATGATGTAATATTTGTTAGTAATTAAGTACACTTGCTCCAAATTTGTGTTGCTTTCACCATGATCTTAGGTATACTGTCTTTGAATGTGCATAATTTAAGAGTGAATTTAAGTAAGCCATTGCAGCAATTCCTTCTTACCTTATTCACTAGATTGATGCAACACTCATATGTAATCGTAGCATTATCAAAATATATAGTAGAATAAACTTTTTCATTGCACTCTTGTCAAACTTACTAAAGCATTATTGTAAAAATTTTAAAAATCTAGTATATGCTTTGTGTGATAATTGTGGTAAGGGTGTAGGAGTTGCAAAACTTATGAGTATGCCACCTAAAATTCTTAGTGCAACCAACAAAGCACCACTTGCAATAAATACAACCATAATTAAGAACATGTTAATTAGTCCTACCATTATTTTCTAATGATATATATGATGATAAGATGTATAAGTATTGCTTTGTTGATTAATACAAGAGGAAAAAAGTGGTGCATGTTTATATTAGTGGATGAGGAAGACAAAATTAATCCATTTATGTAACTTAAAAGAAATTGCTCTTATTAAATTTTTTTAAAATGTTTTTATATTAAAATTCTTTATTAGAACTTCTTATTGTTTTATTTATGAACTAGAGTTAGTAGTATGACATGTTTATAATTAGGCAACAGTTTTCTAATGATGATCACTTTGAACTCTAGCTAAATATTAATAATAACATGATACTTAAATGTATATAATGGTGCTTCATTGATAACAGTTTCGTAACTACAATCAAGTACTTATTATTAGCATGAAGGCATTTTGTTTTTATGTAAAGACACAGTGAAAAACATAAATAATATTTCCTCTTTTGCATGAAACCCTAGCTCTGTTCTATTTTGATGATTTAGGTGACAATAATGAAAGTTTGTTCCTTTTTAATTTTCCCTTCATCTTCCTTTAGTTTATTTGGGAAATTTGGTTAACAATGATAATGATGAAGCCTTGACATTTTACTTTGTTTATTCTAGTGATTCCATATAATTCCTTTATCTGCTTTTCTAAAGTTCATACCTCCGCTCTATGTATAATAATTTCTCCAATTAGTTTTCCAATTTCATTTAGAGATTAACTATTACACTAAGGCTAGCTTCTGCATTCCTTTTTACTTTTTGTCTCTCATCAATATTTAAATTATAGTGTTAATAGAATTTAGTTTATGATGATAGTCTTTGTTGAAAGGAATGGATCATTTTCTTAGGCATTAAGTGCGTACAAAATAGATTTCCATCCTAGTTATGAACAATTAACCTTAATTGCTATCAAAATATTCTTTAGAAGCCCTGAAGAAATTTTAACAAATCTTGCATAGTTAACATTAAGCAACACACAGCTAGCTAGCGGTAAAACCTAAAATGGTTAAGCTAAGCTTGCCCTTGTGGTATAAAGGCCTTCTAGACTATTTACTTGAATTTTGTCAAGAACCTCTAACTATATTTCTTTAATTCTTCTATAGTTTTTACCAAAACTCTACCCTAGTAAGTATTCTCTATCCTTAACTAAGACTAGTATGTCACTAAATATTGTATTAAAATATATGTCAAGAATAGGGATACATGAGCCATTTATTTTAGATTTTGTCATCTTTTCTTAGGGTTCAAACATGAGGCTATTGCATAAATCTTTTTATATATTTTAAGAAAACTCTAAACCTTTGTAAATAAACTACAACCTATATAAGGAAGGTAGCTAGATCTCTAGATTTCAAATTTTATCATCTTTTCTCAAGGTTCAAACATAAGGCTATTGCATAAATCTGTTTATATATTTTAAGTAAACCTTAAACCTTTGTAAGTGAATTGCAACCTATATAAGAAAGTAGCTAGATCTCTAGGTTTTCAAATTTCTATGTAACATTTGTTCATAGGCTTACAATATGTTAGATATGTCCTGTTAGCCTTTTGTACAAGTATAATTGTTAATCTATCACTATTGTTAATTCAAAGTATTCATTACATTGCATATTTTATGGTAGTCTATTTTTACTCAAATTGAATGTTTATAAAAGATTTACTTAAAATGGATGTTTAGTTTAAAATAGGAAACTTAGAACAAGATATATTATGAGATTGTCTTCCTTGAAAAGGAAAATGATAATTTTTTCATAACATGGGATCTTAAACACTTTGAACATGTTTTTAATTGAGATTGGGGTTCTCAGTTGTTTCATTAATGTGTTGTACAAAAAGATACAATCTTATAAATAAAGCTTTAGGTGAGTAAAAGTTACACTCAATATTACTACTATCTACAAGGATTTATATGCATAATTAAAATTCAGGGCCCATGAAAAATATCCTGTTTCAACACTAATTACATATTTAATGATGTTTTTAAAAGTAAAGCAATATCCTAGATATTATTTTAGGATTCATTGTTGGCTACCTAGTTTATTTTCTTTTTTGAATTCAAATATGTCTATAACATTTTTAATTATAACTTACTGTACAATAAAAACATAGTGAACCTAGAAAGATGTTATATAATATATTAGTATATAACATTAGTGTAGTAGAGAGTACTCATATAGATAGGGTTTTTTGGCAAAAAATTCCTTAAATATAAAGGGAAACAAGATATTCCTATCATTCATTAAATGTTTATGTTAATTAAAAGAGAATTTGTAATGCTATACACTTCATTAAGTTAAGCAGTCATTATATATAATATAATATATAGTACATGTTGCAAGATATAAGTGATGTGGATATAATATTACTTATCTACTAATACTTCGTCTCAAGGTGGACCATAAACATCAATTATACTTACTTTGCTAGAAATTTCATCAACTTATTTCTTTGGAAGAGTTTTAGTAAATAAATTAACTAATTATTCTTTAGTTCTAATATATCTAGGACTAATGACCTTTTCTTATAGCTTCTATCAAATAAAATGACAATTAACCTCTATAAGTTTAGTTCATTCATGAAAAATGAGGTTTGAAGCAATATAATTAGCAACTCAATTTTTACATCATAATTACATAACTCGATAAGTCTTAATGCTAAGTTGTTGAAGAAGGTAAGCAATCCATATAATGATTTCTTATACTTTTTTAGTATGAGAATACCCAAGAAAAAACACACTTAAAAAACTAAGGATCTAATTTAGATACTTGAGCATGATTATCATGAATGAAATATATGCAACAAAAAATATGTAGGGGAATAGAAAATAAGGATTTAGAGGGAAACAAAGTAGAAAACTTATCCATCAAGAACTAAAAAAGGCATGTGATTTATCAGAAAACAAGTTTTAGAAATTGTATCTGTTTAAAAAAAACTTTAAGAACCTTTATTTGAAATAAAAGAGCATAGAAAACTTCCATTAAATGATAATTTTTCCATTCAATTACTCCATTTTGTTGTTAGAGTAATTGCACAAAAAGCCTAATGAATTATATCATGTTGTGATAAATAAGTTAAAGACTATGTAAAAAAATACTCTTTAGCATTATCTTTTTTTCTTTTGGTGAAATTACTCTTTAGCGTTATCACTTCATAAATTGCAAACAATTATGTGAAATTAATTTGTAACTTCAACATGAAAAGTATAAAAATATTAAATAACTCTGAATGATTTTTCATTAAATAAAGTTAAGTTATTTTTGAATATTCATCCATAAAAGACACAAAATAATAAAAATTAGATTTTAAAACAACTAGGCTAGGCCCCTAAACATCCAAATGTACTAATTCAAATAAGGATGAAACCCATTTATAAACTTGAGGGATATAGGACTAACGATGCTATTTAATAAATTAACAGAACTTATAATCTAAATAAAATATAACTTTTGTAAAGATATAAATAAAGAATGACCAAGGTGACAATACATTTAATGTAAAGTGGCAATAGTAGTAGCAATTGGTTAAGTAACTTTTTCATCTAGCACATATAAACCGTAAATTCATATCCCTTACTAAAAGTCTTCTTTATGAATATATCTTGAAAAACATAATAGCCAAGAAAATAAAAAACACTATACTTATAAGTATATGTAATTTGGTTGACTAGTAATAAATTAAATAGAAAGTTTAGGGGACACAAAATATTAGATAAAGAAATCTTAGAAATGACACTAACCATACATTTTTAACAACAAAAGTAGTAAGCCCATTAGATAAAGTAATATGAGAAGGATAAGAAATATTAAAAGAAGACAAAATGCCTATTTGACTTGTTATATGATTGGTAGTTTTAGAATTAATGACCCATCTAGAATTAGAATTAGAGAAACATGCAGTGGGATTACTTATTTGAATTATTGTGGTAGTGGGTTAGGTAGGTGATGATTGTAAGAAAGCCTTTTAATTGCAAATACCCAGTATATTCACTATTAAAAAGTAATTTACCATTATTTTTTTATTCATATGCCATATGTGCAAATCTAGATAGTTATGTATTCTTTCCTATCAATTTTAGGTAAAATTTCTTCATATGTCCTTATTATTAATAGTAATAACATATTAAAATTAAATCTTCTCCTCTTCCTCTTCACTATAGTTACCTTACCCTCTCCCTTTTCCCCTGCCACTTTTAGTATTACCACAACCACCTTAAATGCTTAAGCCAATTAATGTGGTTGATTCATTCACATTTGAAAATGAAGAAAATGAAAAGACTTCCTTGAATGCTCTATAAACTCGATAACAAGCTATTTTTCAAGTGAGTGGCTCAAAATTGGATAAAACCTATTGATGTATTATGCTAAGCTCAAGAGGTAAATGTATCAAATAACATAAAGCTACTAATTATTCTTATTAATAACTTATTTCATTAACATCACTAGTAATGGGTAGAAGAGAATTCTACTATTTATAAATGTGATTGAACTTAGTATAAATTTGAGTGTTAGTCTTACCTCTTTCATCTAATTAAAAAAACATAATCAAATCATCTATCTGATTTAGATCATTCTTTTTTTAATATAATGACTTAATGGACTCTCACAACTCCTTAATATCATGACAATGAGTAGTATTATCCATAACTTCACTAGCTAAAATGTTATGCATTAACCTAAATAATCAATGATCTTCTATAATCCACTATTAGTCTGAATCATCTATATAAGGCTTCATGAGTAAGATAGTGTGACATATGAACCTTATTAAAATTGTACTCAACTACTTTTTTTCAAGTAGCATATTATCATCCTTCAACATCTAACTTTCACTTAATTCTTTTCCCACTTACTAGTAGTAATTCTAAAAAATTAGACTTGAGTTTTCTTTTTGACTTCTCTAGAGTCTTAGGAGCCTTCAACTTATTGGTGATACCAAAACTATCACCCATGATGAGTAAACTTTTTTAGAAAATGAATTATAACTAAAGACTTACTTGGAAAATAAAAACACATTGCTAGAATCACCAAATTGCAAAACTAACATCACAAGATGACTTAGGGATCTTTGAAATACCATCTAACCAAAGCTTACCACTATTCATGTTACCCTACACCGCCACTCTCCTCTAGCATGGGCTTCACCTGTTGTTGCACATTTGCGTGTGTGATGTCACTTGTCACCTTACTTGGATTGCCTTATCATGAACTATTGTCTAGTGTACCCAAATCCTTCTTTTGGTGATTAAAGCTACCTCAACCATGCCAAATAGCACTATTAAAGCCTCTTATTGCTATACATCATCACCAAATAGTGACTTTGGGGTCTAGACTTTTGCTAATACACAGCCTAAATTATCGCTAGCCTCAGTTATGTATAAAAAAAAATTATAAAAAAAAGGAGAAGATGAGAAAGAGTTATTTTTTTTTATTAGGATGGGAAAAGGATACCTAGATAACTCTAGATACCATATTAATTAAAAGAAAATTTGTAATGCCATACGTTTAATTAAGTTAGGTAATCACTATATATAAAATAATACATGGTACATATTGTAAGATATAAGTAATATGAGGCATAATATTACTTATCTATTAATAGGTTGGATTAATAAATTGCATAAACCTTAGTTAACAATGGTTCTATAATAATTAAAGACAAGATACCATAAAAATGCTTAATAGTAAACAACTATTTTGCAAATTTTTGCCATGATCAAAACGTGAATTGATAGTGAGGATTGATAATTCACCTATTAAAGAAGAGATCACTTTTTCTTCTTCCATACAACATTATTAATGATCTCAAGAAGCAAAAGTTAAGGCTATGTTTAATCACATATTAAAGTTATCTACAAATACCTAAGATTATTTGCCACATGCATATATATATAGACCTTGTTTTTAAACTAAAAAATGGTTACTTTAATTTGAATTTAGACTTTTCTACTACATTATTGAATAACCATATCCATGATTTCCATCTATTTTATAAGCCTTCTATTAGTGTTTATAAAGAAAATATTATCTTTAAAATTTCATGATGTCACTTATTCAAATATTGTTAGAGCTAGTTAATGACTAATTCATAGCATGACTTGCGTAGTTTAGTTTCTTGTATGGCTAATCATTTATACGATGTAGATATATATTGTATTGGCATGAATTAAAGCTAATGGTGCAAGATTCTATGTAATTATAATTATAATCCTTAGAATTGGTTAAAGTCTATTAAATTTTGTATGATGTTTGTTTCAATCATGGGAAATGGCTCTATTTTGCAAGTTTTGCTTGTTGGCTGCTTGCGTTTCATTAAGTAGAGATTTATAAATCTCTTTGCCTTTTATTTTGTTTGGAGTTTTGCTGAACTTGACTAACCTAAGTAAATGTTCCATTTCATTAGGCAAAGTCCTCCCAACTCACTAATTTAATATTCAAGATATATACTTTTCCATTTACTTGCTTTTATGTTATATCAGTTTATATGATAGTTCATCTGTGGCTATATGTTGATTTGATTATCTAATAGTTTATGCTTCCTTTTGCCTACTTTAATTTTCAGTAATTTATTATATTTTTAGTTTTGGAAGAATAACACAACAAAGTCTCTTTAATAAGATACAATTTCTCTTCTCTTGGCACTTATTGCTAGTATAATATGACGTCTCACATTTCAATGTGCTTCTGAAAGGTGATATGAAAATATTTAAATTTTTATTCTTATACTTGAAATACAAGTCAAAACTAAAAAGTGTATGTCAAAGTTTAAAATGCCAAATGCATAAAATGAGACTTGTGAGGACTTTATTTAATAGATAGGCTTGTGTAAGAAGCTAACTCATGTAAGTAATATATATTTTGAATGCAAGAAAATATATAATCATTTTAATGCCATATTTGTCACTAATTTAGTAGAATGG
Organism: Sindora glabra; assembly: GCA_020226215.1. Lineage (NCBI taxonomy): Eukaryota > Viridiplantae > Streptophyta > Magnoliopsida > Fabales > Fabaceae > Sindora > Sindora glabra. The sequence goes on from CM035234.1 coordinate 23,891,758, forward strand.
ATGATTATATATATATATATATATATATATAAAGTGGATGGCTTTATATTAATTTAAACAATAATGGTTGTAGTATGTAAGCATTAATTTATTATGTTTCATACCATACTTAATCTTAGCCTATATGGATATTCTCGTCCTCATTTCTTGTTATTTTATGATCATGATGATATGAAGTCAAATCAGATGAAACAAGGAATACTGTTCTAAGCAAAAAAGGTTATGTTAACACGTCAAGTAGATTACCATATGTTTGATGTTGTGTCAAGTTAGATTTGCCCTTTTTAAATTTGACTTATGGCTTAAAATTAATAAAAATAAAGCAACTATTGCATAAAGTATTTGACTTAGAGACAATGGTGTGTTGTGTGTATCTCTTTAACAATTATGAGTGTTCTATTGCGAAATGTCTTATTTTACAATTATATTGTGTTATAAAATTTCTTATTTAGTTTTTGATTTCTAATTGTAATTATATGTTTTATTTTGTAGTCTGTTGATGCTAGAAATGGACCTGGATTTACTTGTGAAGAAGATCTTTTGCTAGCCACGATTATGAAAGTGGAAGTGGAAATAGGAATGCAAGGAATTTAAATTAATATTTGTAGTTTTTAAAATTTTTTTTGTTATTGATAGTTTTTCTTTCAAAATTAATTAATTAGTACTTACTTGGGTTTTTTAATTATTGATTGTACTTGTTTACATTTTTTGAATAATATTATGACAGTTGTTCCATTTAAATCTACTATAATATATTGTCACATTTTGCTATAATTTTAAATAAAATATATATCTTTATATATTGTTGAATATTGTTAAATGTGATCAAAATCTGACACTATATAATCTAACATATTGTCATATTTTGTTATGATATTTTAGATTGAATTATGCCATGGATATGTTGTTCAATATGGTCAAATTTTAATTTATTAAGCTAATATAATAAATATAAATATATATATATCAGAATTTAGTTTCTTTTAAAAATAAATATATTATGTTTAGCAATGGTTTATAACGACCGGAAATTGGCATAGAATAGCAAGCAAAACAAGATTACAATTGTCGCTACATATGTAACTGTTGCAAAATTTAGGTTAGCAAGGTTCACTCTCTTTCCGATTAGTAGTAATTAGAAACTATTGCAAAATGCAAAACATAGCCATCATTACTTACATGCCAATTATTTTGGTAGTTATGTATAATCGCCGTTAAGTATTTAATGTCACAAGAAATAGTGGTGCCGATTGTAACCATTGGCAAGCATTATGGGATAGTGGTGGTTATAAATGCCCTATTCATTGTAGTGGATGTACAATATTTTTTTTTATTGAATAAAATATCAATGTTACATGTATAAAATATGTTCTTGTGGTTTTATCATCTTGCTAACATAATATTCAAAATTGATGTCAATTGTTTAAACCAATAAAATTAATTTGAAATATATTATGTCATGGTACATAATATGAGACACTTATCAAAAAATAAATTATAAAATTTTGACATTTTTTAATCTCTATAAATTGTGAGACAAATTACATGTTCATTTTAGTTAATCTATTTTTGAGGGCCTTTGTGTCCTTTTTTGCATTGATAAGAAAATATTAACAAAACTTTAATATTTCAAGCTATCTTTCTTAGACAACATGAAAGGTGCTCCAAACTTGTGAGGTCTAAAAGATTAACATTGGTTTTACCTCCACATGTGATACCTATAAATTTTACCAATCAACAATTTTTGGAGTTTATGAGAAATTAGTTGCTATCATGAATATCTATAATGATTATATCTATACTTACATTATGAGTTTTACAAACTTAACAAGAAGGACTTAATTTCACAATTTATTTAAAAGATACATGTCTAATAGATTGGCAGGGGTGGGCAAGGAGGTTAGAAAAAGTTGAATAGATTACTTTAAGGGTACCTTTTGAGATTTTCTAATGTTTTAATTTGTAGAATACTTCTAGGTGCTTGTAATACTCATGACAATACAAAAAACTAGTTAGTGGAAGTGATTTAAGGCATGCATATAACCCCACTAACTTTCTTAAAATTTAATGTACCATTATATGCATCATTTAAAATGCCTTTAATTATTTTCAAATTTTAACCTAACTTAAAATTTGAAATATATTTACTTACATTAACCTTTAGGTCCTAACTTTGCCACTAGTTAAAAGGTGACCAAGAAAATAATGGAGAAAGAGAGAGAGAATATGATGGAGATTATATTCTTATGTCGAACATTCTTGCATATTCTAGAGGATAATGGGATGCTAAACAATTAATGATTATGTTTGATAAGAAAATTGTGTCTAAAATTTTTAGGTTACTTTTCTATCTAAGTATTATATATTTCAAATCCAAGATTTACAAGTTATTCTTTGATTTACTTTCCATTGGACACTCAATGATTTTTAATAGACACAAGTTAACCTTAAATTTGGAGTAGAGGTGCAAATAAGTTAGGTTAAGTGACTTGTTAGAGGCTTACAGCCTGACTTGACTTTAAGTCTAGGGTTGCCTAACTAATTTAGTTAAACAAGTCAAGTTAAAGCTATTAAAAAGGCCTGTTCAATCAAATTGGTTAGGTTAAGTTTTTTGAAATGACCTTAAGGTTTATTAAGCTTACCTATTTATTTATTTTTGTTTAAGCTTGTTTTCCAATAATATATACAAATATTGCAACTCTATCTTTTCTCTTGGATAACTTATTATATTTTTGTTAGATTGCTTTTCACTCCAAATACTTCGCCCATTCTTAAGTCTTTATTTCAGAAATTAACTAATTTTTCAGCTCAGTGCGATGCATGAATATCTATTATTTTTTAACATAAAATAAGAACAATAAATATATGATTAAAAATTATAAAATTTAATAAATTTAATTTATTATATTTATTTTATAATTATATATTCAAATTTAAAAATAATAAATTTTTAAAATATAATATAAGAGTTAAAAATTATAATATGCAGTTTATCCATTTGATTTAATTAAAATTTTAAATTAATATTTTGATAGTAAAAAGTTATGTTATATTCATATTATTGAGCAACATTTACATATAAATTGTAATTAATAGTAGTAAAGAGAAAAATATAAAATAATATATTAATTAAGAAAATAAAAAGAATAATAACAGTATGTGAATGGTAAAAAATTATATTTAATTTAAAATATAGTACTTAAAAATTTATATAAATAAAATATTGATAAAATTTAAATAAATAAAATTTATTTTAATTTATTAATATTTTTATTAAAAATAAAATATGTAATTATATAATTGGCTTTGTACTTTTCAAATTAAAATTTTAAGTTGTTTAAAATATTTTTATAATAAATTTAAATAAATTATATTTTATTTACACACACACACACACACACACATACATACATACATACATACATATATATATATATATATATATATATATATATATATATATTAGTATTAAAGTTGTAGATAACAAAAATATACATGAAAAAAAATACAATATAATAAATAAAAAGAAAAGAAATAATGTATGAGTTGTAAAGTAATTTAAAATTTAAAATTACAATAAGTAATTAAGTAATTTAAATAAATTAAAATTTTAAATTATTTAAAATAAAAGTAATAAAAGAATAAAACATATCATTTTGTATCTATACTTCTTAATGATATTAACATATGAAATACAAATAACATGATGGTATAAAAAATAGAAAAGAAGACACAATGGAATAAATAAAAAAAAAGATGATGTGAATCTAATATTAAATAATGTATGAGTTAAAAATATAATATATAGTTAAGTAAACTACTTTCTAAGTTAAAAATAATAATAATAAAAAGTGAAACAGTGTGCAAATTATAAATTCTTGATAAAATCTTAATTATATTTTATATATTTTAAAATATAGGAAAACAATATCAAGATAATATATATATTCATAAGTTCAAAAAATTATTTTAATTTTTAAATGTTCTATTACATAATATAATTTTTAATTAATTATTTCAACTAATAAATTTTAATTGAATTTTATACTTATTTCAAATGTTTTTTAAAAAAAATTAAAATTTATCATTTTATATCTATAATATTTTATAATATCAGTATCTATGTGACAAATAATACTAATAAATATAAAAAAGTAAAATATGCAATAGAATATATATATATATATATATATATATATATATATATATATATATATATATACACACACACACATGTATTTAAAGAAGAGAAAAAAATAAGTAAATTATATAGTTATATAAGAGTTGAAATTAAAAAAATAATATAATTAAATTAAATTAAAATTTTTATTTACTAAAGTTGAAAAATATAATATCAGAAAATGAAATAGCATATAAGTTGTAAAGTCTTGATAAAATCTTACTTATATTTCATATAATTTAAAATATAGCAAAATAATATTAAGATAATTTATATTAATAAATTATAAATAAATTTACTTTAATTTTTAAATATTTTATTAAATAATAAAATATATAATTAATTATTTCAACTAATAATTTTTTGAATTTTAAATTTATTTGAAATATTTCTTTAAAAAAATTCAAATTTATCATTTTCTATATATAATACTTTATAATATTAGTGTCTAGTAATGAATAATAGTAATAGACATAAAAAAAAAGAAAAATATACAATAATCTATATATATAGAGAGAAGAAAGATAATAAGTGAATTATATAGTAATATAGGAGTTAAAATTAAAAAATATAATATAATTAAATTTAAATTTAAATTTATTTAAGTTTAAAAATATAATAACAAAAAGTGAAATATTGCATAAGTTATAAAATTTTGATAAAATCTCAATTATATTTGATATAATTTAAAATATAGCAAAATAGTATCAAAATAATATATATTAATAAATTTTAAATAAATAATTTTTTATTTTTATAAATTTATTAAATAATAGAATATGTAATTAACTATTTCAACAAAAATATTTTATTAAATTTACAATTTTTAAAATATTTTTATAAAAAAATTAAATTTTTCATTTTGTATTCATATTACTCTGTAGTATTAGGATTTAAGTAATAAACAATAGTAATAAAAAAAAAGAAAAAATATGTAATAGAATATATATATATATATATATATATATATAAGAGAGATAATAAGTTAATTATACAATAATGTAAGTATTAAAATTAGTAAGTATAGTATAATTTAATTGAATTAAAATTTAATTTACTTAAAATAAGAATGTTATGTTGTATGTACAATTTTTATTGATATGACTATTTATACCATTAATAACATGATTAATAATATAAAAAGAAAAGAAGCAAAATATGTAATAGAGCAAATAAAAATAAAAGTATGTAATTCTTATATTAAGTAATGTAAGAATAAAAATAAAATATATGGTTAAGTAATTCATTTAAAATAAAATTTTAACTTACTTAAATTATTTTATAATAAAAAAATTTATTATATTATAATTATATTAATTGATGGCATTAATGTTTGAATTATAAAAAATAGAAATGGAACTTTAAAAAATTTATATAAAAATATCTTAAAAAAATGAAGTAATGTGAGTTTACAGCTTTGACAAAAATATCAACTATTATATATTTAATTTAGAATATAGCACTAAAAATTGATATTAATAAAATAATTATAAATTTTAAATAAAAAATTTTAATTTTAATTTTTAAATATTTTCATTAAATAATAATATATGTGATTAATTATTTCAATTAGTATTTTCTATATTAAAATTTTAAATCATTTAAAATATTTTATAATGAAATTAAATAGATCATGCGACTTCTATGTGAGTTTGTAATATTGGTATGTAAGTTATAAATAATGATAATTCACATGAAAAAATAGAAAAAGGCCAATATCTAATAAAATAAATTAATAAAAAAGAGAAATATTAAATAAATTATAAAGTATTACAAGAGTTGAAAATAAAATATATAATTAGGTTATAAATAATAAAAGTGAATATAAAAATTATATTAAAGTTTGTAAAAAATAATATATAAGTTATAAAATAATAAAGAAGTTAAAATGAAATTAAAAAATAAACATGTAATTGAGTATATTAAAAAAACAATACATGAGATGTAAAGTAACATAATAGTTAAGAAAATATAATCTAAATTTATAAAATAAAAATAAGTACATGAAATAAAATAATATAAAGATACATAAACTTGCATAAGAGTTACAACAAAGTCCAAAAAATCTTACAAAATGGTAGCCAAATTGCAATAAAAAAGTACTTATAAAAGAGATATTATTGGAAAAAAAAAGAAGGAAAAATTTTGGAGGGTTCAAATTTTATGTAAGGTTGACACTTATTCCAAAAAAATAATAAAAAAGGAGAAGAAAAAACTTATTTTAATAGTTAGATATAGATTATTTAGTGATATTAACATCTAAATTGTAAAATAAAAAATTGAAATGTAACAACTAAATAGGAGAGAAATAATTGATGTGTTGTAAATTAATAAAAAAGTTAAAATATAATGTATAATTAAATTAAATGATATTTTTAACTTATTTACAATAATTTTATACTAAAAATAAAATATATCTTATTATATATATATACACCTATTTGTGAAATTAGTATATAAGTTATAAATAACAACATGAAAAAAAGAAAAAAAACCATGCCACAAGCCAAATAAAAAAAGGAGAAACTAATAGTAAACTATAAAAAAATATAAAAATAAAAAATAGAAAATCTACTTACATAAGTCAATTAAAATTAAATCTATAAGTTAAAATTTTCATAATTTAATATGAGTTATAAATAATGAGTGAATATAAAAAATACAATAAATTATATAACACAATAATATGTACATAATTTAATGGGTAATAGAAAAAATAAAAAAACTATGTTATAATTTAAATGTAAAAAAAATACAAGAGGAAATTTAATTAAAGTAAATCTTTTCCTTATTTAATATTTTTATAATAAAAATAAAATATATTATGCTACATCTAAATTATTTGGTAATATTAGCATTTAAGATGGAACTAATAAGAATAAATATAAAAAAATATGCAATAAGGTAATGTATATAATATGTAGTGGAGTAATAGAATAAATGAAAAGAAGTAAAGAAGAGAATTTGTGTAAGAAATGAAAATTTGCAAGTGATAAAATGAAAAAAGAAAGAAAAATATTACTTTAGTCGGGAAAATGAAAAAAATAAAAGAAGGAGAGCATGACATGTGTCCTTTTACATTCAACATTAAATAGTTTATTTAAGTATTACAGTATAGATTTTGCAATATAAAGTACATCTTTTGAATATGTAGCAATTATATAGGTCATTGTCCTATTTAAGACCTTTTTAGTCTTCAAAGGCTTATTTTTTAAATAAATCTAATTGAATATTATTTAAAATTTTATATAAGTTAATAAGTCAAGTTTAGAGCAATATTACACATTATAATACTTGGTTTGTATAAGGCAAAGCCTAATTTGGCCTATTGACACCCTTATTAGAGGAATTTTTGTTATTGATTGTTTTTTTGTCAAAATACTTATTGAATTTGTGAAAAGGCACTTGAAATTGCAATAAGAAATATTTTAACCCATAATGTGGTAAGAAATCTTAATGATTATGAACATTAGCAAATAACTAATTTTTTTGTTATTACAAATCTAAATAAATTTAAATGTATATCCATTTTAGGCATCCTCATAATTTTGGAGTATTTTATGTCTCAATATATTACATAATGTTATTTCCTAATATCAAACTGATTTTCATAATTTTTCATTTCAAATTATTTTTTATTAAAAGGTAAATGATCTATATTTTAAAAATTTTTTCAACCTAATGCCATGAAGATGATGTTATATATAGCAACTAATTTAGAAGCTATGCTACAACAAGCAAATCTTATACTTTATTTAAGTAATACAATATCTTAATTATTAAGAAAATAAGTATGACTTAGGAGAAGGTGATGCATTTACTAATAGTTAAGTACATTTGCTCTAAATTTGTGTTTCTCTTGCCATGATCTTTGGTATGCTATCTTTGGATGTACATGATTTGAGAGTAAATTTAAGTAAGCCATCGTAGCAAGGTTCCCTAACCTTATTCACCAAATTGATGCAACATTCATCTGTAACTATAGTATTGTCAAATATATATGGCAAAATAAACTTTCTCACTACACTTTTTGTTAAACTTGCTGCAACATTGCTGTAAAAATTTTAAACATCCAGCAAATGCTTTGTGTGATAATTGAGATGAAGGTGCAGGAGTTATAGAACTTATGGGTATGCCACCTAAAACTCTTGGTGCGACCAACAAAGCACTACTTGCAATGAATACAACCATATTCAAAAATAGGTTAATTAGTCCTGCCATTATTTTTTTTTTATGATATATACTATGATGAGATGTCTATAGAGTCATGATTCTTTGTTTGTTGATACAAGAGGTAAAAAGTGATGTAAGTTTATATAGATGGATAAGGAAGACAAAATCCATCCATTTATGTAACTTAAAAGAAATGACTTTTATTAAGTTTGCTTCAAAATGTTTTAATATTAAAATTCTTTGTTAAAACTTTTGATTCTTTTATTTATAAACCACAGTTAGTAATCTGACACATTAACAATTAGGTTTTAATTTATGGATCAATCATTATGGTTTCTGCAACCTATTCAATATTGTATATACTATTTTTTTTTCTTTTGGTTGAAGAATTACATGTATAAAATACTAATGCTCTTGTAATTTTTTCATCTTACTAACATAATATTCAAAATTTTTGTCACCTGTCTAAACGTGTGAAATTAATTTGAAATAAGTTATGTCATGGTGTTGAACGTGAGACACTCATAAAAAAATAAATAAATTTTAAAGTTTTGACATTTTTTAATCTCTATAAATTGTGAGACAAATCACAAGTCCTTATTGGTCAAATATTTTTGAGAAGGCCTTGCATGTTTTCTTCTCACTACAAAGAAAATGACAAATATTGACATAATTTTAGTCTTTAAGCTATCTTTCTTAGGTGATGTGGAAAGTTCTCTATGCTTTAACCTTCATAGGTTTAACAGATTAGCATTAATTTTACCTTAACATATGATACCTAAAAATAAAATATTGTACTAATAAATAATTTTAGGATTTTGTAAAAAGTCAATCACTATCATGAATATCTATGGTGATTATGTCTATACTTACAATATGAGTTTTGCAAACTTAGCAGAAAGGACTTAATTTCATAATCTATTTAAAAGATGTATGTCTAACAAATTGGAAGTAATGTGTGGGGATATGAGAAAAGGTTAAATAGATTGCTTTAGGGGTACTTTTTGAGATTTCCTAATGTTTTAATCTTAAAGACACTTTTGGGTCATTGTAGTATTCATGCCAATGCAAAAAAATTTTTAGTGGAAGTAATAAAGCTACACATGTTTTAAGGTAGGCATGTAACCTTACTAGCTTTTTGAAAATTTAGCATAACATTATATGTGTCAATTAAAATGCCTTCAATAGTTATCAAAATTTAACCTAACTTAAAATTTGAAACATATGTACTCCTATTAACCCTCAGGTATTAGCTTTGCCCTTGGTTAAAAGGAGACTATGAAAACAATGGAAATAAAGAAAGAAGAGGTGGATATTATATTCTTATGTCCAATATTCTGCATGTTCTATAGGATAATGGGATGCTAAATAGTTAAAGATTATGCTTAATAAAAGATTTTTGGGCTACTATTTAGTCTAAGTACTCTATATTTCAAAAATTGACACGTTATTCTTTGATTTACTTTCCATTAGTCACTCAATGATTTTCAATAGATACAAATTGGCCTAAAATTTCAAATAGGGGTGTAAACAGGTTAAGTCAAGTGACTTGTTAGGAGCTTATAGCCTGACTTGACTTGAGTCTAGTGTTACCTAGCCACTTTCATTAAATAAGTTAGGTTGAGGCTATTAAAGAAGTATGTTTAATCAAATTAGTAAGGCTAATTTTTTTAAAGTTAGCCTTAGAAGTCTATTTGGCTTACCTATCCACTTTTTTTAAGCTTGTTTTCTAATAATATATACAAATCCTATAGTTCTATCTTTTCTTTTGGATAACTTATTACACTTTTTTAGCTTTTTTTTTACTTTTAATATCTCATCCATTCTTAAGTCCTTATTTTAAGAATCAATTTAGTGATATAAAGTACATATTTTGAATATGGAGCCATTATCTTGTTTGCAACCTTTTTTAGTCTTTAAAAGCCTAATTTAGGAATATAAAATCTTAAATAGCTAATAAGGCAAATTAGAATTTTTAAATTAATTTGATCAAATATGATTTAAGGTTTTATATAAGTTAATAGGCCAAACTCAAAGTAATGTTATACATTATAATGCTTGGTTTGTATAAGGCAAAGCTTGGCTTGGCCTTTTAACACCCTTATTGGAAGGATTTTTGTTATTGATGGTTTTCAATTGAAATGCTTATTAAATTTGTGAAAAGGCACTTAAAATTGCAACAAGAAATATTTTAACCCTTGCTATGGGTAATGAACCTTAACAATTAAGAATATTAGTAAATAACTCATCCTTTTATTATTACAAATCCATATAAATTCAAATGCACATCTATTTTAGGCATCCTCATAATTTTGATGAATTTTGTCTTAGTATATTTCATATTATTGGTTCTTAATGTCAAATTGGTTTTTACAATTTTTCATTGCAAATTATTTTTTATTAAAAGAGAGATTATCTATATTTTAAAATCTTTTCAACCTAATGTCATGAAGATGATGTTATATATAATAACTAATTTAAAAGCTATACCATAGCAAGACTAGAAACCACCAAGCAAAATTAAGATGAAAGAAATTTAAAAATTGCTTATACTTTATTTAAGAAGTAGAATATTGTTATAAAAATAATAAACACTTAAAAAATAATAAAAGAAAGATGTGAAAGATATGAAGGGAAATTATAAGAAGGAGGAGAATATTTGATTTAACTATATTTGGAATGATTTATACAACTCATGTTTATAAAACAAATTAATCAAATTTCATAATTTCATAATAATGATTCATAAATAGAATTGAAATCTAATAATTGACTATAATAAGAATGTAATATCTAATCAAATAATTGACTAAATTTGGAAACATAATATTTAACCTATAGACATTCGCATTTAATAAACTCAATAATTATTGATAACACTCCTCTTGGATATCTATATAAAGGAGTACTTAATTATAATATGCAATAGAATACTACCTTATTAAAAATTTTACGAGAAAAACTTAATGGGACAGAACCTTAGTTAAGGAAAAAAGAGTACAGTATGTATTAACTCTCCCTTATGATAATATTGATTAAGATCTTTAAATCAAAGAACTATAATATTATGGACTAACTTTTCAAATATTATAGTAGGAAGTTCTTTAGTAAACAAATTTGTTAGATTATCACTTGAATAGACTTGTTGAATATTTATATCATCATTCTTTTGAAGATCATGAGTGAAAAAGAACTCTGGCGAAATATATTTTGCTCTATCTCTTTTAATGTACCATTCTTTTAATTAAGTGATACATGTAGCATTATTATCATACAAGATAGTCGAGATTGTTTTTCTAAAAGATAAATCACAAGTCTCTTATATGTGTTGAATCATAGATTTTAACCAAAAACATTCCTTACTTGCCTCATGTATTGCTAAAATTGTTGTATGATTAGATGACGTGATTGTTATAATTTGTTTCATAAACCTCCATGAAATAGTTGTACCTCTACATGTAAACAAATAGCTTGTTTGTGATCGACATTATGAGGGTTAGACAGATATCCTACATCTACATAACTAATTAGGTTTGACTTGGCTACATTCATATAAAACAAACCTATATCCATCGTATCTCTAAGATAATGAAGTAATGTTTAACTCTATTCCAATGCCTTTGTGTAGGTGAAAAACTATATCTTGTTAATAAATTAATAGCAAATAATATATCAAGTTATGTATGACTAGCAAGATACATTAGTGCTTTAATTACATTAAGATATGGTACTTTAAGACTAAGTAGTTCTTCATTTTTTTCTTTACTATAAAAATTTCATTCTTTAAATGTTTAATTTGTAATCTAAGGCAAAGCTTTGTTCTTCCTAGATCCTTCATTTCAAATTCTTTTTTTAAATAATTTATAACTTTTGAAAGCTCTTCAGAAGTTCCAGTAATACTTAAGTTATCAATATAAACAGCATTCATGGTAAACTCATTCCTAAATTTTTTTATAAAAATGCATGGATAAATAAGGTCATTTTTGTATCCTGCCTTTAATAAATATTCATTAAGGCAATTATACCACATGTATCCAGATTGTTTCAATCTATGAAGAGATTAGTACAATTTGATTGAGTAATCTTCTTAAGAATCTAAATTATATGCTTCAGGTAAATTAAAACCTTCAAAGAGTTTCATATTTTCATATATATATATATATATATATATATATATATATATATATATATATATATATATATATATATATTATCTAATGAGTCATAAAAATAGATTGTAACAAAATATATATATACATATATACATGTATATACATATATACATGTATATATATATACATGTATATATATTATCTAATGAGTCATAAAAATAGATTGTAACAAAATCCATTAGATGCAAATGAAGTCTTTCATGTACTACTAGACTAATTAAATACTAAAAAGTAGTTGCATCTACCATAAGTGAGTATGTCTCTTCATAATCAATGTTGGGTCTTTGTGAAAACCCTTGAGTAATAAGTCATGCTTTATATCTTATAATTTCACCATTCTCACTTCATTTTCATACAAAAACCCATTTGTATCCAACTAGCTTTACACCTTCTAGTGTATAAATTACTGGTTTGAAAACTCTTTTCTTTGCAAGTTTAATTCTAACTCAATCGTATCTTTCCATTTTGACCAATCATCTCTTTGTTCGCCTTTAACAAACTTCGATTCATAATCCTCATTATCATTTATTATATTGCATGTTGCATTATATGCAAAAACATCATCAATATTGACTTTATTTCGGTTTCATCGTATTCCATTCATGATATAATTTATTGAGATTTTTTTATTTTCACTAATTTCAAGTACCTAATTTTTTTCTAGAACTGAAATAATAATTTTCTTTGGGGGGTTTTTCTAGAAGCACCACATTCACATCTTTAATCTAGCCATTTGGGTTTTTAACTCCTCTTCTTTTTTAAAGATTTTTTATCTTTGAAACTGATAGGTTTACCACGTTTCATGTATGGATTAGGCTCATTTGCAATAGTAAATTGTCTGATAAGGATATTAACTTTAATTGAAGCATTAATAGCTAATATATGTGATTTAGTCACTCTTTTTTATTAGTGAATGCATTTGGCAATTTATTGACTAAACTTTATAAATAACTATTTTTTAAACTTTTAGTTCACGTTGTTTTATACAAGGATCAAGATAAGATATTGATAATTCATTCAAACTAATTTCTTTTTCTAACTGTTTATTTTCTCCCCCTAATGTTAGGAAAATTGATTCGTCAAAATGATAATTGACAAATCTAGTTGTGAATAAATTCCTCGTTGATGGTTCAAGATATTTTATTATAGATAGAGATTCATATTCAACATATATTCCTAACCTTCATTGAAAATCCATCTTGGTACATTATGGTGGAGTAATTGGAGTATATACTACACATTCAAAAATCCTAAGATAGGAAATATTAGGTTCCTAACTAAAAATCAATTCTAAAAGGGATGACTTATGATAACTTATTGGTTTGATGCGAATTAGTGCTATAGCATACAAAATTGCATGTCCTCAAGTAGAAACTAGAAGTTTTGATTTCATAAGTAATGCTCTTGTAATTAATTGAAGACACTTGATAAATAATTCTGCAAGTACATTTTGTGTATAAAAATGTGTTATTGGATGTTCAATATCAATTCTAATAGACATATAATAATCATTGAAAGAATAAGAAGTAAATTCATTATCATTGTCAAGTTGTATTTTCTTAATTGGATAAGTAGAAGAATGTGCTTACAGTTGAATCAATTGAGCAAGTAATTTTGCAAATGTTAGATTGAGAAATAATAATAAAGACACATGTGACCATCTAATTGATGCATCAACTAAAGCTATAAAATATCTAAATAGTTCACATGGTGGGTAAATTAGTCCTTGTATACGTTCCAAAAATGTAAGAGATTCATTTTTAATCTTTGTCAATAATGGTCAAATAATCAACTTTCCTTGAGAACAAGCAGTACACGAAAAAATTTTAGATTAAAAAATTTATTGGCTTTTCAATAGATGCCCACATGAATTTTCAATTATTTTTTTCATCATAATTGATTCATGATAGCTTAACCGATCATGCTAAATAACAAACTAATCATAATTTGTAAACTTCTAATTTACTATAGTATGTGTTTCAATTGTGCTAATATTTATGTAATATAAACCCAAAAAAAAAGTTAGGCAACTTTTCCAATATATATTTTTTTACCCAAGATAACATTTGTAATATACATATATTCAACATTTCCTTCATTTGTTATCTTAATATAGTATCGATTTCGATGAATATCTTTGAAACTTAATAAGTTTTCTTGAAACTTAATAAAATATAATGCATCCTCCCATTAACAATATATTAGCTCTTCCGGAGCCATCAATTAATCTTATACTACTAGATATTTTTTGTAAATTTTTTAAATAGCATTTAATATTGTTTGATTGGTATTAAAAAATTAACATTTTTCAAGAATTAGTTTTGTATGTTTTGTTTGATTTAATTCTGAACTTTTAAAAAAGTATTATTAAAAATGATAATATACTATTTGAGATTATAATCTAAATAAGAAATATTGATAGATTTTAATTCTTTTTAATTATCTATTTTTAACTCATATTTCTAATATCTCTTTTCACCATAATTTTTCTAAATTAATAATTTTTTATTTTTTTAGTGTATCATAAAAAATAAAATGGATTTATACAAAAAATTAAGATGTCTTATATATATCTTAAATTATATTAATGTAATTAAAATGATAGATATAATTTAATATAATTAATTCTATGAAAATCTTATACAGTACATAAGAGATATATATAATTTTTTATTTTTGTAATTGAATATAAAAATAATAAATAAAATAATATAATATAAATATATTTATAATTAGACTTAAAATTCTATTATAATTATATTTATGATATAATATTTAATATTTATTTTATATAATTTTATAAATATTCAATTTATTTATTATATTTCATATAACTAATAATTATATTTAAGTAGTTATATTTATATTTTAGAATAATAAATTATATTTATGATAGTTTTCAAATAATAGGAATAAAAAGTTAAAGTGGTTATTAATTAAATTAAATTAAATAGGAATAATTTTATATTTTTATTTATAAATAATATTATAAATTCTTTTTATCGAGAGAGATGTGGATAAATAATTTTTCATGACTTCTTTTATTACCAATTAAATGTATCAAAAGTTCTTAAAGTTATAGTTTTCATGTTACTTCTATAAATCAAATAATCACTAAATTTCACTAATCCTAACATCTATACTGAAAACTTTGAATTTAACTCTTTATAAAAGATATATTTGCAACATTAAGCCTTATATTATTTTAACTTATATGTATTATTTATTTTTTATTTACTTCATTGTATTTTTTATTCTTTTTTTTTTTACTTCCCTTTTTTCAAACTCATGTATCAATATATTAAATAGTATATATATAATACTTGATATTTTATGAACTTCTATTATAATATTAATAAAATATTTTAAATAAATTAAAGTTTTAACTTTTAATGTTTAAAGTATTAATTATATATTTTATTTCTAATAAAAATATATAACAAGTAAAATCAATTTTTTATGTATTTAAATTTTATTAATATTTTTTATATCCATTTTTAAATACTACATTTCAAATTAAACATGTATTAATTGAGATTTCGTCAATTGTCAATACTTTATTATGGAAACTATTAATTTATAAACAGTATGTTTGACAAATAAAGAGATATTGATATCTTACTCTAAAATTCAAATTTAAATTTATACGGGTCAGAGTATATACAATTTAAAATATAATTATGATATCTCCATATTTATAAAAAAAAAAGTAACATAAGTTAAATAGTATTAATTTGGATAAAATATATACAGATTCTATAAGAAATTTTATTTATGTATATGATTTTTAAATTTAATTTTTAAAAAATTATTAATAGTATTTAAAACATAAATAAGAAAATTAAATGTAAATTATCTAAGTAATTATAATAATTTCTGGTAATAATCTTTGCTTGGTAGAAGTATCCGCCAAATCAACGTGAAGACACCAACCTGAATTTCGGTTTTCAACGCCGGGCCACCACAGACCAAGTGTCAAGCGGCGCCATTCGGTAACCAGTGTTAATTCGAAAAATAAAGGGATCAACTTTGAAATTGTATAAACTTCTCATTAGAAGGTTCCAAATCCAAAATAAATGGTAAAAATGAGCTATTGATTAATTGGTTTAAATATACACCATTTTTTATATAGTGCACCAGAGCAAATCCCCGGGTGGAATTGTCCAAATAAATTAAATTATTGCACCCATGAATTGACGGAAGTTAATAACTTTTGAAATCATGTTAAAAGTGTGGGTCGAAACCTAAATTGAATAGTATACCGAAGGTTTCGCCCTGCGACCGGAGCATTGCACAGCTTGGGGTGGGCTGGCTTCTTGACATTTTTAGTGATTTTTTTCCCCCTTTCTCCATCCTAATTTCCAAATTTATTGTTCAAAAAATATTATATATATTAATAATCGTTCAAAAAATAATACTTAAAAATATGATAATAGAAAAAATAATTTTTTAAAATGATAAAAGTTACTTTCATTAAATTTTTTATATTTAATATTAAATAAATAATATATTTTCCTACATCTAAACATTTATAACTGTAATTTCATTTATTTTTTAAAAAATAATTTTCATTAAAAAAATTTATTTACTTGTATATAACTGAAAGAGTAAGGTCTTTATACCTTACGATTGAAAAGAATAATCATTAAAGTCATAAAAGGAAAATAATTTTTTTAAAAAATTATCTTGTACTAAATTTGTTACATTTCATATTAAATATATCAATTTTTTATTTTAATAATTTATAATTATATTTTTATAAAAAGTATTTTTTACTAAAACAATCAAAATTTATATTAAATGTTTTCCATCAAAATATATAAATGTCCTTAATTGTCTTGGTCGCAGCTTGATTAGCTTTTTTCCTTTTCCTTTTATCGTCTGAAGCAACCACGCTGGTCTGATCGCGTGGACGTTGGGAATACGGACTTGAACTCTTGGATTAGTCTGTATCTACACTTAATTTTTACGTATTAGACTAAAAAAAAATATATTTGTTTGAATATGTGTCAAATGAAATTTATTTTAGCATGTATCTCGTGTAGGCTAACAAGTGAATACCACGAGTTGGTCCGTTGATTTTTTCAGAAAAAACTTTTTAAATATCTGTGTAAGAATAAATTTATTTTAATAAAATTAAATGAGTTAAAAATAAATCTTTTAGTATAATTAGATAAAAATATAGTATTATATATGTTATATTTTTTAAAGGTATAACTTCATGAAATCCAGGTCATTAATTTGAAATTGAATCAGGTTAGACTTGGGAGAAAGTTCTTCAAATATCAAATTTTTTTTCATAAAATTTGAATTTAAAATCTCTAAAATCTTACTTAAATAGCATTGAACTCCAACTACTTAAATCCATTGATGTTAGTGGCATAATATATCTTAACACTTTAATATGTTCTAAACAATTTTTTTTTATTTTTTACCTTTTAAATAAATATTTTCTTAAGTTTATATTGTTATTAATAAATAGATTAACCCACTAAACCAATTTCTTCCAGTGTTGGGTTGACCATTACAAGAGTAGACCGTTTAAGTGTAGATTTAAATAGATTAATCCGTACATAAATAAATACGCACGGGCCAATGCAAACCGGACCAGATCAGGCTACCCGACTAGTGCCAAAGATGCTGATCGTGCGATTTAGAATGGGGGATCTTTGAAGTGACATTTGTACTAGAAAATTAAAATTAAAATTAAAAAATGATAAAATCAAAAGTCTTGAAAAAGAGTTGTGTAAATTACCCAAAAAAAATCTAAAATTTTGAAACTAAAAAATTCAAATAAAATTTTAAATCTTATTAGATCGTAAAGAAATTACGGGGAAGAAATGGGTCTCAAAATCCAACAGAGACTAGGATATATTATTAATTTTTTAAAACTATTTTTAAAATATATTTTAAGAAATTTTCAATTTTAAAATCTATTTTGGGATAAGAGAAAAATAAGTAATAGGATTGGTTTATAGAATAGATAAGAAAAATTTTCATTTAATTACAAAATTTTCATCAAAATAAAAAATTAAAAAAAATCTTAAAGTTATTTATATTTATTTATTTTTAAATTATATATTTAAAATTATAATATTATTTATTTTAAAAATAAATTATGAAAATAATTATCAAACTATAATTTCTAATAAATACTCATATTAGATTGGGCTCGATTCTTGGGTCCAGACTTATTTTCAACCTAACAAAATCATAAAAGTAGCATGACTAGTTGTAAAGATCAGACAGTGTTAATTAAATGGTACCAGAGACAGTTATTATAGTTGGAGGATGGTCGCCAGTTGCTTCTTGTAAAAGTCTGGATTAACCTTTCGAACATTATGATATAACCACTTTGCTTTAAGTAAAATTCGTCCTATAAATATTGGTCGTATAACTCAAATATATTCTCTAACTTTACTTCTACTCTTTACTATTTACTTTCTATTCTCACTTGCACTATTTTAAATTTTGGAAGGCTAAAAATTTGTTTGACATATAATTTTTTTAGAATTAATTTCACTCTATTTTAATAGAAATGATTTTAATTCATCTTTAAATATATTATTTTACTTGAAATGTTTTAAAAAATCTATGAAAACTAATTCAAAAATAAATTTTCACAGTGTTATGATAAATATATTATTAAAGAGAGATTAAATCTTTTATATGATATATTTTTTAGACTAATTAAAATGAATTCTAGTGAAATTATTATTAAATTAGATAAATTTTATAATAGCATAATTGTAATTAAAATCAAAATCATAAATGAAATTAAATCAAATCAAATTAAATCTCCTTTTATTTACAGTTAAACATCATTGTAAAAAGAAATCCATTTAAAAATAAAGTAAAATCTTATTTTTTATTATACCAAAATAAGGAATAAAAATGAACTACCACTTGCTATTTGAATTGCTTGCTGGTGGCAGACAACATTCTACTAGTAATTTCCACTATGTTGTTTTAGATAACCACTGTTTCTAAAATAGAACTAATAATTTCTATTTTTAAAAATATAAAAATAATAATATTGTAGTCATTCATTCAATATAATCTTTATAAAAAAAATTGTTAATCCATCCTTTACATTTTTTTATTGAAATATATCAAATTAATAAAGAAGTAGGATGTGTTTGAATATATTTTTACTTTTTATTTTCAGAAATTATCAGAAAACATTTTTATTTTTAAAATTATTTTTGGATTGAAGGAAAATAAAAATAGAAGGCTAGTAGGTGTTACAAATAAAGAAATATTTTATTTAATTATGTAATTAACATCTAAAATAATAAAATAAGTGAAGAAAACATTTAAAAATTATTTCTTTTTTGAGTTACACATTTATAATTATAATTTTTAAAAGTAAATTTTGAAAACAAATGTGCAAACATTTATAATTATAATTTTAAAAATAAATTTTGAAAACAAATGTGCAAACATGTTCTTCTCCTTTTAAAAATGAAAAAATAAAAATTATTATTAAAAATAGTAAATAATTAGACCTTTAATTTTTGAGTTGCAAACTAATTAATATTAGAAATATCAACACTTTTACCATTATTTTCATCTTTAGATTAAACAAATTCCTACCATTTACGGCAAGATAAAAATAAAAATATTTGAAAATTACAATTGCAATAAGTAAAAATGTAGCATAATTTATTAATATTACAAATTTTTATGTAACTTATAACGATAAAAGTGTATATAGAAATATTATCTTATTTTAATTTATAAAAAATGTGAAGAAGCAATTTTTTTAATATCAAATATTTTCATTAAGAAGCTTTGAGTGAATTCATATATTAATATATTAATAAACAAAAACTTGAATAAAAGAATTTTCTTTGTTTTTAAGTTTAAAACTATCCTTAAATGGATTTTAATGGAAGTAATAATGATTGATTAATTATTATTTTTCATAAAAAATATTAGGATAATTAAATTAGTGGATTAAAATAAAAATAGTAAATCAATAATCAATTAATAAATATTAATAAATAAGAGGGCCAAATAATGGAATAGTAATATGTGTGAGAGAAGACCTTCTCCCTTATGAAAATTGGTTTCCGATGAGGAGAAAAATTGCTTAATATATGTATGGTCCTAATTGCAACATGCTAAAATAAATGCAATATTTGATCTTTCATTTATAAATATAATGATTATTATATCTTTTAAATTTTATAATTAATATTATTGAGCCTGTATTTTTATTTTTGTTATAATTATACATCCTTCTATTCACTTGTAATATTAAAATAAATAAAAATATTAAAATTAATTGTTAAATTTTAACTTAATATCAAATATACTTATTTTTGTGATATTATTTTTTTACTATTTATTTTAGCATTACATGTCAAGAAAAAATGAATAATTATAATAGAAATAAAAATAAAAAATTAATAATATTAGTTATAAAATAATTATAAAAAAATAAAAAATTAATAATATTCATTATAAAATAATCATAATTTGAAAAATATAATAATAATACTATCTAAGGGTCCGTTTGGTTTAGGGGAAAAAATGAAATTTTTAGAAAATCCTTTCCTAATAAAACATATTTTTGAAAAATAAATTGATTTTTTGTTGTTTGGTGTATAGAAAAAAAATATTTTCTAGTGTTTGATATACAAAGAAAAATTAATTCCGTTTAAAGTAAATCAAAATTATTTACTTCAAAATTATTATAATTTTACTTACCTTTTAAAAAAATTTAATAGAATTTTTATTATTCTCGGTACCCAATAATCCAATAATGATTAATTTTTAATAATAAAATATATATTAAAGGTATTACAAAATCTTATACATAGATTCACATAGTTAGTTTAATTAATTGTTATAAAATATTATATAATAAAGTATCCATCATGAGAAAAAAGGTAGAATATTTTAGTAAATATTGCATAAAAATATGTACATAAACTTTAATAAATAAAAATAAATTTTATAAAAATAAAAATACAGCATCCATCATAAAATATTTAATAAATAAAAATAAATTTTATTTATGATCGCGATTACGTAACAATGTGAGAAGGTAAAAAGTTTGGGCTCAGATATGGATGTACTGAATAACAAGAAAAATGAATTCCATTTTTTAAAATGAAAAGTTATTTACCTTAAAAATAATACAACTTTCTAGTTGATCAGAATTTATTGTCTACTGACTAAAATTTTTGAATGTCCTAAACAAGAGAAAGTTGAAAAATGAATTCCAAAAATTCATTTTTCTCCCAACCAAACGGACCCTAAATATATAGCATGCCACTTATATAGAAGAAAAATCAAATGGATTTCAAGCATTATTAGTTAGTAACAAAAGAGAGATATTGCCTAAACATCGCATGTAAAAATATTTACTGTGAGACTACTCGCACATGCATACAAGGATGTTGGTCTAGAAAAAATAAATAAATAAATAAAATGATGTAGGATATGACAATAAGTGTAATATAAATCTCATGTAGGAAAGAAAAATAAAAGGTGAACATAGTGAGAGTTACTAGATAATGCAAGCCAGCAGTTTCAAGGAATTTAGGTAATATGATTAAAATTTTGATTTGCATCTGTTTTAGTGTACAATATAATTATAAAATTTTAAAATAAAAATATTTTATTTATTTAATATTACATTTAAAATTTTTAAAAATAATATTTTAAAGAATTTACTTTTTACTATAATAATTTTAAATATATTTTTAATTATAAATATAAATAATATATTATTCTTTTATCGACATTTTTTTATAATAATGTATTTGTCGATGAAGTGAACCGTAATTTCAAAGGAATATATAATGACAGTCAAACCTCACCATGTAACATTCCCATTTTTTTGGTATAAAATCATTCCGTGTACAAATGAGAAGAAACACTTGCCCATCTATGAATGCAATAGTTTCTTCTTTTATTACGATCGAATTCAGTCCCCCGGAACAAACTTTATTTTTCTTCCAAATTCATGAATTAACTTAAATTATTCAATTATAGAAAATAATATAATATTTCCAATTTATAATTTTCGATTCAAAGATAGACATATTAACAACGATAATTTTTTTTATAATTAAATTAACACATATAAAATTGAGGATTCGGATCTTTGACGTGAGAAGAATAAAATTTTTAAATTAATATTAAATATTACTATACTAGTAACAATAATAATAATAATTTTTAATACAAGAGTTAATTCATGATTTTACAATATTTTTATAACAATACACAATCCAATTATTTTTGTATTATGATAAGATATATTTTCAAATCAATGAAAAGACAAAATTTACTATGACAACAGTATTGTACTAAAACATTATTCAAACTAATTCCCTCAATATACCGAAAAAGTTATTATACTAAAACAAATGATATTGTAGACAACAAATACTCAATATATTTGTAAGTATATGCATGTTAAATATTTATAAATTTCAAATAAAAATTTGTGACACAAAAATATACAAATTGAAATGTTGACAATGCATTAATTAAATATGTAATAAATTTCAGAAGGAAATTGTTAATATGGCCAATTTAAATAAAAAAAACAGTCAAAGCAAATAACTTAATAAGTTAGTGAGTCAAAGTTCCATCCTCCCTTTTTTTTTTCTTTTTTTTTGGTATATAAAACACTAACTCATCGGTGTTTTTCCATTACATTCAGACACAGCACCGATCTCCATGGACCCTGTTTTGCAAGTAATGTTTGCTCCTTTCTGCTTTCAATAATCAGCTTCATCTCTGCTAGTCTGCTGTATGATTTTTTTTTTTTTTAATTTTGTTTTTCAAAGTTGACATTATTGTGCAGCAACGCTCTGCTAAATCATATTCATCTCCATCTACATCTAAGCTAGTTCTGTATTCTTACTATCAAAGCTCGTGCGCATGGCGTATCCGTTTTGCTTTAGCCCTCAAAGGTACCTTCTTTCCCTGTCCCTTTCTTACATTTTTTTTTGTCCCTCATTCACCCATTTCTCACCTGAATCAACACAGTAAACTATGTTTGATAGATGTATTGTTGCTGTTGATTATGAATTATGATTGTGTTTGGTGGATATATTTTTGTCTTAATTTCATGGTGAAGTTTGGATAAGATATTTTAATTCCTGATGGGGTAAATTGCAATTTGTAGCTGTTTCATAAAAGTTCATGATTTTGTTTTGATTTGATAAAATATCCAATTGAGTCCTTCTAATTTAAATTTACTGACTGAGATGGGTATATTTTTTTCTTTTTATAAAAAAATAAAACTGAAATGAGTAGGTATCTCGTATGAGTACAGGGCAGTGGACATTTCGAGAGGGGAGCAGTTTAGTCCAGGTATGCTGTTATTTTTGTGGGCTAACTGAACATGTGCTAGTAAGGCTTATTTGATTCAAATTGAATCACTTTTGGTTAAATTTCAGATTTTGAGAGATTGAATCCTCTTCATTATGTCCCCGTATTGGTTGATGATGATGTGGTGATTTCCGATTCGTATGCAATATTTCTGGTATGTTCAGTAGTACAGTTTGCTGATAATGTTAATTTCTAAACTCGAGTCCACTTCAGGAACCATTGGTTTTTTATTGCCTGTATTGCATCAATCTTAGGGTTTTGTTGGATGGTTGTGCTTTTATTTTGAAATTATATGGATCATCAAATGAACTAGAGGGTTTTGAATAATGCTTGTGGCACCCAAATTCACTTAGGCTCACTTACTATGCACTTGGCAAAATCTAATTAAAACCCCCCACTTATATACTTGCCCCTCCTGTTCAAATTCTATCAAATGTCAGTTGAGTAAACTAAGTGAATCAAAATGTACATCCCTAGTAGTACTCCAAGTTTTTCAGTTATCATGATACTTTAGTTTCTGCTTTATTGGTTTCTCATATAACAGTTTGTTGGTCTGAGCACTGTGTTCAAGTTATGATATTTTTCTTAGAATTTCCCCCCTTTCTGTTAGTATTTGGAGGATAAATATACTCAAAGACCATTGTTGCCGGTTGATCCTCAGCTCAGAGCTCTCAATCTTCAGGTAAAATTTCAGACAATGGCAGTGTGGATTTCCCAGTCTAATGGGATAGGTTTTTGGTTTGTCGTTGTTGTTGAACAGTTTGAATTTGCAACATAAATATGTTAACTCGAGATTCTAAATTGAATTCCGTATTTAACTTCCATTTTGTACCTTTATGAACAACCACAAGCTGGCAAACAAAAACTATATCGACCAAACATGGTGAAAACTAATGTTGATTTACCTGTCATGTTTTTCCCTTTATATGTTGTACTTCTATAACATGCAAGACATATAACTTGGCCAGGAGAACCATTTTGCCTAACAAATTTGCATATGATACTACATTATTCTACAGTACAAATCTATAGTTTGGACATGCTTTGCTCAAAATCTCTTATGGGTGTTCCTCTGCTGTGATCTTGTAATAACTTTTATTACAGGTAGCCAGCATTATCAACTCCAGTATACAACCACTTCATATGATGGGAGTTCTGGTATTTTCTTTCCCCCTTTGATATAGTTGGATTGGTTTTGTGCTTTGATATAATGTATTTATGATATTTTTCTTTATTCTGTAGAAAGACATGGAAAAAATGTTTGGTACAGACCCAAAAATGTGGGCCCAATTTACTATAGACAAAGGTTTCTCAGGTAAGAATCCTTTAAGGTGTCTCCATATCTCCCAACTAGTTATATATTTTTCTGCCATACTCATATATTATACTATCATATGAAACATAGTAAGATGGCATTACACATGAGTTTTGTTTTTCCCACAAGTTGAGAAGTTTATTGACACTTGTCAGTTCAGCCTTCCTAATCATTATCCACCAGCATCAATCTGTTATGAATGGTGTAACACTTCCACATTTAAACTATCATTCAAGATATCTCAAATTTCCTGATATGTGAAAATTGTAATATATTTCCTGTTTCGCACTTGGAACTCAATTTTTAATTTTCTTTCTAGGGACATAATGATATGCCTTAGAAACTCTAGGTTTCTTGTAGTTTATAGAAGCATACAATGAACAACTGCAATGAAGTATATTAGCAGTTTTACTCTGATATATATTTATCGCTTGTGAGATATGTTACTTTATGTTCATTTTTCATGAACTCTTCACATAAACAATCAGCTACTTTTGGATATTAAAATTGACATTTTTGTTTCAGCTCTTGAGAAGTTGTTGAAGGATTTTGCTGGTACATATGCCACTGGAGAAGAGGTCTACATGGTATCCTCTAGTAGCTTTGAAGTTTCCTTTCTGTTATTTCGTTTAAAATGACGATTTACCTATATTAGCTTTCCATGTCTTTTTGAGTCATTGTTTACATTTATTGATGTCAATTCAAAATTCTTCGAAAATTTATTTCTTCCAGTTATATTTTTTGAAGCTTGACAAGGGTACACGCACATTAGGCTGTACTTCACTCCATCTCATAATTTGTTAGATAATTGTTTCTCATTTTCCATCATGAAGATAATTGCTATGATTGGTTTGCCCCTCTTGTATTCTAAATTTTCATGTGCTGTCCAGATTAGTTTTTAGGATTATCTGATTCATTTTTAACATCAGATTCTTGATTGCTTCTTTCCTATCGAATTAAAATTTCATTGTGGCTCAATAGGAAAGAAGCAATCAAGGATCTGATGTTAAAAATGAATCAGATAATCCTAAAAACTAATCTGTGTCCATCTTGCACATATCTAAACTGACAAGAGTTTTTTTCTTCATCTCTCAGTGATCTAGTCCCATTCTTGTCATTTGGAATATATGAATCACCTTGGTAGTATAACAATCTAGGAGGAAACAATAAAAGCTATGATATTTAGAAGTTGAACTTTGAACTGAAAGACATTTCTGACCAAGCGAATGCTATAATCTGCAGGCTGATGTGTTCTTGGCCCCACAGCTTAGTTCAGTGGTGCAGAGATTTAATATTGATATGGTAAAGTAAATATTCTATGATTTCTAGATCAAGTTTCTTTCGTGCCTTATTATCTCTCTCGTTGCACAAGCATGGTAGGTGGTTTCGTCTAGATAAAACAGGGTAAGCAAGTACTAAGCAGCCACTATTTTGCTGAGAGCCTGCGACTTACCTGAACTTAGCACACAATAACTTTGAAGTTCTTCAATCACCCTTTCTTTCATAAACTTAATGAATTTGTTTCAGTTACAAACTTTGAAAGTTATGTAAGATAAAAGAAGTGAATATAGTTGAAAATGCCATATACAAGTAAAACAGAAATGTAGAAATAAACTCCTACCTTGTTAAGATGGAGCAATAACATTAGGTTAAAATTCCATTAACAGTAAACCAACTTGGCAATTCTCGTTTTGAATTGGCTTCTATCAGGTTTTTGAAGAAAAATACTAGGTTTCTGATGCAAATTACAAACTAAAAAAAATTGCCATGATTGTGAATCTCAACCAGTTTGCTGCAGATTTCATGCCCTTAGGGTATGTTTGAAAGGAGGAGAGAGGAGTGGAAGGAGGGGGAAGGCAAAGGAAGGTTATTGCTTAACCCTTACCTTATTTGGAAAATTGGGAATTTTAGTAAAGAAGGGGATGGGAATGGAGAATTGTGATTAATCCTCCAAAGTCCTTTAAAATCGTCTAACACTAGCATTTTTGTACTCCTCCAATTTAGGAGTTTTTGGAGGGTTTCCTAAACATTCAATTAAATGTAAGAGAAGTCATGATTTAATCATTCCTTCTTTTTCCTTCCCTTTCCCTCAATTTTCTTTTGTCATCTTTCCTTGCCTTATCTCTCTACCCCAACTCCCAAACATATCATAGTATTTGTGGTGGCACGATGCATACTAGATTTACAATGTTCATACTAAAAACTAGTACATAAAAAATTGGAGAAAAAAATTGGCATCAACGGAAATCATGTCAACTTTTGTCCAATAAGTAGTAGCTTCAGAAAATTGCAATTTGAGCATTTTGAAATGGCAGTTCCTAATGGTATACTTCTACACATATTCTGAAGGAGTAAGTAGATAGAGCTGTTATTAATATGTTTAACTAGGTCCGTTTGTTTTTTAGGAGATATTTTCTATAGGAAAATTTCATTTTTTTTCATATAAAAATAAAGGAGTACTATGTATCTCTATACTTTATGATTAAAAGAAAAAAAATGATCCCTGAAATCATGATTGTAAAGAAAAAATAACTTTCTCTTTAGAAAAAAAAAGGGATTGTCTTTCGCTAAAGTTATTACATTTAACATTGTAACATACAAATTATATTACATCATTTTAATAGTTTATAACTATATTTTTACAGAAAATATTTTCCATCAAAACAAATAAAGCCTTAGTGAAACTCCCAATTCCTATTCTAAGTAGATGATATGATGACCTTGTCAAAATTGTTTTTGCAGTCCAAATTCCCAACCTTGAATCATTTGTACGAAACATACAAGGCTCTACCAGAGTTCCAGGCTTCCTCACCAGAAAGACAACCTGATGCCTGCAGAAATTCTTGACTATTTCAATACACAATGCATATTGCATGGATGCTCAAGCTATGTAATGCTAAGCGGAGGAATGTGGCTGATGTGATGCATTGGAAATGTATTTCCAAATGATTAGTTGAATAAAATACAATAAAATCATATTGATTTTTTATTATATTAACCTCTTCGTAAGCGTTCTTGCGTGTTTCTGGAGTTTTTTTTCTCTTAATTTAAGAAATTAAAAATAAAGATGTTCTTGTTAGCTTAGATAATTTTAAGTTGGTGAAAAAATAAAATAAAATACTATGCTGGGTTGTGTTTAAGTAATTTTAAATTATAATTTTTATCAATTGATATTTTTAAATATTAATTGATTTAGAATTTGTGTTTATTTGGATAATTTTAAATGTAAAGAATGATTGAATCATTTTTTAATGGCGAATTAAAATAATTGAAATTTTACATAAATAGTTATTTTTTAAACTTGTAATATATGAATTGAAGTTTTGTGGAAAAAAAATGAAAATTGAGAATGTAACTAAAGATTTCACCCTAGAGGAGGTGAGTTGAATTTTAGAATTTTTACCAACCTTCTGAAATCAAATCAATTTTGCAAAGAAAAAAAAAGCACCTTTTAAATCTCAAAAGTATTAGAAACTTTAAATGAACAATTTGCCACTAATTTCAAGCAATTCAAAGTTTGCAATTTCAAACATTCAACAACGCCATCACAATTAGTTACAATTATATGCATGAATATTTCAAGATAAAATACTTAAAAGAGATAGGATTAGAGATGATCAAATGCAATGATTTATAATAGTTTGATATTAATGATTCAACATTTCAACGATTACACTCACTATCAAGTTGATTGAGTTTAGATTTTGCTAAGTCACTATTTCTTCAAATTTAGATTAGATACTTAAAAAAAAACCTTTTACAAATTTATTTTTGAATATGAGATAATTCTTTTGAGATTCTTTATTTGAAGTTCTTTCTAACGAAGATATGCCTCACTCTTGGTTTTCCTAGAAATTCCCCACCTTAATAATACAAGAAAAATGATTTGAATAAAAGGAAATTTAAGCTCACAACTTTCAATAATTGGATTATACAATGAAAATCTTGATAGAGATAAAGTGAAATCAATAGAACTCAAGACAAAATGTTTTTCCAAGAGTTTCTTCACAATACAATGAGTGAGTTTTATGTGCTTCAGCACAAAAGATAGTGAGAAATAAAATACTACCATTTAAAGGTGATTTGAGATAGTTTTTACAAAAAATAATTATTATAAGGTGTAAAAATTTAAATTTAGACTGCAACAATTGATTATTAGTTGTGGTTGCCCATAGGCTCTAAAGGGAACATGAGACTAACAATAGATTATTAAGCTTGAAATAGTTGGCTATTAGCCCAGTTGCCACTGGGAACAAGGCACTAATGCTAGTAGTTAACTATCAAGCCTTTAACAACCAACTATTAATCTAGTTTTCCTTGTTTTTAAGTGAAAACTTGGCATAACAAACATATAGTCCCATTTTCATGTCTTTTTTTAATCAAAATTCCATAAGGACAATTTAAAAAAATTATAAAAATACCCCAAACATGATTCTAAATAAAATTGAGTTTAAAAATAATTTCTTGAGCCGTAAGATTTCTATCAACTATTATCTAACATAATGTATTGACCCTAGGTTTTTGTGAATCTTCAATCCTTTAACTTGTCCTAACAATCTAGTAGCACAGTTAAACTATACAACAATGCACAATAAGTTTGTAATCATCAAAAGACAATTATGAAGCCCTTTGAGATTAACAAAGGTATGATAATATGTGAAAGAGATATGGAGTGATTGTATAAGAGAGAAAAAGAAGTAACTATTAATGGTAAATGGAGAAGTTATATTTGAAAATTGAAAACATGAGAAAAAAGGAAAAAGAATTGAGATAATGGGTGATTTTTAACAATTTTATTATATTTTTATTATTGTTAAATTTTTGAAATCTAATAATTGAATTAAAATTATAGAATTATCCTTCATTTTCTTAAAATTTGGAACATACAAATATGGGTTATGTAGGAAATAGAAAAATGAAGTCTATCCCTTCCTAATATTCTTTCTTTTGGTATATATACTTTTATTGCATATACTTTGGTTTTCAAATTCAATAAAATTATATTGGTTTTACTGTTTTGTAATTTTTAGAGAAGAATATGTTAACATCTCCTGAAATATCAAAAAACTATGCAGACTTCCCTTTTATTTATAAGACTATACACAGACTCCCCTTGAACCATCAATTTTTGCTACATATGCCCCCAATTTAATATTTTCAGTCTCTCAACCATTAATTCTTCCATTTGCATGTGGTCAAGAGCCATTTTTCGGTATGAAATACTAATTTTACCTCAAATTTTTTTACGACATACCCCTGTTTTATTCTATAGGTATATGGTTTGTTTCAGAAATATTTTTTATATTTCAATTAATAATTTTTTAAATATATTTAAATATAAAAATCAATTTTTCATTATGGCCAAAAATTATTTTTTCCATTAATTAGAAACAAAATATAATGTATTTTAACATAAAAAATTAATTTTCCATTATCATAAAAAAGAATATTTTTTTATTAACCAAAAAAATATAATATTTTTTAATATGAAATTTATTTTTATTTTGAAATTCATTTTTTATAATAAAAATAAAAAAATAATGTCATAATTTCTTATGCACATTGAAAAGTTAAAAACTGTACGCAAAAAAAAATTAAAAATATTGGAAAAGGAAAACAATGAATGCGCAGTTGTTGGTCTGAAGCAATACATTAAAGTGATTGAGATATATATTGTGGTAATTTTATCATTAATGCTAAGACATCTTTTAATATTAATTTGATGTCTCTCGGATTAACTTCCGGACACTAATTTGATAATATATTAAAAAAGAAGAAGTGACTAAATATTCAATTCATAAGCCACAAGATGTAATCGGATAACATTTAGCAGCACATCTTACTTAACTTTAATAAAGAAACCTTACTTTCACCGTTATTTTTCATAATCAATTATTCACACGTTCGTTATCCAATTCATATTATTTATGCAATTACACAATTTTAAATAAATTATATTTATTTTTCTGATTTAATTTAATTACATTTATATTTTATTTTTAAAAATATACACTTACTTCATAAAAATTGAAGAAGTGAGTGTATATTTAAAACAAAGAAAAAAGTAATATGGGTGATTATGAAAAAGAAAATTAATATATATTATTTAAAATAATCTGAATGTAAGTGAATTAAATAAAAGTGAGTGTTCTTTGTCATATGACTTTATACGCCATTAGTTACCGTGAATTTATTACATTGAAAGAGGTTTTGGTCGTTTTCTTGATGCGAACGTATGCACAGCTTGTCATAAAATAAGGAAATAAATAGAAAATCTTAAAATTACCTAGCTCAGCTGGCAAAGTGTAACGCTCTTAACTTTGTGGATCCCACAATATATATATATATATATATTATTTCAATATCACTCTTAATATTTAAGATATATTGTTCTGCTATTCATAAAATTTTAAAATTTAAAGTAACGTAACAAGTTTAAAAATCATCATATTAAAATTATTAAATTTCAATCATTTATTTTTTAACAAATGTAATAAAATAATTTAAATTTAACAATATTTAAAATTGTTACATCATCCTACGTTTTAATATTAATATTTTTACCTTTTTATTTGAATCGCTAGCTATTTTCTCACTCTTAATATTTTCTAATATTAATATTTTACCTTTTAATTTCAATCTTCAATTATTTTCTCACTCCTAATATTACTTTTATATTCAAGATATATTAAGTACTTTTTATGATTTTTATGATTTTTAACGGTTTCAAATTTTAAAGTAAGATAAAAAAAATTTAAAGATCACTAGATTATTTATTTTTCAACAAATATAATAAAATAATTTTAATTTAATAATATTTAAAATTATCGCATCATCCCAAATTTTAAAATCTTATAAATACAATAGATTTCACCTACTTCCATACACAAAGCTGTGGTGCCATCTTTTAATGTCTTGCCTTTTCCATCCTCCAATTATTTTCTTTCCTAAAATATTGCTTTCATACTATTTGCTATAGTAGTCTAAAAATTTTAATATTTTACCTTTTCTACCTCGTGGTCATAGGTTCAAGCCCATGGTGGACATAAATATTAATATTTTACCTTTTCACTTGAATATCCAATTATTTTCTTACTCCTAATATTATTTTTATATTCAAAATATATTTGATACTATGATATTTATAAAGTTTTAAAATTTGAAGGAATGTGACAAATTCAAGGATAATTAAATCAAAATTATTAAATTTCGATAATTCATTTTTAATAGATATAATAAAATAATTCTAATTTAACAATATTTAAAATTATCACATCACCTTAACTTTTTCATTTCAATTTCCAATTGATTTATCACTCCTAATATTACTTTTATATTCAAGATATATTAAGTATTTTTTATGATATTCAAGGGTTTCAAAATTTGAAGTGAAGTAATAAATTTAAAAATTATTAGATTAAAATTATTAAATTTTAATTGTTGATTTTTTAATAAATGTAATAAAATAACTTTAATCTAACAATGTTTAAATATTGTCATATCAACCCAAATTTTAAAGTTCTATAAGTACTAAAGATTTCACCTACTTCCATACACAAAGAAGTGGGTATCATCTTTTAATGTCTTGCCTTTTCAATCCTCAAATTGTTTCCTCTTGTAAAATATTACTTTCATGGTATTTCCTATAGTATTCCAAAAATTTTAATATTTTACCTTTTCAACCTTATGATCATGGGTTCGAGGCCTACGATGGGCGTGAATACTAATATTTTACCTTTTCATTTCAATATTTGATTATTTTCTCACTCCTAATGTTATTTTTATATTCAAGATATATTAGATATTTATTATGATATTTATAGAGTTTCAAAATTTGAAGTGAAAATGATGTGATTAGTTCAAAGACCATTAAGTTAAAATTATTAAATTTCAATCATTTATTTTTTAATAAATGTAATAAAATAATTTTAATTTAATAATATTTAAAATTATCACATCACCCTAACTTTTTCTTTTCAATCTCCAATTTTTTTATCACTTTTAATATTATTTTTATATTCAAGATATGAATATAGATATTAATATTTTACTTTTTCATTTCAATCTCTAATTATTTTATCACTCCCAATATTACTTTTATATTCAAGATATATTAGATGCTTGTGATGATTTTCATAAAATTTCAAAATTTGAAGTTACATGATATGTTTTAAAACCATTGGATTAAAATTATTAAATTTCAATGTTCATTTTTTAATGAATATAATAAAATAATTTAAATTTAACAATGTTTAAAATTATCATATCACCCTAAGTTTTAATATTATTATTTTACCTCTTCGTTTCAATTTCCAACTATTTTCTCACTCTTAATAGTTTTTAATATTAATACTTTACCTTTTTATTTCAATCTCTAATTATTTTCTCACTCTTAACATTACTTTTATATTCGAGATATATTGGATACTTGTTACGATATTCATAGGATTTTAAAATTTCAAATGATATGATAAATTTGAAGATTATTAGATTAAAATTATTTAATTTTAATTGTTCACTTTTTAACAAAAGTAATAAAATAATTTTAATCTAATAATATTTAAAATTATTACATCATTCCAAATTTTAAAACCTTAAAAATATTATAGATTTCACCTACGTCCGTACGCAAATATGTGGGAGTCATCTTTTCTTGTCTTGCCTATTCATTCTTCCAATTCTTTTTAGTCCTAAAATATTACTTTCATGGTGTTTGCTATAGTAACCCAAAAATTTTAATATTTTGCCTTTTCAATCTCATGGTTGTGGGTTTGAGCCCCACAATAGGTGTAAATATTAATATTTTACCTTTTCATTTCAATCTCCAATTATTTTTTTCACTACTAATATTACTTTTATATTTTAGATATATTGATACTTTTTATAATATTTATAGAGTTTTCAAATTCGAAGTGGTGTGATAAGTTCAAAGATTATTAAATTAAAATTATTAAATTTTAGTCACTCATTTTTTAATGAATATAATAAAATAATTTCAATCTAAAAATACTTAAAATTATTACATCATCCCAAGTTTTTAAACTCTATAAGTACTATAGATTTCACCTGCTTCCATACACAAATATAGGTATCATCTTTTGATGTCTTGCCTTTTCAATCCTCAAATTGTTTTTTCTCCTAATATATTATTCTTAGGCAAATTCTATGGTGCCTCCATAAGTTTAGAATCTATAGGAATGCGGTAAAATTTAAGTCATTAGATAAGATTACTAATAAATAAGGTAATCTCATCATGGGAATACTATAGAAAGCACCATTATTCTCAGTATTTGCTATAACATCTCAAAAATTTTAATATTTTACCTTTTCAACCTCATGATTAGGGGTTTGAGCCCTGGATGCAAATAATATTTTACAATTTTCATTTCAATATCCAATTCTTTTTTATTTAATATATATCAAATACTTGTTATGATATTCATAAAGTTTTAAAATTGGAAATGATGTGACATGTTTAAAGATTGTTAGATTTATTAAATTTTAATCATTCAATTTTTTTTATGGAAGTAATAAAATAATTTCAATCTAATAATCATTATCATATCACCCTAAATTTTAATATTAATATTTTACCTTTTCATTTCAATCTCCAATTGTTTTCTTACTCCCGATATTACTTTTCATATTAATATTTTAACTTTTTGTTTCAATCTCCAACTATTTTCTCACTCTTAATACAATTTTTATATTCAAAATATATTGGGTACTTATTATGATATTTATAGGGTTTTAAAATCTAAAGTGACATAATAAATTAAAAAATTGTTAGATTAAAATTATTAAATTTTTATTTTTATTTTTTAACAAAATAATTTCAATGTAATAATATTTAAAACTATCATATCACCCCCAATTTTAAAACTCCATAAATCTTATAGATTTCACCTACTTCCTTTGTGTGCGGGCATCAACTTTTAATGTCTTGCCTTTTCAATCCTCCTACTATTTTTTCTCCTAAAATATTATTATCATAGTGTTTGCTATGATAATTTTAAAATTCAAAATGACTTCACAAATTTTAAAATCATTAAATTAAAATTATTTAATCACAACACTTATTTTTAAATGGATATAATCAAATAATTTACTTTAATAATTTCTAAAATTACATTATTTTAAATTTTAAACTTTTAAAGCATCATAAAATCCGCCTACTTTCGTACTTAAGATCAAATTGAATTCTTGAAAATAATGTAATCATTTAACCATTCGGTTTGCATATATAACATAATTCTGTACATATTTTTGTAAAGATTTGTACTTATGATTATTTAATAATGTGTTCTTTATTTATACAAATTATTATTATAATTATTACTGCTTTATTTTGTACAACTCATTGAATTTAACAACATCAATATATTTTCCTCTTTCTGATTCAAAACGATATCTTAAGTTATACATTAAACAAATTCCTACTCTCCAAAATTAAACAGGATAAAATTCAGTAACAAATAAATAAAAAGCTTCTATTCTATCAACTTAAATGTCATATTTCTAATTCTTCCTTCCGGCAAAATACCATGCAGCTTTTATCAAAGTTGTCAAACATGCGAATTTGTGTCCAAACACTTGAAAACTTCTGAACAATCTCACTTGAGTATAAATTTCAGGTAAGGAGGTCCAGGAAGAGTGGAGTAATGGATATGGCTAAAACCAAGATTTCGTCCATATCCTGCAGAAAGGCACCATTAGATTTGATAACAGTTCATTTGAGTAATGAAGCTATAACATACAAATAACCAATAACGAGAGATTTTGGATCGAAGAGAGCTCAAAGCCTCCTCCTTCCTTTCTTTGTATTCAATTCATAATAAATTTGATTCTCAGTACATTTTACATTGGCCAGATAGAGTCCTTCCTGTTAACAGACTAGAAGAGAGCTGAACAATTGAACAATGAAAATAAAACACAAGGATAGCTTAATTAAAATAACCAGCATAATTTATGTAATAATAGGATAGTACCAAATAACCCTCACTAAGTGATTCATATCAATATCAAGAAAGAAATTACATGCCCAAAAGCATTCACACTGAAGACATGCTTGCTAGACATGGTACATAGTATGCACAAGTCTAAGCAAATCTTGTAACTAAATTAAGCAATAGCCATAAATAAGAGCCATATCATTTCGGCATTCCATGTATTTTATACTAAATTCAGTCATTTTCATCCATAAAACTGTGTTCTCTGCACAAGGGAGTTAACTTGTGGCAGTAGCAAGTACAAAACTACATATACATATAGCATGGAGATCAATCAATACGATGCTTAGAGTACACATCTATAAATTTTTGGCAATAGATTTTCCCTTTGATTTAATGACTGAAAGACAGCATTTAAGAGTCCAAATCTAATAGAGAAGCGGTTGACCCATTCATATACATCTTTTTCTTAAAAAGGCCTCCAATTACTCTCTCTTTAAAAGAATACTATCTAAAATAATAGGTATCAAACCATCAATAAATGTAATCATAGTCAGAATAGCAGTTTTGTGCATTGAAGTTGTTTGGGGCGTCCATGAAATGCATGTAAAATAAAAACAATGAAGACATAAGATTCTACTGCATTAATAATAGTTTATGGTGTACCTTGGTGGGCCTTTTCAGCTTTATCCAAAACCCTTCAAATCGAAGTACATGAGCACTGCGAGACGGAACCATGGGATGCAATCAAATCCTCAATGCGGTGACACTTGAAGTAAACCCAGACAGGTCACAAAGATGATTTTGTAACACCACCATTTGTTGGGTCTTCATCAAGATAATAGGCGCACATAATTGAAATACTAAAAAACTGTACATGGTGATCATACATATCTCCATAAGAATCCTCAACCCCATCCTTTCTCTAAACATCCAAGAGGAAATAATGAAATGTACATGGTGATTATATACTGAAATACAAACATGCATATCAAACATGTTCTTGGTTTACCTATTACTTTCTTTCAAGTTGATCATCGCTCCTGAGCATAAAGAATGAAATGTGCATTTTGGTTTACTGAACAGCCATTATGCACAAAAAGAATCATACATAAAGTGGACTAAGTGTAATTGAAGCTCTTCCAGCTCTTGCACAATGCAAGAATTTTTTACTGCTGCCATCTACTGTTGAACACCAGGAAGTCATTCATGCAATTTAGATTTTCCTTTTGACTTTTGTTTTTTAACCCTAGTTAGTATAGTGAGTTCTTTGGTCTCCATGAGCACTTCCCTTTGCATTTGTAACCATAGCTCTTCAAAGTGCTTGTGAAAACTACGCTGAAACCAATCCAAAATTTCTGGATATAATTCCCTAGGATTCTCCTTCCATAAAATTCTTAACATGGCAGAGTTATCAATCAACCTGCTCTTCAACTTGCTTAAAAGATTTCCCACCCTTTTTTGACCAAGTGCTTCTCTCTTCAAAACACTTTCAGGAGTGGCTGCCATATATTTCCGGACAGTTCTTAAACATGGACACACCTGACCTTGAAGCAAAGCATACGCAAAGACTTGCACCTGATCATCCATATTTCCAATTTGGCTAACCGGCAACTGATGCTTTGGAAGCTCCCAACAGAAACGTCCAAAGGTTGGGATCACCCAACATTTTACTTGATCTGTATGAATATCATAGAAAGGTTTGGGATCTGTCAGGGGTGAAGACAAAGTGCATGAAGAATTGGCATGTTCAACAAGCCATGCTGGCTCCACACTTGTCACACCGTGCATGTATGGTCGTTTAGTTTGTAATAATTCATTGTAAACCAGAAAATCTGGAGCCGCAATTGACACTGATGACCAACGATGAAGGAAAACAACTTCATCAACCATGCATGCTTGATACCGAACAGCCCGAGCTTTTTTGTCTCCATCCGACACCCTAGAAGACCCTGATATACGTTTGGCAACTCTGTCTGCCCAACCAGCACAGATTGCTTGGCGGATCAACTGTTCCTCATCTAATTTAAGAGGATATTTTTCTGAAGAAATCTGCCAAGCATGTTCTGCATCCTCCAGAGTTCCATGAATCCATGAGTACTCTTGTTCAACACTGACAATAGTGTTTTGACAAAAGACCAGCTTAATTAGCTGTTGTCTAAGCTTGGACATTTCCTCCATGGTTTTCAAGTGCAATGCATTTTGAGCACAGAATTCTGCCGGCCTTTCTGAATGTTCAAAACAGTGCAAAGCAAATGCTATTGTCAAGGCATCACTACTCATAACACGAAACTTCTCGCGAGCAGTTTTCAAAGTTTCTTTCAATTGCTTTCTCCTTGACTTTTCTTGGTGGTCAAGGACTTTCTCACTGTCCACTTTGCTGGGTTTGTCATACATCTCTGAATCTCTGTTATCATCATTTCCTTCAAACTGCATCAGGAAAGGATTTGACAAGCTCAATGCTGCTGCAGCTGAAACAGCATATGCCAAAAGTAGACTAGGTCGATTACAACTGTGCTCACCCCTCATAATTTTAATAAAGGTAAGTAGCATTCTAGAGTGACGAGGACTCATTGGATAGAGTGCCATGGCTTTCCCTAATGGTGTAATTTTATCCTTTTTATCAAGTGCTTCAAGAGTTTTCAAGCATTTTTCTGCTTCACTTAAAGCAGCACCCTCAGGAGGAGTGGGAAATGGAAAATTTGTGACCTGTACAAGAATTGACAGCAATATTGATTAAGTATAAAAAGGATCTCAAAAATTTATCAGAAAGCAAACTTGACTGTGAATTCAATAAATCACAACCAGAAAATGAAGCTCCTTAAATTATGCAGCAAAGTACAAAATTGACAACTCATGAGCCAATTTAGGGCCCAAGTACCAGTTAGTGCCTCAGAACTACCAAGTCTCAATTAATGCAACATTGCTAATAATGTATATGTAGTAGAAGATTCCTACAGATGACAACTAGAAAGAATTCAAATGTTTCATTGAACCCATATACAAAGTCATGCTTTCAAAGAACCTTCTATAGTCATAGAAATGCATATAAAAATCAACACCTACTCCATTCTCAATCCAAGCTCCACAGTAATGGGCATCTGGACCAAAAATATTAACTTAAAACAAACAAACAGCTTTCAATATAATTCCAAGTGGTGTAAATTCTAGTCAAATGAAATAGCAACCAATATGGAAAGAAAATGGAATAAAAAGTTCTACAGAGGAGGAGAAAATATAGATAATACCTTCTCAATATGCATGGATTTCAGAAGGAGGACAACACCATGAACTGGCACTTTAGAAATTTCAGCAAGAGAGAAGCTGGGAAGTATATTATTAAAAACTGCAGAAGAATAGAGACGGTAGCAATGGCCAGGTCCAGTTCTTCCAGCTCTTCCAGCACGTTGAGCAGCAGATGCCTTGCTTATCCATTGGACTTCATATGTTTCCATGCCATTGGACGAATTATAACTCTTTGCCTTTTCCCTTCCAGTATCAACCACATACTTTATCCCTGGGATAGTTAAAGAGGTTTCTGCAACATTTGTTGCAACAACAACGAGCCGCTCTCCCTCTTTGACTTCTTCAAATACTCTAAGTTGGGCAGCTGCAGGCAGCATGGCATAAAGAGGTAGAACAAAGAGAGGGCCTGGAGAGGAACTGCTATCTCCTCTTGGCTTCTTCTCCTTGCAAATTGCCGACTGGTCTAAACCACCTTCTTCATTCAAAGAGAGAGTCTGCTCCCCATCAAAACTAGAGCTCGATGGAGCTTGCCCAGACAGTTTTTCAAAATTAGCCCTGAGTGAAGCAAGGTCCACTTCTGGTCCTAAGTCATCCACCTGATTACCATTGTTCTCAGAACGTTTAAGATTTACATCATCATCATATTCCAGTTCACTCTCTGTTTCTGAATTATAAGATTCTAATTCATCCTCTTCTATATTCTCATCTTCATCATAAGCACTAAACCTATCAGTTTGCTGGTTTGCTGCATTTCCATGAATATCAAACGCTTCATTGATGTCCATTATATTCATCCCCTCCACAGACTTCGCTTCATGGACCTCAGTACCATCATTTTCTACAGACCCTTTAAGTTTTCTTGTGATCAGCTCCTTTGAAACTTTCCGCAGCTTCCTGCATAGGTACTCTACTTCCCTTTGTCCAGTAACAAATACAAGAATGCCCCCAGGTGGCAATTTCTTGTGAATTGCCATCACTTTTTTATATGCTTGACCTATGTAATCCACAATCTCTGTTCTCTTTGAGAAGTGCACTGTTACTGGAAACTGCCTTGTAGGAACATTTATAACAGGTGGAGAATGACGGAATAGCCTTCCAGAATTGAAATCTTCTACTTGCAAAGTGGCACTCATCAGCACAAGTTTTAATGGAAAAATCATATGTTCAGGACTTATTATTTCTCCAGACTTTATTAACTTTTGTTGCCTTTCATAACTTTCCTGCCACAATTACACAGCTTCAAGTTGGTGGAAAAATGAAAACTACTACAAGCTTCTGCCTTTAAACCTTTTAAAAGTAAATACTTTCATATTCACCTGGCGAATTCTAATGACACGTGAAAGCATTCCGATCAGAATGTCTGTGTTCAAGCTCCTCTCATGAGCTTCATCAAGAATTATGACTGAGTAACGTCTCAATAAGAAATCATTCTGCACCACAAAGATTTTTCATTAAACAAGATTTGATTTTGTTACTCATTTTATCTATACATAAAAATAAAGCAGAAGTTAC
This sequence comes from Sindora glabra, assembly GCA_020226215.1. NCBI lineage: Eukaryota > Viridiplantae > Streptophyta > Magnoliopsida > Fabales > Fabaceae > Sindora > Sindora glabra. Next base: position 23,932,663 of record CM035234.1, read on the forward strand.
ATGAGAGCATCATGGAATTGTCATACCAAGGTATACAATGTCAACTACAATAGCAGTGATACACATGATTATTTGTGATAATATAAACAGCAATAACAAACACAATATGGAGAGAAGAAACATAAACAACAATTGACTTCAGAATTCTGAATCTAAATTGTTCAGATATGTACAAATGATCAACAATAGCATGCACATATATATATAGATAATGACATCCTCAAGTAATTCCTTAACTTGGAAATGATGAGTAACAAAGTTCCGCAATGAATAATAGTAAGCAGTTGCAGTATTCTATTAATAAAGACACATTGCACGTAAGGATTCCTGATATGTACAATGATATGCACTAAATATCAGCTGGGAGTACATATACCAAATATTTTCCCTAAAGATTTTTTATGACTATATAATCCTGGTTTCATATACAAAGAAATCAAACATGCTATTGCTGCCTGAAACTAATTACTGCCCTGAGCACCAATCAATAGAAAATAAAAGAATGCAAGAGGAAGAAATATTGAGATAAAAAACACCTGAACTTCTCGTAGCAAAATTCCATCAGTCATAAACTTGATAGAACAACTATCTCCAATTTTCTTGTCATATCTAACTTGAAAGCCAACCTGCTTGCCTAGATGACGACCAAGCTCATGTGCCACCCGTTTTGCTGTTGAAAGAACAGCAACCCTACGTGGTTGAGTAACACCAATAATACCACTGTGAACTCTGGACTTGCTCGAACCATATCCAGCCTCATAAAGGAACTGAAAAAACAAAAAACACATTATGATATTTTCCCAAATTTTGAACCTTTATTATATCATTCAAGCATCAGAATGACGCACCTGAGGAACTTGAGTGGTTTTACCACATCCAGTTTCTCCACAAATGATAACAGTAGAATTATAATTAATAGCTTCCATAATCTCTTGCTCCATCATAACTATAGGGAGATCCTTTCTTTTTTCTTCAACATCTGCAGGTCTGTACACATGCACCACAGTAGGGGTATCCGCAGGTCTCTGTGCAGATGAATCTCGAAGCTTGCTCATTTCACCAAGATTGGTGCCAGAGTTCTCATGTGTTTTATCCTGTCTCATGTCACAGTGAGCAAACAACATCAAAGTAAACAAGAAATAGCCAAGAAGGTGATTTTAGTTACAAGCAAAAAGGGAAAATAAATAAATAAATAATTGTAACATGCATGACACTGTTTTACACTATTACAGACCTCCACACACATACCCAGATCCAAATAAATATTATTGTTTTAGTTTATTAACATTATGACTGTAACTCTATATCACATTGTTCAATGATCTAGCTGAATTATATCTTGGTTATATAAAAACTCAACAATCTGAGAGTGAAACATACGGTTGGCTGGGTGCTTTCTCTTTGGTCATTAGTACATGGATTCAGAGATGAACTTCTGATTTCATCAGGAAATGATGGTGCTTTATTCAGAGTGAAATCTGTAGCTAAAGAGGCAACGAGAGATCCACTATTATTAGCAATTTCATTGCCACCCACTGGTCCATGAGAGGATTCCAGAGGTTCAGATGTTCTATTTAAGAATTCCCTTTGGGTTATTGTGTGCATAATTTCAGGTTCCTTGATTTCTTGTTCCAAAGGTGTTTCCTCTATCTCAGTTTCAATTTTTTGGGAAGCATCCATTCTGTTGGGCAATTCATCATTATGAGGAACCACCAATCCTTCTTTTAATAAATGTACAGCCCGCCTTCGTTTTTCCATCACAGTCTCAGCCTACAAAATATGAAAATATCAAGTAAATAAACAGCTTCAAAACTTCATTACGGTCATGAAACTTTCATCATTTTGCCGAGACAAACCCGATTGATATTCTGCGAAGATTGCAAAAGAGGGAATGCATACTCTGGAATCTTGTATTTACTGCAAAACCAAATGTCCAAGAATTGATCAACAGCTTGTGCTTCACATACACTATAGCATTTAAGGAAAAAGCATTGCTTAAAGAAAATTTTGTCCCATACTTTAAAGTCTCAACGCTTTTTGCAAGCAGAAGCTCTTTCTCCTTCTCCTCCTGCATAATAATGAAGACAAATCCATATATAGCTAAAACAGAAAACCATGAAAAGTAATTCACTTCTCTCTACACACAAACCTCTAACTTCTTCAGCTTCCTTTTCTGGGCTTTGCTTAACTTCTGTTTCTTATTTAGTTCAACTCTCCCTTGTCCCTGTACAACCAAAATTTTGAGCGCACAAACGATTTTTTTTTTTTGCACAAAAAATAGATAATACAAAGAAAATAAATTAAAAATAGCTAAGCTGCTTATGCCTGATTCATGTCTTTCCTTTTCTTCCCTCTCTTAGCTGGCAAGAGCACAGCATTACTGTCACCACCTCCCGCACTACCAAAGAGAACACCATGATGATTAAAAGGGTCACTGAAACAACAATCACTCATTAAAAAAAGGGTCTTTAACATAAGGCAATACTCTACCTTAGTGATTCATTAAGAGAATTGAATTCAACATCCACTCCCAAATTTTCTGCAGAAGTCTCCATTATGCTCTGCCTGGGAGGAAAGCAGTCCTTCTAAAACTTGGCAATGGAACAAATAGAAGCTGCAACCCTTACTTCTACTATCTTCAATGAGGATGAGAAAATCTACTTGCAGGCGCAGGTGAAAGTGGTTCCGGTCTATGTGCAGGAAACTTTTCGGGAATCCTCGGTTTCCCTGGCAGCGAATGAAATAGAAGAGGAATTTCGAAAAACGCCACTAACCTAAGGACGTCGGGCTACTCGACAGCTTGAATTTCGGTTGCGCTGCGAAGCCGAGCCGTAAGTCGAGGGAAATCTCTTTGTTTGTGAACGACGTCGTTCTTCCATCTCGCAATAATAAGGATTAGTCCCCGGAGCTGCCACGCCAATATTTAGACAATCACGATAGTACTAGGTTTTCAATTTGAAAATGGAGACCTGATTAGCTGAAATTGAATTATTGAATATTGAAATTAATAGTTATTTTAGGAAGAAAGTTATACGAATTTAATCGAGGCCCAAGCCTATATTTAAAGTAATAAATAAATTAATTTTAATAAAATATAAATTAGTTTTTAGGAATATTTAATTTGCTAATTTATTGAGAAAATTTTTTATTTGATGAATTTCATAAGATAATTTATAATTTATAGCCACATAAATTTAATTTTTTTCGAATTTATTTATTTTTTAATTAAATAATAGTTTATATCATAATTATATAATAAATATTTTATATATATTCATTCATTTAATATAAATAAATAAAAAATAAGTAAATAAATAGATAAAATTAAAAATAAATTTTTTTATATAATTATATTTTTATTCTAAACATCTTAATTGTATTAATATAATTTAATATTAAAATAAATAAAAATTATTTTAATTTACATATCTATTTAGATTAATAAGTTATTTTATATTTTTCAGTTAGGTTAACAATTTATTTTACATAACATTTTAAATGCAATTAATTTATTAACTTTTAATTATTAATTGCAATTAACTTAGTAACTTAGGAGTTGCACAAAAGATTTTAAGTAATTTAAAGATTAAAACTCTATTTCAGTACCTATTTTTATCAATTTTTCTTAATTAAAAATTTGTATTAAATTAATCCTGATAAAATTAAAAATTTTTAAATTTTAATCCTTCTATCAAATAGACTACTAAATTAATTTATAAAATAATTAAAATTTAAAAATGTTTAATTATATAAAAATTAAATTGATATAAATTTTTAGTCATAGATGAAATTAATAAAAATTTCATTTTATGCAAACCTTTTTAATCTAATTTAAATAATTACTTAGTAAAATAAATTATTGACTCAGTGAAATTTTTTAATTTGGTCTCCACTATGGTTTTCAAATATTTTCATTCACTCTGTTTTTTTTTTTTCAATTTTTGATACCCTTTTCATTCATTTAAATAATAGGTCTAAAATTATCATAAATACAACAAGAAAATTTTTTATATTCTCTTTTAAAAAATTACTTAAATTAAATAAATTAAAATTTTGATATTTTCAACCACTCATCTTTTGAGTTTAAATTACATTGATATTATAAAGAAAACATTGAAATTAGAATAATCAATAAAAATTAATCTAGCATTAAATGAGTTCTACGGAAAACTTGACCTTGCTAGAATCAAATAAGGTAATTTGATCAATTTCGAATAAAGTTAATTATGGTTTGATGTTGGAACGTGATCAATGAGAGAGTCATCAAGAAGAAATGGTTAGTACTACTATAATATAACAGCAACTTTTTAAATTAATCATGGGGAAATACAAATTATGTCGTTTAATTCTCAGTTATTTATATACCACGTATAAGTTTCATTTAATTTAAAAAAATTATAAAATATAATTATAAAATATTGAAATAAAAATTATATTTTTATTTACTTAATCATGGGGAATACAAATAATGTCGTTTAATTTTGAGGTATTTATACACCACATATAAGTTTCATTTATTTTGAGGAAATTTTTTTTCATAAAATACAATTATAAAAATTATAAAATACAATTATGAGTACCTATGAATACCGCTAAAAATATTTAATCTGAGCTGTTCCATTTTACCCGATTATATCCGAATCGTTTATGTACAATCATCTATAACTTGTTGAAGTAAGTCTAAAAAAGAGAGCAAAAAGTTAAGTTTTGGCCTTCTTATTTTTCGAGGAAAAGCAATCAAATGGTGCGTTTAATTTTTTTTTGTGCTTTTAAAATTTATTTTCGAAAATTATTTTTTATGTTTAAAAATTATTTTCAAATTAAAAAATAAATATTATAGAATATTTGATATTGTAAATAAAAAAATATTTTATATAATTATAAAATTAACATTCAAAATAAAAAATCAACTTAAGAAAATATTTAAATTTTATTTATTTTTAAATTATGTATTTAAAATAATTTTTTAAAAATAAATACTTTTATTTTTAAAAATAAAAAATTATTTAAAAAAAAAACAATAAACATATATACCCTCGTCCTCCAAAGGACAAAGTATTTACCATTTTCAGGCCGCTTGAAAAGTGCTACAACAGATTCACGAGCTACGTGTAAGCAGTTCAGTCCATCTTCAGCGTGAATACATGTGCGTATTATAACTAAAGTGTACAGAAGAAACCTCCATTTAAGAATCAATTGTAAAAATTGATGAATGCAAGTATTAAATACAATTATTTCAAAGCTTTTTCCAATTTATAAAAAGAGTCAGAGGTATGTGTATTTGCATTTTGCACGCACTCGCTAGTATCAATCTGGGATTCAGTCATTTTCCAGAGTCAGAGGAATCCAAGTTTCACCCAATATTAACTAAATCAAATGAAAACTATGTACACTCGGGTAATGATTTTCCAAGGAAGCATTTTAGTTGCTATTAATTCGTGAAATATTTTTAATATTTTTGGTAATGTTTAAAAAAAATATTATATTTCTATATTTGATTCAAGATTTAAAAAAATATTTGAAAATGTCACAATTCTAAAAATATTTTTGACTTAACTTTTCTCTAAAATATTCTTATAAGGAGGAGTGAGAATGTCAAATTTTTATGGAATGAAAATTTTGATATTAGAATAAAAGAATAAAATTATCCTCACATTTAATTTTTTTCTTATTTATCACTTTATCAAATAATTTTTAATTTAAATTGAAAAATAATTATTACTTTATTTTAAAACTATTTTATTATTAATAAATATAATAATATTAATTTTTAACTATAATTATTTTTTTATTATTGTTCTTAATGTTTGGAAGATTATTTTAATATAATTATATGTACATATAATTTTTTATTAAAAATAATACAATTGGGTTGGAATTTTTTTAAAAAAAGCATATTTATGCATAAAAATATAAAATAATAATATTTTTATATTAGAGAAGAAATTATAATGTAAAATTTAATATTTATATGAAATATAATTGTAAAATAATTTTACAATAAAAATTTATAATTTTGTAAAAGAAGAAATACCAAATATATTTAATATTATGATAATAATTTAAATAAATTACATTCACTTCATTTTAAAAATTAATCTAATAATAATACTAATAATTATAATAATAAAATATAAAATATTAAAATATATTAAAGTGTAACATATAAAAATATAATATATTAAATATTAAAATATAATAAAATGTAAAATATTTTATATATATATATTTAATGAATTTTTAGATGTTAAATATTGAAATTTAATTTATTAGATGTTAAAATTTTTTAATTATTTATGTAATCTTAAATAAAAATTTTATAATAAAAAACTTGATAAGAATATTTTTAAAAAAATTTCAAGATTTTCAAGAATATTAAATATGAATCAAATATAGTAATATAACATGGTTAAGAATCTAATATTACATTTCTATTAATTAAATGTTTAAAAATTACATTCTTAAAAATATACACACCCTTGAAAAATGCGAGATTACGTGAATCAAATGGCCACTTTTGTTGTATCCACAGAAATTTAGTCATAGCGACAAAGGTGTCTCTCCGCTTGGCCAAAGCCAGCATAAATAAATATCCAAGAAACACCAGACTCGTAGCTCTCATTCACTGATGAGAAATTGGTTTTTGTTTGTTTCCTTTCTTTTTTATAAATTGAATTCAGTCACAAATAAAATTTATTAAGACTATTAAATTGATATATAACAAAAAATACTTTTTAAATAAATGAATATAAAAGTATTAATTCATATTTGAATAATGTCTGATTGAGTTAAATAAAAATATTGAATATAAAAAATATAAGTATACTTACTTATGGATTATTAAATAAAAATGTAGTAAAATGAAAATTCTTTTGCAAGAGACAAATTATTTATTTGTATAATCATAAATTTGGGGAATTATATATTGTGCAATATGTAATAAATTAAAAGCAACTTTTAAGTAGAATATATATTTCAGAATAAAAATTCAAACTAAATGAAAATTAAATACAATTTTGAAGACAAATAGCAGCTGTTGGAAGTTGCAAAAAGATAAGATTTTCTTTTTTTTTATGTGAAACGTGGTTTTGTTTATTTTTTTTAAAGATATTTTCTAAATAATTTTTTTATATAGATAAAGAACTACCATATGTATTTATACCTTATTTTAAAAAAATGATATTTAGAGTTATAATAGAAAAGTAAAACAATTTCTTCTTCCTCTTTTAAAAAGAGAAAGTTATCTTCCAACAAACTCTATATTTTATCTTAAATATATAAATTATTTTCTATTATCTTAACATTTTAACATCTTTCATAAAAAAAACAAATAGAGTCGTAATGGTTACACATTTTTGTTACCCTAGCTATAACATATTTTTTTCTTTCTTCTTAACTGATGTTTACCAATTTTATGTGTTTTGGATGTGACAAATATTTGCAATATCTTTCTTCATTTGACTCAATTGTTTGTACATTAATAAATTGAATAATGATTATTATTATGAAAAATATATTATAATTGAAAATTACATTTACTTTGTTATATAATATACAATATTAATTCTTCAAATTTATGACTCAAACTAAAAAAATTGAATAACTTGTCTCAAAAGAAAGATCATACACCATTGTTTATATCTTTTATTTTAATGTTTTTACAAGTAAGATTACGTATATTTGTTACATTTAATATTTTTATCTTAACTCAAATTTGTATTCATTTATTTAAATAGTATTTTTTTATCACTATAGATATATCAAATTAATATTATTAATAAATTTTGTTCTATGATTGAAATTTGAATTCAATCTTAATTAATGATCTAAAATTAAAAAGACATGAGAAAGAACAAAACTACCAATTCCCATTAGTGAATGCAAGCAAATGATATAATTGAAAAAATCATTTCTTTTAGTATTTAATATTCCTCTAGGGAAGTGAGGGACAATTTTGTACATGTTGGTCAAAAATCCGTGGAAGCATTTCTTGCTTTCATGGAAAGCAATGCCCTGCACACACAAATGAACGTTACATTGAGTATAAAGAAGGATAAGACAAAATCTTTTTTATTTAAAAAAAAGAAAGGAAAAGAATCCTATGTTGTTTTTATGTGGAAAAACAACTATGGGAGTAGGATGATTTTTTAGATGTTATTAGCTTAATTGAGGATTATTATTTGATCCGTTTTAAGTGCTTTCTTTTATTATGAATTTGCATGAATGGAGGCCCTTGACTTTTATATGATCATTACTTGACAATTTGAAAATAGGACCCATCCTTTGATCTTCTTGAAGATACAATTGATAAAGTTGCTATATAGACTTGGAATTCTAACTTACCCATTTGTTGTTTTGATAAGAAATTTCTAATGATGATTGGCAACAAGGTTGGTAAAACTTTAAAGGTTGACACTATGAGTAAAGAGTAGACCAAGGGAAAATATGAAAAAGTTTGTGTCAACCTTAAGAAAGAACTATTCTTACAATTTTCTTTCCAAAGTAAAAGAAATTTTTTTAGCTATAACCAAAGTAAAAGATATTGCATCCAATATGAAAGTTTACATGTGATCTACTTCATCTATGGTAAGTATGGTCATGTGGTAGACAATTGCCCAATTAAATCGATTAAGAAAGGAAGGAGGAACAAAACCCTAATAAAGCTAATAAGAGAGAATGAATATGGGAGAAGCTGACAAAAAAAAGTATGTTGATTGGATAATTGTGTAAACGAATAAACAACTGAGAAAAAAGACTGATCTGAAAGAACAAATGGGGTAGTTTAAGGAATGATATTGGAGGGATGAGCTTTCATTTTACTATTCTCAATAATAGCTTGGTTAAAATGGAGAAGAAGGTGTTCATAAGGATGGATGCAAAGAAGGAATCATGGTTTAAAATCAAGGATGATACCACAAGTTAAGGCATATAAACGATGTTGATAATTGTAAGAAAGTGATGAAGCATGCATTGCTTGAGAATGCTAGGTGTCCACCTTTCAAAAATACAATGATCAACATATATTAACAAAAAGAAAGCATTGTAAAGAAAATGTGCCATCGAAAACCAAAGACTCACCTAAGCGTAAATATAAGGAGAACAATCATGCTAATATTAGTGTCTTGCAAAAGGAAAATATTGATCTAGTTAGCAATATTTCCTAAGTGTTATGTATTCCAGAAACACCATCATCTCAAGAGATGGAATTAAGTGCTTCTATGGCTAAAAGTTATTATGATAATAACTTAAGGCTATTAAATAATGAGGAGGGAGATTATGAAGAGAAACCATCTAACAAAGTGACATCTTCAAATGGAGAGATGGATGTTAAAATTAATAGGGCTAGCTTGGAGAATGCAAAAGTTGTGCGATTTAGATTAAGAGGCAATGGACATTACCTAAACACATCTTATGTGATTGTTTCTTTTATCTCATTAATTTTTTAATGATAAAGAAAATTTTAGTATGGAAATGTTATAGTGTTGGAAAGAAAAAGTTTGGTAGTAGATTTAACACTTGCTTGGTTTCAGTTTATCTAGATGTTCTAGTTCTTTTGGAGATGAGGATTAATAGTAGTAAAACAGAGAATATATTTTGGTTGATTAGTTTTAATAGTTGGTATTTACTTGATAGGATGTTTTTTTTAGGAGTATATTGGTTGCTTAGCGTAGGAATAAAGTGAATTGGAATTGGTGGGAAAAGACTTCTAACTTATCCAATTTAAATTCAATCCTAATTATGGGAAACATAGTTTTTTATCTTTGGTTTATACTAATCTTAATCCAGAGATGAAATTTATTTTATGGAATGACCTTCTAAGAATCAGTCATGATATGTCATCTACTTAGCTGGTGGTGAGAAATATGAATAATATTCAAGATTCCTTAGAAAAAAGAGGTGGTGACCTTTTTAATTGGTATAAAGTTAATATTTTCAATAACAAAATTAATGCATGCAATCTTTTAGATGTTGAGGGAAGCGGAATTACATAGAGAAGATAAAAGTTTCCAAACTATCTATAATAAATTAAGAAATTAGATTGAGCTTTATGTAATATAGGTTGGAAGCTAAAATTCAAGGAAGCTTATGTTAAAACTTTTCCTAGATATCATTCTGACCATCATCTAACTGTGGCTAAACTTTTTGGTTCCTAAGGTGACATAAACAATGTCCTTTTCAATTTGAAGCTACTTGGCTAACTCATGAAAATTCCCAGCAATTCTTATCTTTTATAATAGAAGAAGAAATACTAATCTAGTTGAAGACCTTTAAGATCTAATTTTAGCTTTAAAAACTGGAATAAAAATACTTTTGGGGCATATCCAAAAAAAAAAGAGAGGTGTCTTAGTGAGATTATTTCATATTTAAAAAATGATGGAGAGAAATGTCATCCTCATCTTAAAGTACTAGAAAAGTAATTACAAGATGAACTTGATCAAGTTCTTTATTAGTAAGAGGCCTTGTGCCATAAAAAAATTAGGATTCAATGGATTACTGAAGTGGATAGAAATACAAAACATTACCATATCAAAATTGTTGTGAGGTAAAATAGAAATAAAATAGTGATGCTACATGATCATAGTAACCAATGGTTTGAAGATAAACTTTTTTTTGGAGAACTTTATAGTTAATTTCTACAAAAGCTTGTTTAATGATGATCATGAAGAGAGAATTCTAGTGGAGACTTCCATATCTTATCTGTCTGACATTCAAAATATCACTTTCAGTCGTAAGGTTAGTAGAAAGGAAGTAAAGAGAGCAATCTTTGCTATTAGTAGGCTGAAAACTCCTAGGGAGAATTATTTTTCAATATTTTTTTACTAAAAAAATTAGCATATTGTGGGAGATAAAATTGTTAAGTTTGTAAAAAATATATTCCATGGAAGGGATTTAAAGATGTTAATAGAATAATAATTTGTCTTATTTTGAAGGTGGATAAACTAGACTTTATCAGTCAATTTTTGTCAATCCCTTTATGTAATGTGATTTATAAATGTGTCATTAAGATTTTAGTGAATCAATTCAAAGGTTCCTTACCTAATCTCGTTTCTTTGTTCTAGGCAAGCATTGCTTTTAGTAAATGTGTCTAGGACAATATTATAGTAGCTTAAGAAATATTCCACTCAATAAGAAAGATGTGAGGTAAAATTGATTCTTTTGCAATCAAAGTTGATTTAAAAAATACATATGATTGCTTTAATTAAGATTTGATCCATGAGGTCTTAATTCAAATAAACATAAAGTTGAATACTATTGAATTGATTATGCATTGCATTACTTCCATCTCTCTAAATATTCTATGGAATAATAGTAAAATGGTCCCTTTTATTCCTTCCTAAGGTATTCGACAAAATGATTCTCTATCTTCTTACTTATTTGTCTTTTATATGAATAAACTTTCACATATTATTAGTGAGACAGTGAATAAGAAAAGATGGAAACCTTTTAAGTGGTGAGAAATGAATTGGATATCTCACATTTAATGTTTGTTAACAATTTGTTATTATTGGAAAGGCTTTTTTTAATTAGATTGATACAATTATGAACTATTTAGTTTGTTTTGCTAGGATGTCAGGTCAGAAGGTCAATCAAGCTAAAATAAATATCTATTTCGCAAGAAATGTCAAATAGAAGGTCAGGGAAGCTATTCAAAATAGGTGTGATTTCTTTAAAGTTGATGATCCAGGAATTACTTCAGAGTCTCGCTGATTCATAAGAGTGTTATAGGCATACCTACTTTCACTTAATTAAGAAGATTTAAGATTAACTTTTAGGGTGGAAGATGAATTGCTTTTGTATGGCAAGGAGAGCTATTTTAGCTTGTTTTGTGATAGGATCTATCCCTGTTTAGATTATACAGTCTATTGCTATTTTGAAAGTTAATCTTGAGAAAAGTGAGAGGATTCAAAGAAGTTTTGTGTGGGGTTATAGTGCCAATGAGAGGAAGTTACATACTATCTCTTAGGGAGTTTTTTAGTTAACCCTAAGAATCTTAGAGGCTTAGGTTATTTTCAATATCTATCTGTTATATATGCGGCATGTCTTATGAAATTGATATGGAAATTAGTTTTGAATGAGAAAAGTCTCTAGTCTAGTATTCTGAAAGAAAATACTAAAGAAATCTTAACTAAAGAGGAAGTGCAGAAATGCAGTAATCAATTCAATATTATAGAAGAACTTATGTAAACTGTGGCCCAAGTTCATTCAAGGTACTTCTTGGCAAATTCAAGGTGATCAAAATGTCTCGTTTTAGGATGATACATAGGTTAGCGAAGGTTCTTTAATAAATTTGGTAGACTGTAATGGTGTAATATAACTAGAGATGATAAAATTACAATATGGGGTTGGAAAGTGGAAGTTGGGATATCAAAAAATTTAAGTAAATTTTACTCAAGAAAGTGATGTTATAGATTGAAGGGATCTAAACTCCTAATGCTAATCTTAGGAGCGATGAACTGGTATGAGGTGAGTTGAGTAATGGTAGTTTTTTAGTTAGTTTTGCATATTATTTTCTCATCAGTAGGCAGAAAGATGGTATTAACATTTTATGGAAGAAGTTGTGGAAAATTAAAGTTCCAAAATGTTATAAATTCTTCATTTGTTAATATTACCATGAAGGTTTGATGACTAATAGCTTTAGATACTTTTGTGGCTTAGGTTTTATAGCTCGTGTGGTCTGTGATGAGGTGTTTCAAGATGTAATGTATATAATCGGGGATTGTAGTAAAGTGAAAGTTATACAATTGGAATTAGTGAGAAAATTGCAATTTTTTTTGGGTTTGCATGACTGAGACTAGTTTAGGTTGAATTTAATGGGTAAGAATTGTGACATGGATTAGGTTATGATATGGTATATAATAGCATGGTTTTGTTGGAAATGGCGAATACAAAGATGTTTGGTGCTAAGGAGAGAATGTTGAGTCATCCAGTGGACTTGGTGTTGAAAATAGCAACACATTTCTCATTGGCCTTTTATGTAATGAGGAACAAGGCCAATAAAGAAGTAAATCTTAAGTTTTGGTCAATTAATTAGTCTTCCTAATGGATAGATTAAGTTAAACATAGATGAAGTATCTAAAAGTGGCTTAGGGAAGGCGGCTTATGGTGGTTAGTTTCTTGATCATGATGGTAAATGGTTATATGGACTTATAAGAAATTTAGGAAAGCAAAATTATTAGGGTTTCATCATAAGTTTTCTCTAACTTAGAACTTTAAATTTAAGAATCTAATTTTGGAATTTAATTCTAAATTTCTAGTGAATTTACTAACTAAGGAGAACTTTGAAGCCATAAAGTATAAATGTCTATTTGTTTTTTACTTTTAAAAATAATTTTTTTATTTTTTATTTTTAAAAATTAAAAGAATTTATTTGGCAATTTATTTTAAAGAATTTATTTTAAAAAATTATTCTTTAAATGTGTAATTTAAAAATAAAAAATAATTTTTAATTATTTTCTAAACTTATTTTCTTATTCTACATATTAATTTTGTAATTAAATAAAATATTTTCTTATTTACAATATTAACTACCATCTATTCTTTATTTTCCTTTAATTTGAAATAATTTTTAAGAACAAGAAAATAATTTTTTAAAAATATAAAAATAAAAATATATCCAAAACACACTTTAAAATTTTATTATCATGTTGTTGGTTACTTTGTCAAAATTAGAGAGTAATTGTTCAATAAGGTCAAAGAGAGAGGATTGCTTCTTCACCCATACATGATTGAAAGGAAATAAGCATAGGAAAAGCATCCACTCAAAAGCAAGTAAGGAGTTCAAAGTTTTCATTTTTTGTGAGTTCACATGTATAGAGAAGGTAATTAATGTGTAAATTGATAACTTCTTTTAACTTGGATAAGGATCTTGGTTTACATATTTTAGAAACTATTCTTGTTAGGTTTAATAGTTTTTTGTTTGGTGATGTTATAAGGGTTCCTACACCTCATGTCGTTAGTATGTAATTTTTTCTTTTTAAGTTTTGGCCCCTCTTATTTATCCAAAAAAATATTTTATTAAAATTTAAAATGCCTAATAATAAGAATAATACTAATAATTTTGAGGGTTGTTTTATAAGTCCATAAATGAGCTCTTACACTCTTCTTCCTATGGAAATGCAAGGTGTAAATAAGAATAGTGTTGTCAATAATGCATAAGGAAGTAATACTAATAAAAAAAGAGGTCTGAGTCAAGCAAATGTTATGGTGAAATCATCAATAGGATGGCTCAATCAAGTGCCAAGAGTATGGTTTTGCATTGGTAAATAAAATATAAGATATTTTATAATGAGAAAAATGATATGCTACATAACTATTGCACTAAAAAGGAACACTATATATGAATTTAAATAGTTAGCCAAAAAACAAGTTAGTTCAATTTGTTTACTAGAAAATTCATGACTTTAACGTTAAATAGTATGAAAATTCACTTGTAGTTAAAAATAAGATGTATATAGCAAGATAGGTTGTTTGAGTGTAAAACTTGAATGCTTTTTGTAATAAATTTCAAGAGCAACTATTAAAGTCATATTAATCTATTTGTTTCACTTATTATATATATATATATATATATATATATATATATATATATATATATATATATATATATATATATATATATATATAATAAAATAAAAAAGTAGCGAGAAATACTTGACATAGTAAACTCTTTACACTCTTTGAGCAATTTTGATTATATATAATTGCAAGCAAACATGGAATCTTGTTCTAACATTGAATGAACACTATTTTTAAAACATAAATAAATTGAAAAATTCCAATATTTTGCCCTAGGTCAATGAGACTAGTTAAGGATAAAATTAGGTTAGTAAGGATCAATAACAAGGAAAACCCCTGTCTTGTCTTGCACGCATCATTTGAAATGCTCTAGCTAGACATAAAACAGAGCATACATGCATGTTCACAATACATGCTTGAACTAACTACTTAAACATAATATTTCATGTCTATGCTAAAACTAATTGCTTAAATAACTAATAGGAAAGATTAAAAAAAAAGCATTTCATTTATACTTACAAGCAAGCATGGAATGTTGTATACATCCAATAAAACCATAATTGACCAATGAAAATAGCCATTGATAAAGCATAATACTCTTATAACGAACTTCCATACAAAAATTACAGAACATATGCAAAAAGTAAGTAAAGGAAACCTAAGTGACAAATCTTTGCAATTAATCATGCAACACATATGTTTAAGTTTTGTCCAATTTTTATAAAGAAGAGGGAAAAAAAAGATTAATTTACCCATTCAATGAAGCAAATTTCATTGATGGTGATGTTTTGAAACTTAAGTAACTTGGCTTCACAATATTGATGATATTATGGAATGAGAACTTAAAGTTATCGTGGGATGGCCTAGTGGAATGGAGCAAGGATAGATATAAGCGGCAATCCATGAGAGGCAACAACGTGAAGTGAAGAACAAGGGTTTTTTGTGAAGAATAACGGCATGACTCATGAAATGGTTCATAAAATCAAACATTCTCAAGAATCTTAATATTTTTGAAAATATAATTCTTAAAATTTATGGAAATATAACATTTTTATATTTAGTTCAATTAGAAATATTTCTTATATTTTAATTATTTTAAATATTTTTAAAAATATTATTTAATTAAAAAAATATTTTCATTAAAAATTAAGTAGTTACTAGTGATGTATAGTAGCCAATGATGGTCAATAATAATAGGCAGAGGCAGCAGCGACAGTGATGGTAAATGATGGTCATTGATAGTGAGGTGATGGTTATTAACAATGAATGATAGTTAATGATGATCATTGACATTGTGAAGTGATGGCCTAGTGGGATGGCCTAGTGGAATGGAGCAAGGATAGATATAAGCGGCGATCCATGAGAGGCAATAACGTGAAGTGAAGAACAAGGGTTTTTGTGAAGAATAACGGCATGACTCATGAAATGGTTCATAAAATCAAACATTCTCAAGAATCTTAATATTTTTGAAAATATAATTCTTAAAATTTATGGAAATATAACATTTTTATATTTAGTTCAATTAGAAATATTTCTTATATTTTAATTATTTTAAATATTTTTAAAAATATTATTTAATTAAAAAAATATTTCATTAAAAATTAAGTAGTTACTAGTGATGTGTAATAGCCAATGATGGTCAATAATAACAGGCAGCGGCAGTGATGGTAAATGATGGTCATTGATAGTGAGGTGATGGTTATTAACAATGAATGATAGTTAATGATGATCATTGACATTGAGTGATGACTGATCGTGGTTTTGGACAATGAATGATAGTGGGTAGTGATCATCGATAGTAGATAATTGTGAATAATTGCCACTAATGGTGGACAGTGGACGATATTTATCATTGGTAATTAATGATGCTTGATGGTAATTATTGGTAATAAGTCATGGTGAATAGTATTCACCAGTGGTAAGTGATAATGAATGATAGTCATCAGTAGTAGATGGTAGGCGGTGGGCCCCTAACAATTATGACTAAAAATAGGTGATGACCAACTATAATTATTGTTGAACGGTGGTAGTAAGCAGTGATTACCAGTGATATATGATGGTAGGCGATAGTTGATCGTGATGAATAGTAAGGTGAGTAAAATAATTTTTTTTATATCAATTAAATATTTACATGTGATGGAAATGTAACATATCCTTGTCTCCTCTCATGAAAAATTTTGAGAGAATATTGATTTGAAAAATTCACAAAAATATTTTTCTAAAATTTAAATGAATATAAAAATTTCACATTCTCTTAAAATATTTTCTAAGAATATAAAAAAGATTTTATGAATCAAATGTTAAATAAAATATAATGAAAGATTAATGAAGTTTCACTTATTTGACTTGATATTAAAATTAAAATTAAGCTAATAGATTAATAGTATTGTTTGTAATTTAATATTTATAATATTAAGAAATCAAAGATTAATTCAACTTAATATCAATAATATATTATTTACATTTCACAATTTTATTTACACATTATATTTACATAATTTATATAATATAAAAAATAAAATATACTTTTATACTTTGGTTCATCTAGATTTATGAACAATTTGAACTAAATATTAAGAAACTTCGCTTGAGCTTATTCATTAATTGAGTTAAGCTAGTTTAAATTAGACTCATTTAAAATCAACCTCAAATAAAATTTTGGAAACTAATTGCAAGCAACTCACAAATAATTCAACTTATTTACACTTAAATCAAAGGTAAGACTAGGATTTTGATCTATTAGATAGATGGGTAGATATTGATCTAGTCTAAGGTCATTGACTAATTTAGCCTAATTAACAATTCTAAAACTCTAAAATTTAAATCCTAAACTCAATTGCCTTCATTAAATTTTTTATAAATATGGTATAAATTTTTTTATTGAATTACAATATGCATTAAATATTGAATCTGCTAGCTTAAAAAGGAGTTTAAATTTAATCTATTAACAATATAAATATTTTTACACTATCACTAAATGGAAATAAACACATCATTAAAAAAATAAAAGTGATTAAGAAATTTTAATTGTAGTAAAAGAATTTTAACAATCTTTTTTCATTAATATGACAACATATAAATAAATGATAGTGTAAAGATAATTTATATTAATAATGGATTAAATCTAAATCCTAAAATAAGGCATAGATAAAATAAGAAAAAAAATTACACCATAAAGATAAGGAAAAGGCACAAATTTTGATGCCCAGCTTCAAATTCTTGTATAAGATTCTACATGTTATGTACATTAATTTCTATTTCTTGCCCCCATTCATCCAGTATTCTGGGTCCACTGACCTCCCTTGCAGTATTCTCGCACAATAACCTCAATTTCTGCAGCATCCCACCAGCCCAAATAAGTAAAAATCAAAATGGTAAGTAAAAGTATTTTTGAGGTGACATGAACTTCATTAGTAAAATAATCACAATCTCATTGCAGGAAGCAATTTTAATTGTAATTTACACATCTAATAACCAAAGGAACATAAATAAAAGCTTCTGCATGCCGAGAGCACTTCTTTGAGAAACTTTTGTACATTCTAATTCCAATATAAGATATTAACACTGTAATGATTGTGGTTCCAAAATTCAAAAAATTGCTTCTTTTTAGATGAATACCTCAATACATTCGTAGAACTATAAATCTTATTACTTGTATACTGCTAATATCTATGCCTGGATCCTGGTACAGTGATATCTAATATTATCTTGAGATTCTCACCTTCTTTTGTGTTTGGGTTTGAAAAAAGTCAATGTGTGTATTTAGATATTAAGTAATCTATCACTACTATCATTACTCCAAAAAAAAAAAAAATCTGCTAGTATCTATGCATTATTGGTATGAAAATCTTATCTATTTTATTGGGTCTTTTTTTGTGTTTGGGCTCGAAAGGAGTCACTGTGTGTATTTAAATATTAAGTAATCTGTCACTGCTATTATTACCCAAAAAAAAAAGGAAACTGCTAGTATCTATGCATTATTGGTTTGAAAATCTTATCTGTTTTATTGGATCAAAATGTGAATTGGATTATAGACACAGATCTCCACTTAAAACATTGGAAGCCTAAAGTTTTTGAGGTTCAAATGACTTGTACCAAAAAACCTTCCAAAAATTTTTCACATAATTGTATAATATTAATACATAATTTTAAAATTTTGGAAGGTTAAAATCCCTTACGCCACGTCTAAGCTTTCCCTCTTATGGAATTCTTGTCCTTTTTATAAGGTCAGTAAGGCCAGAATCTAAACAGGATTAAAGCTACCCAAGTGTACAAGAATTTCTCAAGTTCTAGATTGCTACTTTCGAGAAATTTTTGTATGCTTTAACCATACTAAGTATTCTTAGTCCACCCAATAAATAAAGGCCAAATGTCTTCTGTAGTTTTCAGTGTCTTGAAATTTAAAAAAAAAAAAAAATCAGATTTTTAAGACATGTCAATCCCATAAAACTAACAAATGGACAAATAATTGACAATTGATCTTTGCTTTTTGAGCCCGGGGCAATGACGTGTTGTAATTGTAACAATTAAGAATTTGTCAGCTACTTCTCCACATGAGAGTATTTGGAGAATTGTACAGGGAGGACTCATTACCGTAATGTATTGTGGAGGATCATCGATAGAAGAAGAACCAAGGACAACCTCCCTCCTTAGCTTTGCAGTCATTTTGTGACATACTCGTAGCTGAGAATAAGATAAATGCATGAGTTCATATATGCCTCTTGCACATTGGCATCCGGCAACAGATATATTGAAAAGAAGTTCCAGAGAATTCTACCTCAGATCGAGTAGCACCCCCAATGATAAACACAAAGATGCGTTTCCCCATCTTCTTGTAGCCATGATCAGACCCATTCTTCAACACGGAATCACTAGATGGAAGGGAAAATAGGGTGTTAAGGAAGGAACTATTTTGAAGTGCAGCATCAATTCTCTTCAAGTAAAGCAAGTAGTTTCAAACTTCGATAACAGTTCCGTGTCACCTTGAATATCCATCGTCTGATTCACGTCGCCAATAATTTGCCCGTCTTGTTCTCACTGAGTGGGGACCATTAGTAGAGCATGCTTGCGTGTGTTGCTTGCTTGCTTGGGTGTGTTGCTTGCTTGCTTGGGTGTGTTGCTTGCTCTTAGCGGAGCTCGATTTGGGGGCAGGAGTTGGTTCATTGACACATAAATAATCAGTCCTTGGTAGTTCACCCCTACTGATATTTTTAATGAGCTCCTGAAAAAAGCAAAGATATTTGTAACTCTGAATTTTGATCATATGCAATCCTAAAACTAAAACCAAAGATATGGGAATCTGGGTTTTCCATTTTTTACGCAAACAAAATGATCTCTTACTTGGATTGCCTCTTTGCCTTCACAACCAAAAACCAATTTTCTATTTTTCTTTGTAATTATGTTATGAAGTTACCTTCCATAGAAAAGGTACAGGGAAAAGTAATATGATCAAACTTCGTAAATATAAAATCAATAGAAATGCCATATTTCTCTAGGGATTAACCCAGGATATAGCACACATTAATCTTCATCTGGTTTAGTTTCCATCTACTTATGTCAGATTGACTTATATTTTACAGATTGATATGATGCGGAATTTAGTACTGTAGTACATCTCCTTTCTCTCCCCCCCCCCCCCCCCCCCCCAACAAGAAAAGAAAAAATAGATAATATAGTTAAACATTATATGCATTGTGCAACAAATATGGGGAAGCATGCATGAACTTGCCATACCTCTATCATGGGATAAAACCGAGACAATTGCCATGATTCTTCATCCTCTCCAGTACGATCTCTTCGTGCTGCATGCTTTGACTGATGCACGGATCAAAGAACAATTTTTTAGTAGACTACACAAGGGACATGCAAGATAAATTCTTTCAATACCGGATTATAAGTAGGGTAAAAATGTGAAAGACTCCGAAGTATGAGGAAACAACAATTCTTCCATGCTATATCATCCTAGTTCTTTTTTTCCCCTTTAGCTCCTCAGGTAGAAATTTTTTCACTATTTGACCTCAATAACGACAAATAGACACATATGTTACCTTATGGGCGTTGAACTTCAGGGAGAATCTACTAGCAGAAGATTTCTTCATATTTGAGGATCCAGCAAGCAGTTGCATATTACTGATGACTTTCATGTCATCAGGTGATAATTTTGCCAACTGTTTAGATAAAGGAAGCCATCAATACAGGTATTCACCTTGCCACAAATTCAGTAGAATATAAATTTCTAGTACAAAAGTATGTAATGCTTTATTACTATGGTTTTTCTAGTGTAAGCATAAAAATTAACATTGTTAAAGATGATAATTGCTTATTGCAGGAAATCAAACAATAGGTTTTAAGAAGTTTATCGTCATGACTAACGAAAGGCAGCCCTTTTTGTGTTCCGTCTGTCCCATAATTATGAAATAATTAGAAGCCATTTATTTGAGCATATGATGTGTATATTGGTAGGACAGACAATTTTGCGAACAAATAGAAAATTTGAATCAAGAAAGCAAAAATCAAGAACTCATCAAGGTTAGATTATGCGAAGAGTCCCCATCCTAGCAACCAGCAATGAGAATTTCGATAGTCTATTGTAGCTGAAAAATGTCTAAACTTGACATTCAGCCTTATATGAAACAAGATTGTATTAGAAGGAAAAGAAATAAATTACTAAAGATGAGGAATCCTTTGCAAATGAAAACTGCTAAAAAAAATAATAATGACAAAAATTAACTCAACACAGCTCCCCAATTTCTATGTGAAGCAGACAAACTCAACAAGAATTATATACATTATATAATCACTTCTGAAAGGAGTGACAAACATATAGTGGGCCGTAGTTATTGGGAATAAATTTACACCAGAGTTCAGGTCAATATATATTACCACCTCACCATTAAATAATATCAACCTGATCAAAATAGTGGATATGTAATAGATGAATATTAAGAAGTACGGACAACAAGAAGAAAGGAGCATATCAATCTTCCTAGAAGCCATTTCCAATTGATTAAATGCTATTGAATATAGTTCTTTGCATATAGTATCGTTGGTGTAATGAAACTATGATCGACTAGCAGAGGAGATATACAGAAAATTTTCAATTGCCATGTACAATTCATAGAAGTTAGTGGGTGACCTGCATCAGCTTTGAAGCTTTATCACCTCAAACTTTTCAGGGTAGACATGTGCGTAAATCATCAATAATCGCAACTTTAAGTCAGGAGATGTATTCTGCATGGGGCACAAATTTATTAATTAAAGTAAATATGCATTGTGTGTCAAACAGAACATGATACCAACTAAAATGCATCCTGAATTTCAGACCTGCTTTTTTAGGAAGCTAATAACTTCCTTGGATCCTGCGTCTCCAAATACAAGATCTTGCTCCAATTGTCCAAGGTCTCGAAGTCCTCCTTCTCTAATGATGTTGTTAATCTTTCTTGCTATCTTTATTAATTTATCAATCACAGTCATCCGAAATAAGTATGCCATTGCAGGCTTAAAATGTATTACTTGCAGTAATTGAGCAAATCCTAAACCCTATTGCCTGAATTTTAGGCTACAGTAAATACTGTATGGTTTAGGGGGGGGGGGGTAAGGGAATAAATGAAGGAAAAAAAAAAAACACCTCTACATGTAGAGAAATCTTTTCCATTTGTTCTGTGTATTGGGGCAAAGCTTGAACTATTTTCTGCAGATCTCGTGTAGATAATTCACTATTATCTCTGCATGGAATTAAGTTTATAGGTTAGAAGCAAGACCAGGGTTATAAGCCATAGATATATTTATATTATGTGAATATGGTTAAAAGTGAAAAGTCCGACTAGGGAAAAACCATTGATCTAAAGTGTTCGACTCAGCTATATTTCTGTCCTAGTCGATCCTAATTCAACATCAAGTTCATTGATTTTGTCAATAATCAAATACTTTTGTCTGTAAATACTGCACATTTGATTCCATCCATAAATCTATTTCCTATCTTCCAAGTTCTTGTGTCAATAAGAAAGCTAATTCTTAGCGCGTGCACACTATGTATAGAAACAATATTTCATTTGTGTCACCAAAAGTTTACCAAAGAAAAGATTATTCATATTACTTGAATGACAAAAAATTTACTTCACGCACATGTAACCTATTCACATATCATTTTTAAATTTATTCTTCTGAGAAAACTTATAGTGCAGACAGTATACTGCTAACCTGCTCAAAAGATTTATTTATGGCAAAATTTGGTCCCCTAACTTTTACTAAAGTTTTAATCTTGTTAGTAGATAAGTAGAATATTATGTTTCACATCACTTATATGTTATAACCTTGTATCTTGTATTATATTATATATAGTATCTGCTTTGTATGACTTTATAAATTCTCTTTTCTTAACATGGTATCCAGAGCCATCTAAGTCTCCTTGTCCCACCCTAATCAAAACAAACATAGGGGAAAAAGGGGTGGATATATTTTATTTGTATTTTTAAGAATTATTTTTAAAAGGATTTTCTTGTTCACAAAAATTGTTTTCCAATTGGAGGAAAATAAAGAATAAAGGGTAGTTACTATTACAAATAAGGAAATATTTCATTTATTACAAAACTAACATCCAAAATAAGAAAAACAAGTTCAAAAAATAACTAAAAGTTATTTCTATTTTTTGTTTTTAAGTTACACATTTAGAATTATAATTCTTAAAACAAATTCCAGAGACAGATTGCCAAACAAGTTCCTTTGTTTTAAAAATAAAAAACAATAGGCAAATAGACCTATCTTTCTCTTTTTCTCCCTTTCTTTTTTTTTTCTTTTCTTTTTTTATGCATGCCTAAGGTCATGATGGTACTAACAACAATTTAAGCCACGTATTGGTGGAAGCATGGACCTCAAAGTTGCTGTTTAGTGCTGGTGTATGGTGGCAGTTGGCTAAATTAGCACTATCCGGCATGGTTAAAGGAGTTCTAATTACTGGAGTACGGGTCTAGGTACATCGGACAACAGATCGTAGCAAGGCAATCCCAACATGGAGGCATGTGACATCACACGCATGGGATTGCAGTGGCATGTGAAGCCCACATGTAGAGGGGAATGGCTACACATGGTAGCACATGGAGGTCCATACTGAAGCGAACTTTAGTCTAGTACTGTTTTGGCTTTGCGATTGGGTGACCCCAACTATGTATTTCTAATTTTAGGTAATTCATTGGTTTATAATCTATTGTCCGGAAAATTTATTCATCATAAATGATAGCTCTATGTCTAGCAAAATTGGAACTCTTAAAAGTCCAAAAAAATTGAAAAAAAAAATAGGAAAAAAAAATCAAGTCTATTTTTTTAAAATTACTCTTAGTTGGTGGAAAGATAATTGGGCGGAAGTTGGATATCAAAGGACGACAATATATTATTGGAAAAGGGCAGTTAAATACTATTTTAATGAGATTTGTATGACACACCATCTCACTTAAGAGCTTTCTACAAGTGATCTAGATCAACAGTGGATTATAAAGGATCGTCAATTATTTAGGTTGGTATGTATTGTAATACTCTATTTAATGAAGTTTAGAATAATATTGCTCATTGTTGTATAGTTAAGGAGTTATGGGAGTCCATTGGATCACTATATTCAAAAAGAATGATCTGAACTAGATATTTGATATAACCGTATCCTTGTTTTAGTTAGATGAAAGTGGTAAGATCAATGCTCAAATTTATACTGAATTCAATCACATTTATGAATAGTGGAATTTTTTTTTGCTTATTACTAGTGACGTCTATGATGCTTGGACTCTTCAATTCCCCTTGCCATACTCATGTTGACACAACATGACACTAGTATAGACATAAGATGAGTCCGATTCGTCAAAAAAATTTTGGACACAACATATAGAGATGAAGATGCCAACTAGAGAAGAAGAACAATTGAAGAAGAAGTCAATCTATCATGAAGTTGAATTGAATATTGATCATTTCTCCTAAATTACAATCTAAATCATGCATATCAATGCTAAATCATGAGTACCAATTGACAATCAATTGCATCTCCAAATCATCGATTTTCCAATAGCTCAGCCAAAAAAGAAACTAAGGCTATGGGAAAGGCATTAACGGTTTTGGAATTGAGGAAAGAGTGAGATTGTGTAGAAGAAGAAATGAATATATGAGAACTAAGGGAGATTGTGTAGAAGAAGATGATAAGATGGGTAGAAAAAAAGGTAAAAAGGGAGAGACAATAAAAAACAGAAAAAGAAACAGAAGAAAGTGGATATTTATAATTTTCTAAGCTTATAATATATTAAAAATTGCTTTAAATTAAGTAAATTGATTCTTTTTATCTTTGAAACTCCATAGTTTTTAATTTTTTTTTTTAAGTTTATGATATCAGAGAGATTATATTTTTCTCAACTTAATCTTATTTTTTTTAAATTTTTTTTGAGTTAGATAAGTTGACTCTTTTTTCAAACTTTTTATTATTTTCCTAGTTACATTGCAAAAATAATTTTTTAAATTTAAAAGATTGGCTTTAATCTATGATACTTATCTACAAATGATAAATATTAACTTATTATTAAAAAAAAAGGAAAGAAAGAACAACTTAGCATTTTGATTTAAGAATGAATTATCTAATTCTTTTTATCTATCATTCTATAGATGCTAATATATATATATGTCTCTGTGTCTACATATCATAAATTCAAACACTTATTAACCGTGTTTCTGTATTTTCAAATTATAAATTTTCCATGTTGGACTCTTATATCTATACTCAAATCCAATGCTTGTATCTAAATCCAAGCATCATAGAGTGACGTTAATGAAATGTGTTCTCAATAAAAAATCTAGTTGCTCTGTATTATCTGATGCGTTTACCTCCTAAGCTTAGTATTTCCCATTAGCAAGTTCTGTCTAGTTCTGAGCCACTCACTAGAAAATCAGCTCATTACTGAGTTCAAAAAGCATCCAAGGATTTCTTTTCCTCTTCTCCACTTGCAAATTTGAATGAGTCAACTGCATTAATTGGCCTGGGTACTCGAGATAGTCAAGGTGGTACTAGAGATGGTAGGAGGAGAGGAAGAGGGTGAGTTGACTATAGTGAAAGGGGAAGAGGAGTTTCAGTTTTGATCTATTATTACTATCAGGAACAAGGACGCATCAAGAGATTCTGTCCGAAATTGGATGGAAAGAATACATAGCCATCCAGGTTTGCACATTTAGCTCAGGAATAAAAAGTTAATAATAAATTACTATCTAATAGTGAATATATTAAGTACTTGCAATTGAAGGTCTCCTTATAGTCAACACCTATCCAATCCATTTCTACAATAATTTAATGGGTAATCCCACTGCATATTTCTCTAGTTTTAATTCTGGATAAGCCATTGATTTTAGTGTCATTGATCATATGACAGGTCAAATAAGTATCTTGTCTTTGTTTGATACTGCTCATCCCTCTTATGTTACTTTAAACTAATGAGTTTATTGCTTTTGTTGTTAGGAGTGGTATGATTACTATCACTTTCGATATTTCTTTGTCTAATGTTATGTCTTCCAATCTTTTCATGTAATTTATTTTTAGTCAGCCAAATCACATGTGCTTATAACTATAGTATCTTTCTTCTTCTGTGGTTACTATGTTTTTTAGGATCTATTGACGAAGAAAATTTTTAGTAGGGAGTATTGAGAAACATAGCTAGAATTTAAAGAGAGAAAGAATAGTGAGAAACTATATAATTTAGAGAAAACCCTGATATATTATTGAATGAATAAAAGACTGAATTAATACATAAGATTAAATCCTAATATTCTATTTATGTAGAGTTACTAATAAACATAAAGATTATATTACCCCAAGACTTTGAGTGCAAGATAAGTAAGCCTATATTATAATCTAAACCCAATATTGTAAACCTAATTACTCTCTAACACTCTGCCTCAAGATGAAGCTTACTAAGCTTAAGCTTGTTATATAAACTTAAATTCGTAAAAAACAAAATAAAACATGACTATAAAAACTTAATAAAATTCAAACTCTTTCACGAACAAACTTGTGAACACTACCTTGAATGAAAATATTCACAAACCCCAAATCTTCGATAAAATTACCAATAACTTCCAAAAGTCTTCTCCTAATTTCCCTTAAGCTGTTCCCTTAAGTTCCAAGATAAAAATCCCAATACCATGGTTCACAACTTTCAAAAGTCTTTTCAACTTCCTAATGTACATAGCACCAAACAGCACAATTTTGCCATGGGCAAAATTGCAAAAAACCAAAACCACACTCAACACCCCTTTCTGGTACCAAAACCGTTTCCACCGGAGCAATGCTGAAAACACTATTCCTTGTAATAACTAGCCAGATCACATCACATATAGAACTCCGTCAGTTTGTAACAACCCTAACCATAAACAACCTTTGAGTTGCTCTAGAAGCAACTCACAATATTGCCCTTACTCAACACCTGATAGCAGAGAGTCATCAGACATTGTTAGACCTCTAGTGTAGTCACCGAAATCTGGTCGCCACCTCCTTTGGTTGCCAGTGACCAAACTTGCTAGAATTATCTGCAATGATACCTTATTCTCCTTTAAATTATTGAAACATAATCCTCCCATACAGCACCTCTGCATTCACGCTCCAATTGAATTCTTGTCATCTTTCAAAATTGCATCCTCCAAATAGAAAAATACCTGTACTCTCTACCTCTGGAAGAAAAGTCCAAATAGATCTCTTATTCAGATCAGTTTTGACCACCAAACAAAAACGTTTTTTAATAAAAACTTAACTAGCCACACTATGTCGGAAACTGTCGTTGATCATTCAGAAATTGCCACTGATACTTTCTGCAGAATTACCAACCAACAACCATCCCTTGCTGCTGTTCTCTCTCCCCCCACCACTCACTAGAGCTTTGCCAGAAACTGTCGCTTTTTCAGTGGAGTTGCAGGCCACCATTGATCACTTGCCTGAATGGTTTCTACCAGACCCGAAGTCGCTGCTTACCAGCAATTGTGACTGCTCTTTTGCTTATGAACAAAAACATCACAGCCACCACATTTTGTTTTACATAAATAATATTCTCACATGCATGCACACATACATACATACATACATACATATATATATTCTTTTAAGAAATTCTCTGAAACTCTTTTTCTTTTTCTTTTTTTAAATTATTCACTTTTTTTTTATCACCAAACTATATTTTTGTTCTATTTTTTTTTAACTCAATTCAATAACTAAATAAATAAACCTAACCGTAAGAACTCTATTCTTTTTTCAATTTTTTTCTTCTTTTTTTTTTCAAGAAAAAACTAAACTCACTCAAAAAAATGGATAAACCTAAATTCTACATCATCAGTAGTCTATCCTCTTTGAGGTTGTTGGTAGTAGTATAAACCATAAGCTCATGGCTGATAATATTGCTCTAGCACCATGTTGAGAAACATGGTTAGAATTTAGAGGGAGAAAGAATATAGAGAAACTATATAATTTAGGAGAAAGCCTGATATATTATTGAATGAGTAAAAGGGTGAATTAAAACATAAGATTAAATCTTAATGCTCTATTTATATAGAGCTATTAATAAACATAAAGACTGTAATATCCTAGGAATTTGAGTGCAAGACAAGTAAGCCCATATTATAACCTAAGCCTAATATTATAAACCTAATTACTTTCTAATAGGGGGTATAAATCTGGGGAGACTGTGTATTAGATGAAAAAGTTACTCAACCAATTATTGTTGTTGCTACCTTTACTCCATATTAGTTGCATTGTAGCCTAGATCATCCTTCATTGGTATCTTTACAAAAATTGTGTTCTAGTTTAGAGTCTATTTTTGATTTAGATTATGAGTTTTGTCAGTTTACTAAATAGTATCGTCAATCCTATGCTTCTTGAATCAATAAGTGGGTTTTATCCCTATTTGAGTTAGTATATTCTGATATTTAGGGGCTTTGCCCAATTGTTTCAAAGTTTGATTTTCATTATTTATTTAATGACATAACATTCGAAGTTGTTTAATTTTTTTTGCACTTTTCATAATAAAGTTACAAATCAATTTCAAACAATTGCTCATAAGTTATGAAGTGATAATGCTATAGAAAAAAAATTTTAGGTATAATTTTCAGCTTATTTATAACAACATGGTATAATTCATTAGTATTTCTGTATAGTCATTTCATAATAAAATGAAGTAGCTAAACAAAAGAATTATTATTTAATAGAAATTTCTCGTACTCTTTTATTTCAAATTAAGGCATCTAAAGTATTCTGGGCAGATGCAATTTTTACAGGATGTTTTTTGATTAATCGCATGCCCTTTTTAGTTCTTGGTGGATAGGTACCTTTTTCTCTTTTGTTTCTCTCTAAATCCTTAGGATGTTTTGCCTTTACCTAGAGTCCCTCTCTAATCTATTGGTTACAAATGAGTGTGTTTTGTGAAAGTGAACTATGGTTCTATTACTCGTTGAAAGCAGTTTACTGGCCAAAGAGTATACTTAGATCTATGGCATTGATTATTTAGAAACCTTCTCCCCGTGGTGAAAAATCACTAGTTTAATTCCTTATCTCTCTTGTTGCTATTCACAATTGGCTTCTCACCAACTAGATATTAAAAATACCTTCTTACAAGGAGACTTGCATGAGCTGTATATGGAGCAACTACTTGGGTTTATTATTCAAAAGGAGTACAGGAAGTACTGCATTTTAAAAAATTATTATATAGATTGAAACAATCTCCTTGAGCATGGTTTGAGAGAATTAGTGAAGTGATGATAGAATTTGAAATGAAAAAAGTGATCATGATCACTCTATGTTCTACAAACAATCAGATTTAGCTTGTATTCTTCTAGTTGTATATGTTAATGATACTATGATTACAAGGGGTGACAAGCTGGGCATTCCACAATTGAAAACTTTTCTCCAAACTAAATTCCAGACTAGAAACCTAGCAGCACTCCAGCATTTCTTAGGCATTGAGATTATTTAAGGGAGGAAAGTAATTTTCTTCTCTTAGAGAAAATATGTGAACAAAGATGATCAGTGCTAAACCTTGTGATACTTTTGTAATTACAAATGTTAAGTTGAACTTAGAAAGTCGGGAGTTGCTTGAAGATCCGGGGCAATAGAGGAGATTGGTGGAAAAATTAAAATATCTCTCTATAACCAGGCCTGGCACTGCCTTTCAAATAAGTGTAGTTAGTTAGTTTATGAACTCTCCATGGACTTTCACTGGGATGCTCTCACACACATTCTAAAGTATTTAAAGAAGGCACTTAGCTATAAGGTCTTGTATGAAAATCATGGCCATGATCAAAGAGTTTTTTTTATGCAGATTGGACAAAATGTCCTATGGATTAAAGATTTACTTTTGGATATTGTGTTTTGTTGATGAAAATCTTGTGTCATAGAAAAGTAAGAAACAAATGGTTGTTTCTCGCTCTAGTGCAAAGTCTAAATATCGAATTATAGCCCATGCTACATTTGAACTTATATGGGTTGCTTACCATTTTTATCAACTTGGCATTAAAACTCCCAAAGTTATGAGTTGTGTGACAATCAAGCTGCTACTCATAATGTCTAAAACCTAGTTTTTCATGAATGAACAGAACATATAGAGGTTAATTGTCATTTTGTTAGGTAGAAGTTACAAGAATGGGTCATTAGTCTCAAACATATTAAAACTAGGGAACAATTAGCTAATCTATTTACTAAAACTCTTTCAAGAAAACAGCTTAATGAAATTTATAACAAGTTAACCATGCTTGGTATCTATACTCCAACTTGAGAGGGAGTGTTGGTAGATAAGTAAAATATTATGTGCCACATTTGTATCCTGTGTTATATATAGTGTCTACCAACCTCAGTTGAGCCTATGGCTTTACAAATTCTCTTTCCTTAAGAAATCTCGTCCCTTATATTTTATATGAAGTAAATTTACTAATTTTCAAAAAATATGCAATGTTGCTCAACTAGCTAACATCATTAGGTTTTTCAATGGAGGTGCTAGCTAATGTCATTAGGTTTTTCAATGGAGGTACTTACATGGAATCCAACACAGCACAAATAAGTCATTTTTATGTTTTTAAAGCAAAAGGATACTTTTGATCCCCTAATATTCACTAAAACTTTAACCTTGTCCCATAAGTTTTATTTGAATCAAATTTACCATTTAACTTTCCAAAAATGTGATGGCTCTCATTGTAATGTCACTGAATGTAATGACTTGCATTGTAGTTAACTAATGCAAATACAAAACAAATCCAAATAATAATTTGAAAAACACCAAAGACAGATTATTATTTTCAAATTGTCTTACTCATTAGAATAGTTGTTAAAAATTCATAACAAACATGTGAAGGTGAAAAAATGCATTTCCAGATCTTGAAGATGTATCTATTCTAATGCCACTGGAGGATTTATTATGTGTGTCTCCTACTTCTATTTCAATTTCAAAAACAATAGGCTTAATGGCCCTAAGCTGAAAGGATTGAATCTGTATGATTTTGATTGCAAAAGATAGTTAGAATTTGACAAATCCTCTCCACAGACTACAATATAAATAGGTTTAATCAAAAGGATAAATTTAGTTCAAATAATACTTGGGGGACAAGATTGAAATTTAAGTGAAGGTTAGGGGGATCAAAAGTGCCCTTTTGCAATAAGAATATGAAAATATGACTTATGTGTACCACATAGGATGCTAAGTTGGATGTCATGTAAGCATTCCTATTTAAAACCAACAATGTCAAGTTGTTAAGTAACATTGTGCATTTTTGGAAAGTTAAAGGGTAGGATGCACTTAACTGTGCCATCTAGTATTTGCAGTCAGCAACCAATAGGGAATTGTAATAAATTATGACATGCCCATAAGATGAGTCTAATCAGAATTAAAAAAACACAGGATTCCCAATTTTGAGATTTTATTATATCATCTGGTATTCAGTTAGTCAGTTGACTAAGTGATTGAGTTATGACATTGCAGTGAAAACTAGGACCTTATTATGAACTAGCATCAATCAAAGGGCCAAAATTAATGCAGGGGAAAACATTCCAGCGTGAACCTTGTACTTTGTTTGATTTGCGCAGCTTTGTTCTTTGCTACAAAGTTGTCCATTTTGTCACTCAATCTTTCACTAGCCTGGAATTCCAGTTGGTAAGAAAGCATTGATATCTCAGGCTAAAAGTATTTTTATGCATGGAAATAACTGGGTTCACTGGACATACATCTGCTATATGAGCATGGCGAAGCTCCAGCCAGACTGAATCATGTTCTCCTAGAAGGACTTCCTTTATCTCAGGATGATCACCTGTTTTGCTAGGAACCTATAATGCAATACAAGTGACAAGAAATAATAACCACATAATGCAAAAACTTAATCAGGAGAGACTAAGGGATGGGAAACCAAGAGTCAGTTATACCTCATGCATATATTTATTTCCCTGCATGTCCAACAAATCATGGATCATAGCATCATAAGTCCATTCATGAATGATTGGAGCAATCTGTTCATGCAGATTCAGGACATATAAGAATATCAAAAGTTTGGACACAAGAAGAAAGTTCAGTCAAGACATTATTCTTGACCTGATCGACAGATCTATCCACAATGAGCAGCTCACATGTTTCATTCTGTGGAAAGTTAGGAATGGTGGATTTATAATTAGATATTAAATCCCACACAGCAGTGGCAAGCTTGGTAGGAACTAATTCACGAGGTGATGGTGTATATTCATCACTTTCCTTGGCAGCATGGTATCGCACATATGGTAGCTCCTGAGAAATTGAAAGCATCGGGATATACATTCATACATAAAAAATTGAAGAATATGTGAATTTTGATAGTAATGATACATTTATAAGCTAAACTGAACTGTCAACTTGGATTCCTTTATAAAATGGATTAGCAGAAGGCTTAACCTTAGTGATCTATTTATAGAGAGCTACTAAGAAATAAAGACCCTAAAACCCTTAGCTTTGGGTGGAACACAAGCAAGCCCATAAAATAACCTAATGCTCAATATAACCTAATTACGTAATATTACTTTCTAACAATACCAAGATAGAAAATTGAAAATGAGATTACGTATGTACATAAAGAAAAGATGACACAAAAAGGGGGAAACAGACGCACGAATGAATAATAAGGTCTTAGAGCTTTAAGGGAACAATATGCCAATTAGTCCATTGTGAACCAGAATCAAGCTAGTTACGTATATAGAACACAAAGCATGAAAATTATACCTTTAATGAAGCAAAAACTGTAGCAATTCGAGTTGCCATTGTGTTCAAGCAAGCATTAAATCTTTGAGTATTCTCAATGGTTCCATAAAGTTCCCTTAGTGCATTTTCTTGATCAGTTACAAATGCCTGCAGAACCTTGATCTCAACAGCTAAATATTTTTGTTTGCTTTCAGACAAAATTATTTTGTGAAGTTAAAATGACTAAGTGCTCAACAACAAACATAATTAACAAACGGTAGTCTTGCTAGAGCCAGAGTTTAAATTCACTTTGAATTCTGACCAGATCAAGTTAAACATGGGAGGTATTAAAAATTAAAAATACTTTGAAAACCTGCTAAGTTAAAGGCTGAACATTATAAAGGGAAAAACAATCATCCAGGTCTTTTGACAAATCCATGAAAAGAGGAGTTCCCGTTATAAATCAATATTATCATCTGGATGATTTATTCTTCCATGTCAGATGGCAGAACAAACATTTTCAAAACAAAGATCTATGATACCAAGGATTGGAAATAGACAGATTAGGATCCTATACAACAATGTGAGGCAAACTATTCAATATGGAAGCAATATAATTGATATCAAATCGAATATTATCAACTGATTTTATCATGACACACCTGGCTATCAGCTGGAAAGTATTCAAAATTCATCTGCAAAATAAAAGAAAAATTAATATAACTAAACAGAACCGGATGATTATTGCATGCTGACAACTCCACAGGAAGAGGATAATATCTTTAACCTCTCTCAATGCACCTATGCGGGGTAACACACTTGTATCACTCTTGATGTGGTTTACTAGATGCTTTGGAATTGGTGAACTAAAAAATACAAAGGCTCTGAAGCAATGCATAGAAAACAAAAAAAACAGTCAGTGTGGTCCTAAATTGAGTTTAAGTATGATAAAACTATGAAAACCATGTAGAATTTGGGAAAAACAAGAATTCTCCACATACTTTTTGTAAAGGGGCTCCCTTCCAGACATGTCAGACAAGAACATGACAACACTGCATGCTTGCAGAAGATATAATTAATATAGGTGAATCCAAGTAAATGGATATAAAAGGAAATAATGAGTTTGCTATTGATAAATATAGATAACAATGCATGACAAAAGAGATAAGCAAATTGGTTTAAAATGGAAAATCAAAAAATTATGGTAAAGACCATATGGTTAATCTGATTCAGCAACTCATATCACTGTTAAAATACAAAATGGCCTTCAACTTGCAATTCCAATAGATATGAGAAAGCATAGACTTGATATCTAGAATATGGTTGGCTTTAACAATGTGAGGAGCGAATGGATCTCAAGGATCAGTCAAATTTGAACCAAAACGGAATGGTTCTACCTACTTCAAACTAAGAGGGGATGCCGCCTACCACTAAAATCTCATCCAAGTGTCTGTTTTGTAAATTGTAGTATGCCCTATTCCCACCAGTGCTCAAGTGAGCCAGGATTATACTGATAGATACAAACCCAAAAGAGGAAAAAAAAGAAAGGAAAAAGAAAAACCAGTTTAGTGGCTACATTAGAATGTAATTGATGTTCAGTATCTGGCAAATCATATATAAAGTAGTCATCTCTTTGTAACTTTGAAATATAATAAATAATGGCAGATTAAATCCACAGATATATCCATATTGGACAATAAAAGGATCCAAAAAAATAGTCTGTACAAGCCACTTTTATGTTTTCTTTTGTTTGAACTTTGAAGTACACATTTGGTTTTTCTAGTTGTATGTCTTGTAAAACGCAGTCTGTTTTTCAACTTTGACCATGATGCAGTGGAAAAAAATTCTTTTGTTTACTATTGTACGGTTGTTGTGGAGACTAGATGTGTTCAGAGAATTCATTCTTGCGGCTACAGCATAACATAACATATTGCAGGCCTGGTGGTTTCACATTGGCTGCTACTAGAATATAATTTCCATGTATTAGATAGTCATGAGGAAGTTAGACTTGCTATAATCGATGCTAATCCTAATAAAGATTTTGTCTAAAGAAGAGCAAGCATCTGTCCTTGAAAGTCCTCTAAACAGTTATGCTCGATTACTCCAAGTTTAGAAAATTTCTCTATCTGTTGCAAAGTTTAGGAAAAGAAATTACTTAAAATTAGCATTAAATAACTATATTACTTCTCTTTTGATGGCTGGATGAAATAAACAGCATCCAGAGATGGCATCGGTTGCCTTCTTTTGAAAAGGTCTTCTACCACTGCAACAAAGAAGATGTCAACCGGATTGTGATGCCAATACTTTAAAAGAAGTAACATGAGGGCATGAACATTGTACAAAGTTTGGCTCAGGGTATATCAGAGCAAAATATCAAAATTAATGAAAAAACCAGAAACCCGCAAGTTCAATGCAGAATTTTCCAGGAAAAGGAAACTTTCTTGAGAACCGTACTATGCTCAAAACAATATACTAAAGAAAAGCAGAGAAAAAGTTGCATTTTAAGCATTACAATGGCGCAGAGAATCAACGAGAAAAAAAGCTGCAAATGAGTTTCTGCATTCAATTAGTATAGCTTTCTGAGATGCAATCCTAACTTTAATGACTGTTTTTATTTATTTATTTATTTTTATTTTGAAAGCTAAGCACTGACTTTTAAAGACAAATAATATTCAATCACTTCTGAAGTGATCACAAAGCTTCAAAGAACTGAATCCAGCATTTTATAATAGTAAGACGGTGCTTCATAGATAGCCTGAAGACATCCCACTTCTTCAGAATTGTTGTATTTAGATTTTAGCATCATCAGCTAAAGAATGGGCTTTTAGGGAACAAAGCAGGCTACGAAGAAAACATATTAATGCTTACAGGAAACTTCTTGGTCTGTGATATCTGCCATTTGACAGGATGCAGACACAACTTTCACCGTGACTTTATCCATTATGAGCACCTGGTAGAAAATGCTGACTATTAAAATGACTATCAACTTCAATTAAATGACAAACAACTTTTCTGAAAAAGAAAAAACAGAGTAGATGCACAGATTACCATATGGAAAGAAAAAAAATAATTTGTTGAAGAATGAATGAATTAAATGATAAACAAAACAGAAAAGAAGAGGAAACATAAACATCAGCTCATAATAGCTTGCTAATGCTTTTGTAAGTGCATAATATGCCTGTGATTGTAAGGAACATTTTAATTTTGATCAACCTTGGTGTTAAAAAACATGGCTAGGATTTAGAGGGAGAAAAAGTAGAGAAAACTAGAGAATTAAGGGAAGAACAATCATATAATATTGATTGAATAAGAGACTGAATTGATACTCAACTCCAATGCTCTATTTGTATAAAGTTATTAATAAACATACAGACTTTAAGAACCCTAACTTTTGGTGCAAGTCAAGCAAGCCCATAACATAACGTAAACCTATAATATTATAAATCTAATTAAAACTACTCTTTAACATTTTCTGATAGAGCCTAATGGCGTCATGTAATCTATGTAGCCAATCTCATTTAGTGGGATAAGGCTTTGTTGTTGTTTAATACTGCTCTTTAACATTCCTTCCCAAGCTGATGCTCACAAAGCTTACATAAACTAGAACTCCCCAAAACAAAATAAAACATGACTACAAAAAAAAAAAAAGAACTTGACAAACTTCAAACTCTTTCACAAATAGCTTGCAAACACTTTCGGTAAATGGAAACATTCACAAACTCCAAATTCTTGGTAGAATTACCAACAGCTTTCAAAAGTCTTTTGCTAACTTTCCTTAAGCTACTCCCTCAACTTCCAAGCTAAAAATCCCAACTTCTATAGTCGGTCACAACTTCCAAAAATCTCCTTGATTTCCTAGTCAAAAACATCAACACCTTGTATGAACTAGGGATGAACCAATCCAATGCTTGGCTGGCAAAACCAGTGGTATAAACCACCTTAAACTAAGGAAAACCTTGCCAAATCAGACTTACACAAAAACAAGTCACCAAATAATGCTCCGAATCACATGAAGACACAAAAACCAATAGTCCCAACCACCAAGACCATGTGCATAGCACCAAACAAATTTTGCCAAACAGCAACTCATCAAATCACAACTCCACCAGCCCAACAATGAACTCCAGTGGACTACATAGCAAACTCCAATGTCAATACATTAAAAAACACAAAACCACAATACCTCTCCATGCCAAACAATCTATGGCACACCCAAAGTAGAAGTGCAGAAACCATAAAAACACAGTGTGATGCTGAATCAATCATCAAATCATACCAAAACAGAACAGCAACAGGTCATGCTCCAAAAACTTACATATCAGTGGAAACATATCAAATTGAGCAACCCTCCATAAATTTCAACACCTGCTGTTTCAAACTATGCTTCAAACACTTCAAAATTAACCAAACTGCAACTCCTCAACTTACCCTAAAAGAACCATGCCAAATTTTGCCAAACAGCCGCAAACCCAACATAGAACAACCAAACACCATAAGAACAACGCCAAAATGGACAGTCAGTGCAGAAATCACAAGCCCAGATCTCCAACAATGTCAAAATCCATCAAACTGATACCAACAACACCAAATCAACCAAATTTGAGCAACTCTATATTACCAAGCTACAAAATTCATAAAATCTTGCTTAAAAAACATTAGAATTCACCAAAAACAAAAAGATCAGTCCATGCAGCATGAAAATACCAGAAACAGCAGCCAATCAACCATGATAAAAATCGCACCAGAAAATTTGATTAAAAAAGCACAGAAATTATCCAAAATTGAAAAACTACAGCTAGAGGTACCAAATTAAAATAACCAACCATATAGGAAGGTTCAAAACCTACCAGAGATGCTCTAGAAAAAGAATTGCTGCCAGAGACACTGTCACGTGCCACCTCTTCTGTTGGCACGTGTGTCTCTCACGCCCCACAGAAACCCACACATGTGATGCACACACTACCTAGGGAGGTTTGACAGCCTCTGATCTGTCCTCCGGTCAACTTTGTTCTAAATATTGGCCACCAAAACTACTTGAAATCCTTCAAACAGAACCAAACTGCTACTTTTCCTCTTTTTTTTTTTTTTCAAATTGCTTTCTCCTTGCTTTTTTTGGCCAGAAACTCCTTTCCCCCCCCCCCCTTTTTTTTCACTTAAACCTCAAAAAATAATAACCAAAAAATAAGTAATCCTAATGACAACAATTCTAAATTATATATCTCTCTCTCTTTTAATAATGCTCAAAAACTCACTCCAAAAATAAATAAACCTAAATTCTTCATTGTCGGCAATTTAACCTCTGAGATTGCCAGTAGCAGTATAACCCATAGGCTCATAGCAGATGACAAAGGTTTAAAGGGAGAAAGAGTAGAGAGAAGCTAGAGAATTAAGGAAAGAACAATGAAATATTATTGACTGAATTGACACATAATACTCAACTCTAATGCTCTATTTATATAAAGTTATTAATAGACTTAAAGACTACCCCTAAGTGTGGGTGCAAGACAAGCAACCTCACAACATAACATAAGCTCAAAATATCATAAACCTAATTACTAATATTACTCTCTTAACACTTAGCAATAGTATCAAAAGATGAGTAAAGCAATTTCAAGATAAATGTTCTAATTTGCA
Source organism: Sindora glabra (assembly GCA_020226215.1). NCBI lineage: Eukaryota > Viridiplantae > Streptophyta > Magnoliopsida > Fabales > Fabaceae > Sindora > Sindora glabra. Next base: position 23,970,999 of record CM035234.1, read on the forward strand.
TAGCATTGATGTTTGAAGGGAAAAGCTGCAAAGTTCACCTAATAAAAAAATTTTCCTGGTTTTCTTCTGTATTGTAAAATCCGTTAATTGAAATTGACTAGTATACTTTACACTTACAAGAATTTCCCAGCTATGGAGGATCCATATAACATTTTGCTTCAATTAAAACAATGTTTACAACTTCTATAGCTCAAAATATAAATATAGTGATGGCTGTTGCAGTGCTGACTTTCTCCTATAAATTCACAACTACTAGGAGGGAAACAAGTTAACACCAAACTTCATTTAAAATCATGTTCAATGCTAAATCTGCAGTACAGAAAAAATAGTAATCCCTGTGTAATATTTCTTAAATGTCTATTATTTATCCAGAAGACTGAGTAGCTTAAGCAACCCCAAACAAGCCCCCATCTCATTAAAAAAAAGAAAAGAAAAGATAAGGAACGAGAAGAAGACAAGTACTGTGAATAAGTCAATCTATCTTGCTCTTCATAATCAATGATCAGAAATCAGAAGCCAGAAGAAAAGAGCAAGTTCCCAAATTGATATAAAACATAGTCATTATGAATGCCGAAAGACAAAACGAATCTGATAAAATGGCAGTGAAAATGTTCTTTTTTTTTTCCTTTTTTTCCCCTCTACGTTAAGCATTGAAAATGAATACAGAGAGAAAAATAAACAAGCCACGATATAACATGGACCAACTAAATTAAAGGCATACCTTCCATGCCTTTGAATCCGATTTTGCTGATCCAAGCATTTCATGGAGTAATCCTATAAGCAATGGGATAAAAAATGTTTGTGAAACAAAGTGAAAAGCCAAAAAGCAGAATGCTGCACTTAATTGCTAGGATTGTGAGGATATATTTTGAACTATGAGCATCCATATTCTTAGTTTTTTTCCCCCTTCCAAAAACAAAAATGAGAAGAATAAAAAGGAATGCTAAACATTGAAATGATTCAATTCATTAAAAATCTTCTTAACTTTTATTTTTTTATTTATTGGAGCATGGAGAGGAACAAATAGCAAACTTAACGAGACCGTTAAGTTTCAAATGAAAGACTCGGCAAATTAAATCTTTCCTCTTCACACAATATGCACAAAGCCAAAATCAAACAGAAAATACAAAGATATTAAAGGAATATTAATAGTGAACTCGAAATCAGCTAAAAAATAGCTCAGAATAATCAAAAGCCGATAAAAATAAGCTACACGAAAGCCACTCCATATCTACATTTTCCCGATTCAAATAACTTTTGCACCACATTTTCTTCAGAATCAATCAGAAAACAAAGGAGAACAGAAGGGGACAAAGCAGAATGAAATGGTTCTTACGATCTCGACTGAGATTGCGGAAGCCTTTGTACTCTGTTGATCCGCCATGGGAGCTCTCCGAGTCGGAGACCGACATCGTTGCAGAAGCTGACGATAGGGATTGCAATTTTCAACACAGACTCAAGAAATGATAGTGAATGAATGGAGAGAGACAGAGAAAGAGAAAATAGCGTTGAATTTGTGGGACAACAATGAGAGAGAACGGTCACTTGCCTGAACAAGGGCCGTTACATATGTGGGAACGTATATCTTGGAACTCAAGTTTCGGTTGTGTTTTGCGCTCAAACGGATGGATTTTGTATTGCATAAGGGACGCTGCCGTTTCAGCGCTCCTTGCAAATGACTTTGAGTAAATTACATTAACCCCATAGTTTTGATAAAATTACATAGACCTCCCACTTTACAATTTAAAATTATAAAATATTCCCTTTCAGCATAGACAACTTTCAGTTTATTTTATGACATCATGGAAGATTACTTTCAATAACAAATTTGAATGAATTTCAATTTTGGGAAAATGTAAAAAAAAAAAAAATCCTCAACTTTAAAGTAAATGAAACTTGAAACCAAAACCTTAATGTAACGTTCTAAATAAACTACTTGAACATATCATTAGAATGGAATTAGAATCGGGCTAAGTAGAGTTGGACTTTGACCTTATTTGATAATTAGTTGATAATTATAACAGTTAACTGATTGAATTAATTGTTAATTAATAGTTAATTATATTAACTAATTTAACCAGTTAATTGCATTAGTTATTTGAATAAAAATATTTAGTAAAATTAATTACTTATAATTAGCTGTTTGTATATAAAATGACAAATAAATGTATGAGTATATTTTATAAATTATTTAAGTATTCTTTTATTTTAATATTTTAGATTCTATATCTTATTTAATAGATTAATTTTTTTTTAAATGATATATTATCATAATTTATTATATATTAAATATTTTTTAAAGAAATATGAATGACGGGAAATGGATGGCATATTTGTATATGTTTTTACTTTTCTACAAGAATTATATTGAAATTTTATTTTTTAAGAATATTTGAATTTATGCTTTGCTTGGCTTCAGAGGAAAATAGGATAGAAAGAAAATAGAAGAGAAAGAAAATAGGAAAGAAAGAAAATAGGAGAGAAGTATTTTTCTTAAAGTGTGCTTGGCTTAGGGGAAAATAGGGAAGAAAAGAAACAGAGAAAATATGAATTTTTTTTTGTGAGAGAAAATATAGGAGAAAGATAATAAGAATTTTTTTTTAATTTTAGTTTGGTGTAAATTAAATTGAGGGGTAGTAAAATTTATTAATATCAAGTGTTCATGAGAATTTATCAATATAAAATAAAAAATTAATTTCATTTTTCTTTGGCCAAACTTGCATAAAATTTATACCACAATAATAAATAAGAATTAAATTAATAATTAAAATAATATTTTATTAATAATTAAAAAATATATATTAAAAATATAAATTTATTTTAATAAATAATTAAAATAATATTTTATTAATAATTAAAATATATTTTTATAAAAATAATAAATAATTTTTTAATATCAATTTTATTAATTAAAATTATTAAATAAATGTATTTTAATACATTAATAAATAAATTGATCCAATGATATAAATGGATATTCTGCCTCCTTCTCTCCCAGTTTGGGTGGACCTGGGTTAAACCCTTTTTCTATTTTTTTTTAATTTTTTTAATTTTTATCTTCTTAATTAATGCTGTGGGAAACTGAGCAGAAGTTTCCTTTTCTCTCAGTTTGGGTGGACCTGGAGCTTTCTTTTGCAAAATAAGACTTCGGACTACTTTACCTTTGCAAATATCCAACAAATCTTTTTCTAATATATTACAAGATCTTGCAGCCACAGACCAGTTATCCTTTGCAAAAAATTCAATAACCGAAGCGATTGAGTTCCCGATTTTCTAATGGCTTCCACGAGTACTCAAAATAGTCCCTCATGTGTGCAGGATTCGAGAGGCAGATCGTGTCTTACCTGCAGGATTCGACTGTCTGGACAGAGATGCCGGCGAAAACGCAGCTTCCGGCAGCACGGGCGGCGACACGGACGAGTTTAGCTGGGAGGTAGAAACGAGAAGCTGCAGAACGGACCTTCACATGTGTGTACAGTAACTTCCCCTCTCTTTTCTTCGCATATTTGAGGTGAAAAAAATGGGTGGACCCCACTGTACGGCTTCCATGCATTTTTCACTTCCCTCATCTTCTCTCTTGCGTGCCAAGCAGCATAAAATTGCATTTTCTTGTACTTTTCTCCACTCCAAGTTCTTTCCGCTCTAAAATCAACCGATCCAAGCAGGCGGTTAAGGAAAATAAAAATAGTTAATAGAATAATTAAGAAAATGTTTTCATTTAATTATAAAATTATTATAAAAATGAAATGTAAGTTAAGAATATATATATAAAGAATTTTTATATAAAAATTTTTAAGCTATACATTTAAATATTTAGAATTATAAAATTTAAAAATAAATTATTTTAAGCAAAGAAGACAAATAGGAAAAATGAATTGCACAACAGAGAAATATGAAAGGAGAGGCAAATAGGGAAGAGATAGGTTTTTTTAAGGAGGGACATATAGGAAAATATGAAAATTAATTAAGGGTAATTCAACTTTTTCATGAATTATTTCTCCATCAATTGAACCAAAATGCTGGTATACTTAATATTTCTACATCAGTTGATAGAGAGGCAATCAACAACTTTAAACAACTGATTGCTAAATATAAAAATTGATTATTTTAAGAAGTGAATTAGCTAATTTAGTCAATCCAGTTTAAAGTCATATGAAAAGCTCTCTACCAAACATATTCTTTAAATCAATTGGATCAGAGTTTCAAACTAGGTGATGATTTGGAACCCAACTAGCTAGTTGACAAAGCCTAAAGTCTACTTAGTCAACTGATTAGTTAGTGGTGGATTGAACTTGTTTGATTAGTTCAATGGTTATCTTCATAAGCCTATATAAATGAGTGAACTTATAGTGCAAAATCACAATCTTGTTTTCATTTTGAGGGATTTTAAAGAGAGAAATTTAAAGAAATAGAATTAAGGATTGCACTCTATAAAGGTGAAGGCCTTAATAAAAATTTTAGCCTAAAATGGATTATTTAGTTTTAGTTATTTTTCCCTAAGTTTTTAATATTATTTTTCTTTGGTTGTCACAAGGTTTTTCCCAATAGTTAAAAAGATAGAAAGATATAAAAGGAAAGATTTGGAATAAGTTTTAAAGGGAAACACTCTCCTCTCAAGGTATAGGAGTTATCCTTGATTGGCTTTATTTTCAAAATTATTTAAATTCATTTTTGAAGTAGCCTAAATGTCTTGTTTGTTAGAAAACCTAAAGAAAGATAATGATAAGTGATAATAAAACTTTAGGCCAATAAGGAGATAAATTAGCTTTAAAAAATAATTTCTTGTAAAAAATTTATATTAAAACTGTGAGGATACAATAAAGAAATTTTTAAAATTTTGATGAATATATTGTGTCAAAAATATGAAATAATTTGATAAAAATTGCAAATATCTTAAAAGTATTTCTTTAAGAAAATCAATGTAAAAACCATATGAATGCTTTTCTTGAAAGAATAGATAAAATCTTTAAAACAACAAGATTAAAAAAGTAGAGAAGAAGAATAAATATTAAGAATTTCTATAGAAGTTCAATGGTCTAAAAAGAATATCTTTTAAGTTTGTTCTTTTCTTATCAAATTATCAAATATTACTTGAGATATTCATTAATTTAATCAAAATCACAACACATAGTTTTATAATATTTATTTAATTTTTACTAGGATTTTCAATATTTACCTAGTTTTACAAGATCTAGCTACTATCCATTATGATTTCAAACATTACTTAACTTTACAAGATCCTTCCAATTTTAACTAGGATTTCATAAATACAAAAAAAGATTTTTCTTACAATCTGATCAAAAGATTTTCCAAATGTTCACTCAAGAACACTTAAAAAATGAATAAGAAAGTTTTTGCTCAAAAGAGAAAAATATGACAACTTTAGTTTTGATAAAAGTAAGAAAGTGTTTGTAAGTTATAGTGCAATTGCTTCATATGTTGTTTTCAAGGGAATGCATCCTATGTATAGAGAAATTTGATAAAGATAACTTAGGCTCCTAGTAACCTTTTCTTTAGTTCCAAGTCAAATTTGAATTTTAACTTTCTTAAAAAGCTTCCTCTTTTTGACCCATATGCGAAAAATATCTTGTTTATATCTTAGCAGACAAAAGCTAACCATTTTTTATCTAACCTTTGAATTTTGTTCAAGATAGTAAGTTAGTTACTATTTCATTATGAGTTAAGTTTGCCCTCAAAATTTGATCCAACTGTTTAGTACTATGTGTATTATATTTTCAACTATTTTCTAATTCTAAAGTGGTACAATAACTTTATCTTTGAATTTATTTTGATTTTAATACATGTAATATAAATTTGAATTTGAAATTCTCTTTTCCTTTTGAATTTCCTTATTTTTGAAAATCAAATGCTTAAGATGACTTTTGAATACTAGCTATTAGATTATGTCACCTAATCTTTGAAATATATAATCTAAAATTATAGCCAATAAGATAATTTTTAAGAAAGCAAGTTTAACATTTTTTAAATAAAAACAAATGGGAAAACTTTATAGTATTTTGTCACATGAAGAAAGACACTTTTATGAAGTAAACTAGGCTTTATATTTGAAAATGTGATAGTTTAAAATCCATTCATAATATTTTATGGACTTATGTTTAGTAAACTAATAAATTCATGCTCAAATAAATTAGTTTTAAATGAAAGCAATTAAGTCCGAAATCCAACATCATAAAATAATGGCCTAAAGCATAATTTATCCAATTTAATTTCTTAATAAGGTTGGAGATCTTTAGTTGATCTGTAGATAGTCTTTTCACTTATGGGTAAAATGATCATTTAACAATAAATGGTAGAATAATCATTCCAAAAAAAGATAAATATGGAGATGTGCATGCTATATTCTAGCTTACTAAACTTGGGGACATTTGAATATACAAGGTAAATAATAAAATACATTATTAGCTTATAGCATGGTGTGAGATGATAGAATGCTTCGTACCATATGAAATTCAATTATTATGAACATCAAATATTATAAAAGAAATAGTGAAAAATTTTATGGTAGCTTTGCATGTTACTCTTAAAGATTCCAAACATTGATAAATATAACAATGTATGAGAACTACAAAGCCATCTTATATTGTTGTAAATGAAAATACTAAAAGATCCTTTCCTCTTATATTGATTAACTACAAGTACTTTTCATTGATGAAGCAAAAAACTAAGCAAAATTGTCATTCTTCGCTATATTCAAATATGGAAAATAATTGAATTAAAGAAAAAGTCACAAATCTTGGAAGCCAAGAAAGGATGAATTAGCGCTAAAAAAATTTAAAATAATAATCTAAACATTTAAAATCATTCTAAAATAATGATCAATTTATAAGAGCGATATGGTTCTAGAAAAGCACATGGATTCTCATAAAGAGCAAGCAATTATTATTTTTTATGATAAATATTTTAAATATGAAAGTAACTCACAAAAAAGTTTCAAGTATAAATCTACATGCACAACGAAAAAGATTAGGATAGAGAGACAAAATCAATTTTTATAGAAGTTCAATTATTTCTCTAACTTAAGTCTACTATTTCTTTTCAAGTTCCTTGAATCATTTAAAGTATTTACTAGTTGTTGAAGAGGTATAAGCTTTCTCTCTCATACTATCACTTTACAATTTCACACTTGCTCTTCTCACAAGAACTAAGTCAAGCTTTCTTAACAAAACTCTCTTATAACTATCAAGATCTATCTAGAAAGAATCCCTTCTTCTTTTTTTTTTTATAATCTCTAGCCAAAAATTGACACCAATAATTATGCCTAACTATCAAGATCTTACCCATAAGGCATTATTCTTTTATCTTTAACTAGTAATTTACAACCCACAATCGCACATCGTGATCAAGACCTTGCCAATAAAAAATCATTTCTTTCTCTTAAGCTTTGTTTAGTTAGGGTGAAAATAAAATAAAGCAAAAATAGGATGGAATGAAAAAGAAATTAAAAAAATGAAAAAAGAAGTGAAACATTAATTTTCATTTCTTATATTTGGATAAGGAGAAAATTGGAATGAAGAAAAATAAAAAATGTGATAACTTTCCTTGATTATTGTGATGAAAAGGTAGTTTTATTTGTTAAATTACCATTATAATATTTTGTGCACATTTTACAAAATAATTGTTAAGGATGGTTTTGAAAACTTACATTTTCAACTACTTTGCCACTTGTTTTCATTTTATTTTCAGAAGGAGAAATCTATTATGGGCCCCATTATGATTTTCATACCAATTTCCTATCCTCCCCCCTCTAATTTCCATTCCCAAAAAATTGAAAATTTTTTCAATCCATTTCTCATTCCATTCCCCCCTTTTAATCCTAACCAAAGAGGCCTTTAAGCTTTGACAAGGAATTATAACAATTAATCACAAAACCTAATCTTTCAAGATAATTCAATCTAGATATCAAACTTCCAAGTGTGAACGTGCAGGTTTTAACACAAAAGAGGGTGAATAAAGAGAACTATGAGTAATAAGACATTTTAGCAAGTTTTTTTTTAATCTCTTCATAATAAAGTCTTAGTTTCCTTTTATAGTAGTGGCTTGAATTTGCATGTTGGTACATGTCCATTAACCTTGGATGAATGGGTTGATGTAACATTTTAATTTTATTTTGTCTTTAAACTAAATTATTTAAATTTAAACTTATTTTTAGCACACCAAATAAATAATTGCACTCTTAGTTCAATTAAATAAAAGTAACTCATTAAAGTCTTCGTACAATTAGTCACATGCCAAAAAGTCAAGATACCAAAATAATAAAGTGGTATATCCAAAAAGATGCTATAAAAGAGTTGTCATAATGCTATCATATCAAATTTTACTTTATGCTTATAAAAAAATTGATTTATTAATAAAAAAATCTTAAACAATTCAAACATTAAGCTTTGTTAGCACTATTTTTCTTTTATTACACCCTTTCTAAAATATGGTTATTTAAAAATCTTATTTTATGAAAGGAATAGTTATAAGTGAGATATGTAGTAAAATAAAAATCGATGTTTTAGCATATCATAAAATCAAAACTTTACAAGAAATAAAGGAGAAATAAGTAAGATATGGAGTAAAATAAAAATTGATGTTTTAACAAATCCTAGAATCAAACCTTTACAAGAAATAAAGGAGGAAAATATGATATAATAATAAGACATATGATTATAAGTGATTAAAAGTGAGTATATCAGTAAGGGAAAGTTTTAGGGTAAAAGAATGGGATTACCTTTGCTTTTACAAGACCCTAAAACTAGCATCCCCTTTTCATTTTCCCTTAAATCCCTCCACTTTCATCCCTAAAACTCCCTCAACTCCTTCCTCTCATTCCTTCTTTTAAATCTAGTGAAGGAAAATACTATTCTTTTTTAAATTCTTCATCCAATCAAGATAAGAATATCTTTATTATTAGATTTCTTCTTTATCTCTCTTTAAGTTTGGTGAAGTTTAGGATTAGTTTGGATTTCAAAGGAATATTGAAACCTAACCAAAGATATTTAGATTTTAGCATTATTAGGCTTAAAGAACATTAAATCCAACCTCTGAGCATCCTTTTCTATACTGAGTGAGTGGATACTTTTCCTTTCTTTATTGCATTTCAAAAATTTAAGCTCAAAAGTTAAATTTTAGGTTTTTATGAAAATATGAATGTAATAGCTTGATTGAAGTGTTAATGTGTGGTTGAGTTTAATTTAATGATGGAAATAGCATTAAGAACATGAGGATAATGTGTATTTGTGATTTTAAATGATTTATGATATGAAAAATACATTTGGATGATGGACTAATCTAATAAACAATGATTTTGCATTTGAACTCTACAAAATTATTGTAGAACGACTACCTGCTTGGTTAGAATGATCGATCATTGCTAAAAAATCTTGGATAAGGTCGAGTTTAGAGCAAAACAATTGTTTATTTTTATTTTTTTTGAGGATTTTAGGACCAATTTCAAAAAGTCATAACTCTTTCCTTTTAAGTCTAATTTAAACAAACTATATATTTTAGAGAGGTAATTTGGTCTACTTTAAAATGGAATTGGTTTAAAACTAATGGTTCATACAAATTTTAAGATATTACTAAAATAGTAAACAAAGGTCATAAGCTCAAGATTTGAAAAAGATTTAATTTCTACTTTTAACTTATAAACGGCATAACTACTTCAAACTTTAATCGTTCTAAGTTAAATACTAATATATGGAAAATTAATTGAATCTATTTTTATATGAACTAAGTTTCATGGATAATAAACTTATGTTTTTCTAGTTACCTATAAAATATCATCCAAAGGTCTAAACTAAAATAATTATAAAATGAATTTGTTACATTTATTTGGGAATGGAATATATTACATGGCCATGCATATAAAGCATGGCACTATTATGAAATAAACTTGTGATATTGTTTGGTTAATATGATGAAAATGGTTTATAACATGGTATGAGAAATACAAACATTGGGTAAATGTTTATTGTGAAACATAATAGGTGTGGTGTGCATACCATTTGACAAAATTCAAGCAAAAAATAAGGTAGAGTATAAGATTAGTATATGAGGAACAAGGATGGAAAAATGAATAAGATATAAGGTTGGATTAATAATCACAAGGTGGATGTATCCATTCTATTGCGTGATTGTTATTAAATGTAAGATTATATAGGTGTATTTTGACATTAATGATTTTTGTGTGTTGTATTAAGGACAACGTGATTTTGATTGAGCCTCTTAAGACTATTTGGAAACATATGCAATGATATGAATATGAATAAGCTCTTTTGTTACTTGATATGCAAAGTATGGTTTATGAATGTTTAAATATATTATGTCTACAAAAGGGCTATCTTGTGGTTAAGAGTAATATATTAATATACTTATTTATATAAAGTATTTACTCACTGTGCCCTGAACCCACTTTTCCGTAATTTGTTTTGCAGAATCTTGGGTAAGTCTTTGCCATCACCATTTCAAAGCTTGGATCGCAAGCATGCTTTTTAGTTTGGCTTTGGTAGCACAAGATATCTATAGATAGAATACTTTTAGGCCTTTCTCTTATATTTCTTCGTTAACTAACTAGGATTGAGATAATTAAATTAGATTAGGTTAGTATAAATCAAGTAGCAAGTTCTACGCCGATAATAGTTAAGTTAAGGTCATGACACCTTTTGTTTGTTCCTTTAATGAATTTGTTCATTGTAAATTAATGCTTAGCGAATAAGTTATCATTAAAATATCTTACCAAATAATAAATTAAATAATAAAGGAGAACAAAATCAAATACTATCCTTTTGTGTTAAATAGGTTAATTGTTTTAAGCTAAAGTATGGACCTTAAAATTTTTATCATTTTGGGCTTTGATTTCACATTCTCCTTTTTTTTAAGATAACAATTTTGCCCAAAGTTTAATATAACATTTTCAAATCAACTTTAAGGTTTAAATAAATATTTCCCCTTTATATTTGCTTTCTTTTTCATAATACCCTTTCTTGATATTAGTTTTCTTTCTCTTTTAGCTTTTCATTCTTTTATTTATGCTATAAACTTTGCCCTTTTGTGTTCTCTCCTTTTTACATCATTAAGATGAACTTAAAAAAATATTGTTTAGTATTCTGAGCTCATCAATATTCAAAATTGTTAATGTAATATCATGAAGTTAAGAATTGAGAAAATTGTGAATAGAGCGAGATATAAACAACCAAAAGCATATAGCAAAAGCACGCATCACTTATTTCATTTAATAGATAACATTGCAATTAGATATTTCAAAGTTAATTAGCATTGTCCATGTGCAAAATAAATATGATCATTCCATAAAACTTTAATTAAGAAATAAAAAAAGTTAATATTGCACCTACAAAATATTATTTGATTTAGTTAAAAAAAAATAATTCTTTGAGATCTCATGGTGTGAAAGGTAGCAAATCCTTAAGGTAGCTAAGGATAACTAAAGGCAATTAGTTAAATTTGTTCTTAAGGTTAGCAATTTGATCTTCAAAGTTTTCTTTCAACTCAGCCAACATTAAAAGAAAGCTAATAGAGAGAAATCCCTTTAGTGACTAAGAAGTCCTTCTCTATTAGCACATCTTAAAGTACAAATGATATAGATACAACTATTGTAGGAACATTTTTTACCATGCTTTGTATTGGTAAACTATTTAAAATAGGTAAATCATACAAGTTAATTTTATCATGAGGGTCTATCTCCATACTTTTAACAAAACTATTATTAAGGCATAATTTGTTTTGATAAAAAACATTTTTAATAAAATGTAATTATAAAATGTTAAAATGAGAAAAAGTACTTCATTTACTTAATGTTAAATATGAAAAGTTTTAGAAAAGTGACTTCCTTTATTTCAAAAAAAAATTGTTTTCCTTTATTACTATAACTTTAGATATCTTTTTTTTAATATATCACTCATTTACTAAGATATATTATATGACAATTTCCTATGAAAAATGCTTTTAGATGAAGGCTCTATTTGTTTTAACAAAATATATTTTCCATGGAAAAATCTTATTTTATTATATATATTTCAAGGAGTACTATATATATCTATGCTTTGTATTTAAAAAAAATTATACCTACATTATTACAATTTTACTTTTTAACATTGTCACTTTTACATTGGTTATAGTGAAAATTAACGTATATAATTGTGAGGTGGCTTTTTTATAAATAAGTGTAACTTATCATATCATTTAGAATAAGAAGCTAATGTTATAAAGCCTTATTTTTTAGTTGAAGATGAAAGATCTAGCATAGAGAAACTTAAGATAATAGTTGTGTAATAAATTGAAATCTAAAGATTATTTATAACTAATTAATGTTTGTTTTAAAGTGCTATTAGAAACTGTAAAAGAACATTTATGTTTTAAATGTTAGTTGTACTTGGAAATTAATGTCTAAATGTTATCTACAACTAATTATTGTTTACATTTATAGTGTTATTGAAAATTGTAATATATTTCTACAATTTATTCATTTAAAATGTACAATGTATTCATGAAGTGACTACTTACAACATCAAATTTTCAACTAATAATTGACGTAAAATGGTCTATATTATCTATAAATTATGGCCAAATTTTCTTTTTGCCTCCATACCATTTTTCATTTAGATTTTCATTTTATAGTTTCTCTTTCATTCCATTTTATTTTTGGTGGCATAAGAAAATAGTATACAATTGATGCTACTCAATCATCAACTATTAAGATGCAAATCATTACTCTTAAGCTATCATTTTCTCTCAGCCATAATTTGTGTCAAGTTACCATTTTGAAATATAAAAAGATACCCTTGTTTCTTTTCTAAATTACTAATTTAATGGAATAAATTTGAGAGTATTGGTAGCAAGAAAAAACATGTATTTTTATGAAGATTTAACAATAATAGCCATAAGGATCAAATTGGTTGCCATAGGTATGAAAGTGAGGAACTATTTCAAGGTTTCAAGGATAATTGCTTTTTTAGGAAAAAGATTCCTAGATTTTGTTCATTATTAGATCAAATTATAAGGATTTGGAGATTGATATTAATTTACTAATTCTCATAACTTGATTTATAATAAATAAACTTAATCATTATTTTTCCTCAATTTGTGTCCAAAGTGGTCATGGTTATAAATAACATGTCTCCTTAAGTGTCAATAAGAATCAAGAAACTGATATCCTCATAATTTGACTCATCAATGAACAAAATTAGTAGAGACATAAGTTCATAACTATACCCACTTTGAATACTTATCGAAGAAAAGTGATGATTGAGTTTGTTCATTGATAAATTAAGTTATATATAAGGATTAGGAGACTAATATCAATCTTGTGATCTTTATAACCAAATTTATCAATGAACAAAATTTGCTTGATCATCATTTTTCTTCAAAGTTATTACTAGAGAAATGTCAAAATGAAGAAGTTGTATTAAAAAAATTAAATAACATTGATTATTCATAGAACTTGATGTGGCTTAGCATAATTAAATTAGATACCATGTCAATTCTTATCTTAATTGATGTTTAAAGGTATAAAAATAGTCAACTAACATGTAATAAATATTTACCAACTATACCAATAATAACATTTACAAAGTGTGTTGTATCAGGAAATTTCCAAAACTTTCAATATTAATTTTTATTTAATAATCGACATATATTATTTTTCATTCTATTTATAAATTTCTCTTTTACTTCATCTTTTATTTAGATGGAATAAGAGGATAACACACACATTTTTACTGTATATTTAGAAAATTTTCAAATTTTACAATCGTGAGCATTTTATCAAACAATAATTATCTTCTGCACTCAAATAGTTTAGGTGGTAAAAGATATTTGTGGTTTGATACAGTTACTATGATTATAAAATTCAAAATTTTTTTATATGTGTAGCAAAAATGGATATATTCTTCATATATTTCATCTGGTACTGCAAGGAATGCATGATTAGTATTTGCATAATCCTGCAAAGCATTTCAACACATGATAATTTGCAAAAAGAAAAATATATAGTGATTACATTATAAACTTTATTGATTTTAATTTAGGATTATATAATGATTATGTTATAACCTGAATTAATATTTTAGTATAGTTTTTGTATAGGTCATTATTAGAAAACTATCAAGATATAGAAGTTATATTAAAAAAATTATCTTAAATAATGTCAATTATTTATTGAAAATTGAAGTGGTTTTTTAGATGTCATGTTAATTTTTTTGTCATAATTGATGTTTAAAAATATATTAACGGCTAAATATAGTCATCTCAATTGTTATAATAATTCATCAATAGTTTATATGATGTCTAACAATTTACTCTTGACCTATAAATAGGGCTCTTTGTCCCTATTTAAAGCAAATAGGCAATTTATTAAGATAACTCTCACTTCATAAAAAATAATAAGATATTTATTATTTTTGTGATAAGGATATTATTGTTAACTATTTCTTCTCTATTTCATTCTTATATTATTTTGATGAACTAAACATAAAATTGGAATTGAATGTTCAATCCATTCCTACCCATTTTAAACATAATAATGAAATAATAATTTCAATTGATTCTCATTCTATTTTTTATTCTATTCCGTTGTATCAAATGTAATATAAATATCCCCTTTGAGAATTTTTTTTAGGCAACCTAGATTTGCTTTTTAATCAAAGTAATTATACAATTATATTAAGTGTATTTAATTTTTTTTTTGTATTAATAACTTAGTTAATTAAAAAAATGAGTATATCCAACGTGTAATAAAAATTTATGTATTACTTATTACATTAAAGGCATCGAGTGTTGTTAAGGAAAAGTCACTTCATGCAATGGCGGATTTTGATTGGACCAAAATTTTGGTTGGGAGGAGGGGTTCAAATGATTTATTGTAAAAAATAAATTTTTAAAAATTTATTACATAATAACGTAATATTAATATATTTTAAAAATTTTATAGATTAATATTTTGTTAAAAAATTATGATAATTTAAATTGGATTTGAGTTGTAAAAAAAGAAAGAAAATTATTGAAGAAAAATAAATCTTTTTTTAAAATAAATCTTTTTTTTAACTTGGTTGCTCATTTTAATGATTTTATTATATGATTATATTTTTTCATACAATTACCTACTTTATTTTCTTGAAGTTCAATCCTTAGAGAATCTTTATTTTATGATCTCGTTGGAAATTATATAAAAATAATTCTTATTTAATATAGCTATTTATGCATGTATTCTCTCGTTAAGAAGCAAAAACTTGCACAAATTATACATGAAGGGTCAAAGGGCGAAATCTCCCTTAGCGTGATTTAATTAATTAATAATATTAACTATATAAATAAATATATTTGATAAAATTAATTATTCATTATTGATTGTTTATATAAAATGATATATAGAAGAACATAAATTTATTTTATGATTTGTTTCAGTATAAATGTGTATGTATATATGTAATATTTATATGTATACATTAATCTTATTAATTTTTGTTTTTAATGTAAAAAGAATTAATATTTATTAAATAATTATATAACAACATCTTTTATATGTTATATAAATTAGTTTATTAACATATTAATTTTATTATATAAATTTAATTTCTAAAAATTAAATAATTATTTATTATTTATAAAAAATTATTTTATTCTAATAATATTATTATATTATTTGCAATGTAAAATTAAAAATTTATAATAGTATATTGGTTGAATTATAGGTAATATGAATTTAAAGCAGAGGGTTCAAATTCTCTCACAAACAAAATAATGGATAGAAATAATTATTATTGTATAATTTATGAGTATTTTTAACTTAATGAGTTAATAATTTGAAAATAGTGGATTTCTCTTGGAATTAACTTCTTCAAGTCCAATAAATCAATTGAATTAGATATTTACCAAATATTAAAAATAATTAATTCATCGAATTAATTGATTAAAACAATTTTAATAAATAAAAAGTTATTGAAAAAACTTTTTACCATACATTTTTTTAATGTCGCTTAAAAGCTCCGCCTCATGCTGCGTGTATGCGTCCAGTCACCATCATACCAAGGAAAATACTTTTCTAAGCCACTACTTGTCACTTTGATCAATTTGATATGCCAACAATTTTTTGAATAACTTATGCGTCCAATCATCAGACCAAGGGAACTACTTTTCTGAACCATCACTTATCACTTTGATCAACCCATATTCTAGCTTCACTGTGGTTGGTCTGGTGATTTATCATGAAGTTATGCCTAATTTAATTTAAAACTATTTTTAGGAAAAATATAATTATAAAATATAAATATAAACAAAAGTATTTTATATATGTAATACTCAATATAAAATTAAATGAAATACACTTTCATTTTTTTAATGATGAAATTATTTTTTGGGTTACCAAAATTATATATATTATTTTTTTAATGATAAGATATAAAAGTGATATATTATTTATTTATTTATATATAAATAAATGAAATTTTTTTATGAAAAATATCTTACAATAAACAAAAGGGGCCTAATACTCTTCACGGCTATCCATAGAAAAGCTTAATAATTTGTTGAATGATATTGCAAGTCCTGAAAGAGATTAGTAATATGTATTGATCATAAAACAAAGAATTAAGGTTTTGAATTTGAATATTGTAAATGGAGAAAATTATCGCTCAATTTTGCTTCTATAATAGGTTCTCACGGCTCGAATTTGAAATAATAAGAAATTCAATGTAATTTATTGGATATCAAATAATTTATATCAAAAAAATGGTGAAGTTTATCATATTTTATACTTTTCTCTAAATATTGCCTAATAAATGATTTCGATTGATATCACACACAAACTATAGACACCAATTCCTTATAATTATTGCTTTATAAATGAATTTAAAACTTGAACTCTTTGTATAAACTCAACAATATTTGTAAAGGACACAACTTGTATTATCAAGTTTTCTTTTTATAGATTGATTAGTCTTACTATCCATTAAATTTGTTGAAAAAGACATTTCCAATAGATTAACTTAAAATTTGTTCCTATATCAATCGTAAGAGAGTACATCAACTTGGAAGATGCCATCCCATTCCCTCATTTAAGTGAAGTTTAAATGAGTATCTTATGGATAGTTTCGAATCGATAAATTTTTATCGAAAGTATATATGATTTTTTAAAATTCTTTTTGATTAATTTTGCAAAAGGTTTCTATAAAAAAATTATATGATAACTCTAATTGATATACTTGCAAAGTCAAATGTTTACATCTTTAAACTGGAGCTCAGCTAAAGTTAAAAACCTCGAGATATTGAACTTGGTAAACGTGAAAAATTGAACTTGAACTTGACTTCAATATGAACACAATCTTAAACAAACTTAAACATCTAAATCATTTAGTTCAAATTTATTACATAAAAAATAAATACAAACCTTCAATATTAAAAAAAATTAAATTAGAAGACTATTTCATTAAGGAAGATTTTTAATATTTAATATAGTATTTTAAAGAATTAACAATAAAATAAAAATAATATTCAATTTTTCATTTATAAAAGTGGTGATTATTGTATCATCAAATTTTATAAAAAAGTACTATTAATTTCTTATTTTTACTATTATTATAATTATTCGTTTATTCATTAACTCACTGTTAAAATAAATTATGAAAAAAAATAACTAAAACGTAAACATGTAGATAGAATACAATTTACTTATATAAATATTTTCCATTTATTTTAATATATTGTAAGTAAAGGGAGAGATAAATAATTATAATAAAAAATAAATGACTAATAATTATAAATATGAAATTAAAAAATATAATAATCATCATCTTACTCTAAAATAAATAATATTCATATAATGCTTATTTTTTTAGTAGCATGCAAGACACTTAATATACATACAAATCGTGAACTTAAATTGAGGATATAAATATAAAAGTCCCAAAGATAAAATATAACACGACTTGTTTAAATATAATCCAAACCATTTCTTTTTTTGTGAATAATATGATTAATCATGATACTGTCTCCTACCAGCATTATATAGATGGCACAAACGACCTAAGATTCTGACAATGAAGAATAAGCGGCCTTGGAAACAAAAACATAACTACATCATTTCTTTGAGAAATTCAATAATTAAAGTAATATTAATTTCTAGAGATAAGATGTAGAACTTTGTCATAAGGGACTATATTATAAGTTATGTTAAATTATCTATCAACAATAAAGATTAATTAGTGGCATTATAGATTGTGGTCGATGACTTTGTCCGTTTGTGTGTGTAACAAATGTGTGATGTGTATATAACAAATTTATGCATATTTAGTCCATGGTTCTGTTTAATATTATCCCTTTTAGTTTTATATATGTTCCAACTACATTGTAAATGTATAAATATGTGCTACTCTAATGTCAAAACATAATATAGTTTTGATCTTTTTATTTATTCCAATTTTCACTAATGGAATTGTCATTTACTATTAATTTTTCCATGTTCAACATTTGTATTGAACTGATATATATACAAACATTGTTGCATATCAAACTATTCCACATCATTTAACAACTGATGTAAAAAAATGCAATAATGTTGATTTTTATATAAATGAAAACTATCATCATTTTTTCGTTGGAAATAAAGTTACTTTATGAATAATAACAATATTAAACATTTGTTATAAATAAATAATTAACATAATATGTAAAATTTGCTCTTACTGTTCACCTTACCTAGTCCCCTCTTGCAAAACACCATCCCCTTTCACAATTTCTCTTGTCTAATCCTTTCTAAACCCCATATCTCTAATAACATGTTCTAATTTCAACAATTTTAAAGACTATAAGATAAGAATGAGCAAGGTGAAAGATTATATCCAATACTCATTGGTCAATATGTGAGATTAGTATTTCCCAGAAAAGTTATCTTAAGTCCAATATTTGTAAATGTAATGAATATTCATTAAAATTTAATACATAATATTATATATTACAAATTTTATATAAATAAATAATAGATAATAGTATTAAATGCAAAAAGTAAAAAAAAATGAAATCAAGTTTGTTACTTGTATAACCTGTAAAACTTGTATAAAAATGAAAAATAATAAAATATGGTTGATGTTGAAATCAAAAACTAAATTAGAGGATCAAACACACAAGTTAAGAAAGTTCTAACTTTTATGTTTTGTGCCTTTCTAGTAAGTGTGCAACCTCACAAATTTACCAATAGACTAATAGATTTTCAATACTGCAAAATCATTAGTGAGTATAAACATAAAACTGAAATAAAAATTGAAGAGAATTATCTTAAGGTTGGAATGTGAGCATATCTTAATAGAGAGAGAATCATTTTAGGGTTGAAAAAATTTTATGATAAAATTTATAAATAGTATCATAACTTCATTTTTTTAATTTTTATCTTGCACCCTATTTTTTGAACTATTTTAAGTTCACACATTAGTTGATAATAAAAAAAATTAATGTGTATAATAAAATGAAGTTAATCAATTTTAAAATCTAAAACATTGGTTATTAAATAAAGATTAACATCATAAACTAAAATATTTTGTTGTTTCAAGCAAATGTCATTTTTCTTAAACTTTATATTTTGTCCTTTAGTAATCAACATATAAGAATATCTACTATTAATATCAAATCATCTTTTGATGATTCTTGAAGATGATGAATTGTATTTATTAAGAAGATCACTCCACTTTGATAATTTCTTTTTTTGGTTATAAAATAATAATGATTTGTAATTTGGACCCCAAATTTCTAATGTTGACAAATTAATTATTAATATCAAATTAACTCCAATGTTATGTGAGAAAAGTAAGAACAATAATAAAAAATTTTAAAAAATAGCCACAATAAACTTTGCCTACAAAAAAAAAATCAAATCATGTTGATTGTTTATTAAATAAACAATATCAAATGTAAAAATGAATATTTATATCTGATGTTAGTTATTTAATAAATAACCAATGTTTAACATCGTTATTATAAGTAAAGTAGTTGTATTTCCAACAAAGCAATGATAATGATTCTCATTTATATGGAAATCAATGTTATTTATTTATTTTTCATGTTAGTTGTTAATCAATGTGAAGTAGTTTAATATATAACGATACTCATATATACATCGAGTAGGAAGCGATGTAAAAACCCTAAAATAATTGACGTTAAAAGGTAATCCAATAATAACACTAGAGCTATGGTAGGAAAAGGAAAATAATAGATGTTATTTGTGTTTTTTTTTCCATGTCAGTTGTTAATTGACATGAAATAGTCCAACATATAACAATGCTCATAAATATGTTGTGCATGAACCAATATAAAAATTCTAAAAAAAAAAACTAACATTAAAGTGTAATTCTATAGTAATGTTATAGTTATGGTAGAGGAGGAAAACAACTCACATTATTAAAAACAATTGGCATGAAATAATTTAATATACAATGATGCCCATAAAAACCAATGTAAAAATCCTAAAACAATGAATATTAAAGGGCAATTCTATAGTGGTCCTAGAATCATAGTAAGGGAGGAAAATAACTCCTTTTAAAAAAGTTATCTTTTACCAAATTTTTTATATTTAATATTAAATATATAAATTATTTTCTACTATTTTTATATTTTATAACTATATTCAAATAAAAAATATTTTGTAACAAAATGAATTAAACAGAAGGCTTTGTTTATTTTAATAGAAAGTATTTTTCATAAAATATAATTATAAAGTGTGAAAGGGAAAAATATTTTATTTATTTAATAAAAAATATGAAAAGTTTAAAAAAAGTAACTTTCTTTATTTTAAAAAAAAATGTGCTTTTGTTTGAGATCATGGTTTCAAGTATCATTTTTTGATGATACCTGAAACCATGATCTCAAACAAAAGCACATTTTTTTAATCATCAATACAAATAATATATTACTTTTTAATATATATATATATATATATATATATATATATATATATATATATATATATATATATATATATATATATAAATGATATATTTCTATAGAAAATACTTTTTGATGAAATAAATGAAATTTTAGAGTGTCATCTTTTTCTACTTTATCATGTTTTTTTCATATAGAACAAGGATACACACACACACACACACACACACACACACATATATATATATTATAGTAAGATTCTGAATTGTTTTAGAAATCATATGTTTCACACAAAATGTAAGTCTCAATAGAAAATTGAATTTTTTATGAAGTAAATTTTCTTATAATTCTTTTTAATGATTCTTTTTTTTTTTTGAAAATTTGAAAGTTATTTGGTTAATAATAAAAATAAAAAGTTCATACAAGAAGCTTTTCTTCCCAAAAGGGAAGTGGGTGAACAATTTTCTACATTCTAAGGGAAGAATTACTTCTCTTTTGTCGTGGCCAATTAAATAATACACTCATTTGCTATTTTCTAGAAAACTGCATAACTTTGTAATTAATGTGTAATGGTGTCCACAAAAAATTGTGTTTATCTCTCTCTGACGTTATAGAGAAATGGTGAAAATAAAGAAAAAAAATTCAAATACGAAAATTTCTTATATTACATCATGATTCATAGGTTGCATTCTATAAGAATAACAACAAAGGGTGGTTCAATCTTGAGCCAAGTCCTTATTTATCTATTTGTCTTCCCAGAATTGCATGCATGCTCAGCATAGATTAAAGATAACCCTTTTCTTTACAGAATTGAATTCCATCTTCTAATGTTTCCTCAAGCCCATGCTTGAACTCAAATCCAGCATCCATGATTTTCTTCGAAGATAAAGCTGGTAACTTGATACATTTACCATCCTTTGAAGAGCTGCATAGATTGAAAATCAATACTTCTTACAGACAGATCTTAAACATAAACTTAAGTATAAATTACAATCACAACCCTAAACTTCAATGCAATTATAGTCTTTCTATTTTAAAAGTTATACATTAATTTCTCTTTTCCGTACATGTTCTTCTTCCTTTCTCTTTATTTTAACTATATACTTTTCTCTCCTGGTCTAGAAAAGTAAAAAAAATTGAAAGTTATGTTTCTATATAAAAAAAAGGAGTAAATATAATTAAGATGAATATCAAAATAAAAATTAATATAATTTGCCATAAACTTAATCGCTATAGGAATTAGTTGGCTACAGAATTGTATTCATAGTATATAAACATATTCAAATATCTTAATATTATGGCTTTGTTAAAAATTGTCCATAAAATTGTAAAACGTTAACAAAATATTTTATAAATTATATAAATTATAATTTTATTTTAAATATAAGTTATAAATACAATTTTATTATTCAATTATATTTTATGTACTTTATATAATAAGGACAATTTTACTAATATTTCAAAATTTTAAGGATAAAATTATAAATTTAGTTTATAAAAAATAACAATCTTGCTACAAGCTTTTGAATAAGTAAAAGGATATGCATTCAAATCCCCTGTAAGGATTAGCTCGAAGCAAACTAGTAAACCTATATACAAATTGGCGGGAGCAATTAATATAAAAATTATTATAGTAGTATATAAAATGATGTGTCTTGTCTTCATAAAAAAATTAATTTCGCTGCAACTATTTTCTAAGCATCATTTTCTTGTATTAGATCAAGTTGCACTTAAAGTAATTAAAAAAAGACTATCCTATCATTAGATTAAAACAAAATTTTAACTCTGAAAATTTAACTCCTGAATTTCCAAATTAAAAAACATGCAATTATCAAGGATTATTAAACTCACTCTTTTGCAGGTATTCCAAACTCAGGGTGTTTGGTAGAAACAAATTGAGACATCTTTTCAGCAGTAAGGTAATGTGGGGAGCAATTATATCTGCCTTTTGGATTAGGATGTTGAAGCAGAAAAATATGTGCTCTTGCTACGTCGTCCACATGCACCATTGGCATATTCACAAAGTCATGATTGAGTTCAGCAAGCATGGACTTGAGCTTGTTTCCTGCATAAATATGTTCCGTTTATTCGGTTTCGTCTTTAAAATTTAGGCTCTGTTTTTTTTTTTTTGTTGTTGTTGTAAAGTATTTTTCATAAGAAAATATCATTCGCATATATATCAATGAAGAAATAATATGTTATTTATGATAATAACTAAAAAATATGATATTTAGAAATTTAAAAATAGAGAAAAATAAATTCCTTTTTAAAATAAGAAAAGTTGCTTTATCCAAACTCTTCATATTTAATATTAAATAAGTAAAATATTTTCTCTCATTTTAATATTTTATAATTATATTTTACAAAAAATACTTTCCAATAAAATAAATAGAATCTTAGTATGATTCTAAATTATGGTCATAGTATTAATTATGATTATGCTT
This sequence comes from Sindora glabra, assembly GCA_020226215.1. Classification (NCBI taxonomy): domain Eukaryota; kingdom Viridiplantae; phylum Streptophyta; class Magnoliopsida; order Fabales; family Fabaceae; genus Sindora; species Sindora glabra. Next base: position 23,994,329 of record CM035234.1, read on the forward strand.
TCATTAATAAAATTACACAATTATGATTATGCTTTCATTAATAAAATTACACATAAACACAAGAAAATGTAACTATTTCGATATAGTTTATAATATTGTAGATAATATTACAATTGTGTTATGATAATTTAGAATCTTGGAATCAAGGATGAGTTTCTAGGGCAAGTTCTTACTCCCCATTTTTTTCCTTTCTACTTTAAGAAACAAAATCACACATCACTATTCACTATATTACTTTCTCTCTTAAAAAATGCAATAGAATGCTTAGGTTCTTAATTAGTCAAATTTTATGTTACCTAATTGCAGTTTCCAATATCGATGCCATGTTCATTGGAATGACCACATTAATTTACATTCCAGTCTATTATTTTTTGGAGGCAATATGTAGTACCATTTCTTATCTTATATATATAATATTTTTGCAGCTATATGAAAATTTTAAACCAAATTGACTTCATTTAATTTAAAATAATTGAAACTAATCACACACACACATATATGTATAGTTTTAAAAAAGAGTTGGAAAACACACACATATATATGTATAATTTTAAAAAAGAGTTGGGAATATGAAAGGATTTCTAAGTAACATTTTTCACCACTGTAATAACACCCACACACACATATGTATAGTTTTAAAAAAGAGTTGGGAAACACACACACATATATATATAGTTTAAAAAAAGAGTTGGGAATATGAAAGGATTTCTAAGTAACATTTTTCACTACTATAACTATAAGCTTAAGATCACGAGTTTATAATAATTTATATTTATATTAACAAACCAAAGCAAGAAGTAAATATATTGAACTCTCAATATGATATTTCTTCTTGATTCCTCAAATTGTCATTGTGTATGTATGTGTATATATATAATTTTTATATTGTAGTCTATGTTTTTGCTTTCTAAAAATCATAAAATCTCCTGCATATATTTAATTAAAAATTCACAAATTATCTTGGCTTAGTTTAATTTTCAATTAATCCTTATTTTTTTAAAGCTACAATTTTAATATTGTATTTTTAAAAAATTATAATTTTCTCATTCTAAGATGACAACAATTTTGCTCCCTCTAATTGCTTGTCACCTGCGGCATTAGAGTTTTGGTCAACATCATCCTCTGCTTGAGATAAACTATAGAGGACAAAATTGATGTCATTTGAAAAAAACCAAGGGATTATAAAATGACAATTTTGAAAATATAGCTAAGACCAAAATTATATTTAAATTTTTTTAATTGATATGATAGTACGATTATGTTTTATCAATAATTTTTCTCTAATCTGGTCCCTTTATACAAGCAGTTCAATCTCCATCAGGCCTAATAAGTTCATATGAATTTAACCTTTCTGTAAATATGCCTCTTACAAAATTTGTGCCTAAAACAGGGAAAAAAAATTAAATAAACTTCGTTGTATGTATGTTGGTATTAAGTCTAATCCCTACAATATTAACTGAATGGCACATAAATTGCTTTCTCTGTCATATCTTTAGGTACAAATCAATTCTAAATTTAGTATAATCATTTTTTTTTAAAAGTTTTCTATTGAGAAATCCATTATTACTAGTAATAAAACTAGCAAAAGAAGCGGACTCAAGCAGTTTCTTTGACTCTAAAAAATTGATATCTTCGTCTTTTATGTATAGTATCTTTAAATTGATTCTCAAATATTCAAATATGATGTATTTTCTACTAAAATTTTGATATTTGACTTATTAAAATTTTCTAACTTTATCGTTAAGGGACAAAGCACTATAACGCGGATGAAAAAGAGGAAATTCGAATCCTCTCCTTCTTAGTAATTTGTAAACATGCTAATAAAACGCTACTCGTTGACAAGCCAACTTAACATAAAATAACACAATGATGATCAAAATAATCCACTCCAAAGAAAAAACCCATCAAAATCTCGAAATATTGAAGTAGGAAATCAATCAAAGTACAAGGCAATTTAGTTCATAATACGTACCAAATACCGCATCCAAGCCAATTCGAACTGACCGAGGAAGCTTGGGGCAAAGGCAGGGTCCCACAACACAAGAAGGAGTCACCGAAACAACCTCCAACCCATTCTCCTCTCCAAATTCAAGCAGTGCCTTTTCAGCCAAAACCTTAGAAATGACAATCGGCCAAGCAAACGGCTTCGCGTTTCTCAGATAATCCGGATCGCTCCAGGAGCTCTCATCCAAAACTTCATCTTCTTTGCCATTGTAAATCACAGCAGCTGCGGTCGATGTGTACACAACCCGCCTTACGCTCTCTGTGCCCAGGCAGGCTTTCAGGATGTGTAAGGCTCCGCCGACGGTTCTTTTTACGACGGTTTCTTCATCCTCCGATAAGATTTCTAGCGAAAAACTGGCAATCAGAAAAACTCCGATGCAGCCTTCGATGGCTGGTTTGAAGCTTTCCGGGTTGTTGAGATCGGCGGTGAAGATTCGTAGCCTTTTTGATGCTCCGGGTAAGCTTGTGAGGTAGCTCACATCTTTTGTGTGGTCTTTTGTTCATGTCAGGAGAAAAAAAAAAAAAGGAGGATTATTAGCAATTTTGCTTCTCCAAGTTCATATTCCCATATTTTTCTCTCATCTCTTTACATTAATTTTAAAAATAAACACAGACAAAATATGAAAATACAGACCTAAGACTAAAATTTTTGGATTGAGTATGTCAAGTCAAATGATGTTGTTTAGAAATAATTGCTGTAAACTGAGATTAAAATCGCAATTTCAAGTGCGTTGTAGTTCGAAATAAAATAAAATTGGGATAAATTTCATACACTCACTTTTTTTAAAAAAAATTAGTATAATTATACTCACTTCATTGTTTTCAATTTCAAAAATATGCCTCTATTTTTATTTTTCATCCATATATTTACTTCGTTTTTTTCTCGATTTTTAATATGCACTCGTCTTCTTTGCTTTATAAAAAATAAAAATGATAAATATACTTCTGTTCCCGAAAACAAAGGGAAAGAGCTTAATTTACTAAAAATTATTGACGTGCGAAGCCGGAGTGAATTGCAATTGTGAATAATAATCAGCCATAATTTTTGACTCAATATTGCCATTCTATATCACAGTTTAAAACCGGTAAAATAAAGATATCATATAAGTTTAGTGCTAATTGCACTCGTTATTGCACAATTATACAACACACAACACACGTGACAAAGTTATTGGTAAAAACTAATACGACCAATTTATTAAAAAATATGGACAATATAAATTTACCTAATTAATAAGTATAAATTATAAGAGAAAATAATGGATTTAGAAAATGCAATTAGCATGTAATTAACCTACATTTTATATACAAGCCAAAGATATGTAATTAAACCATTCAATATTCAGGCACTCTATATAATGACCAGCATAACGCAGATAGTAATTTTAGAATGATAATATAATTAAAAACAAGCATAAATTCACAAGGCAATTAATACAATAGGAATTTTGACAAACACTAATTATTGAAAGATATTCAAATAAAAACAATACTATATTTACTTCCTTATCTTCATTCTCACACCCATACCTTTTCAAAAAAAATAAATCAAGAAAGAAAAATATTATAAATATTGAAAACAAATTTTGAAATTGAATTTCAAATCTTTTATATCTATTTAATTAAATTTTATAAATTTGTTATATCATTTCATATTTAATAATGAATCTTAATTTTTATTCAAAAATTAATTTTAAATCACGTATTTAGTATATATAAGGTTACCCAAAATTGAATCCAATTCTAATCCTACACTTTATAGTAAATCCACGTATCAAAAATTTGAAGTGAGTTTAACTATTTTTTTCGTATATGGATTAAGTGATGTACCTCTGATGGTGGTATTAACAGAGTAACCATCCTCAAGCAGTTTCTTGACGGTCCATGAACCGATGAAGCCCGTACCGCCTGTTACACATATTCTTCCCTTGCCTTCTGCCATTTCCTTTTTCTTACGCAACCTCTTCCAAATAGGTGGAAAATGGCACCTATTTATATACAGTAGTGTCATCTTAATAACACTATTTAAATTTTTTTTAATAAATGGGTCAAACCCACCCCCACCAAAAAAAAAGAAATTCACACACTCAAATCGAATGAATTTTTTTAGTAGTAATAATAATTAAATCATTAAAAATCAAACCTTATATGAAATAAAAAATGTAAAACCTACAAAGAATATTAAAATATTTATTTTACTTGAATTATGTCTTGTCATAATATAAAATTTGCAATTATAAGAGATATTTTTAATATATGTAATCATCCTATCTAAACACATGTTCCTCTTTAATTGGTAGTGATGTCAAAATTCATCTAATTTTTCAAATTTGCTTTTGTTATTTCTGCAGCCTTTCCCTACTCTTATTTTATATTTCCACAATTTATTCTATTGTATTGTTATGTTATTATCGTTGACTATTTTTGGTTCCGCCATGGAAAAAAAAACTTTTTTTTTTAATTTGCATTCGTTCACACTTGAAAAATTATATGCATACTCAATTTTTAAAATTTTTTAAATGTTTTGATATTCATGTGATTGTTACAAAAAAATTTTGTTGTAATTTTACCTAAATATTATTGTGTATTTGTTACATATAAAATTAGTGTAATACGAATTCTTTTAAAAAATTACAAAAATCATAATATGTTTTTGGAATTTGAAATTAATGAAACCTGAAAAATAGAAAGAGTGGATACGAAAGAAGAACCTTTCTTTTTCTAACACATGCTTTACATAATTTTAAATTACGGTTGTGATTATACACGATAATGATTAATAAAATTGCAAATTTGCAGCAAATTCAATCGTACGTAACCTTGCTGTCAATTAACTGATTGTATAAAAAATAAAAAGTATAAATCGTAATTATCTAATTTAATATTAAAAAATTAAAATTAAAATATAAAATTATATTACTTTTTTTAAGTGATCATATAACTTCTAATCATTTTTCAATCCTAATTATAAATATTAGTTATAATTCACTTCTTTCATCTTTTACATAAAAATACTTTTATCACTTAGTTCTACCTTTTTCACACAGTCGTTTCACTTGACAATTTTAAAAAGCTTTGACGTAAAACAATCCCTTAAAAATCTAAACTAGATATGTTACTCTTGGGACTTGTGATCATTCAAAACTAGTATTTGCGCACGGAAGAATTCCATCAAGGGAAGGCATTCATATGAATATAATAATATGTGCAATATATATATATATTGTTGCTTGATATTAATAATTTATCTTAATGAATCGTTACGAAACTTATATATATTTTAGAATTTTAATTACTGAAGTTGCTTAGGGTATAGTATTTTATAGTATTTTGCTTCAAATTTCTATCATAACGGAAAATAGATTGTCTCTTTGTTTCATATTTTTAAAAATATTTTTCTATTTTTTATTTTTAAAAATAGAAAAATATATTTGACAACATATTTTTAAAATTTATTTTTAAAACTTATAATTTTAAATATGTAATTTAAAAAATATAAAAAATTTAAGATATTTTTTGAACTTATTTTTTATTTTAAATATCAATTTTATAATTAAATAAAACATTTCTTTATTTAGCAGACTTATCACCTTCTATTCTTTGTTTTCCTATACACCTAGAGTCCCTTCCAGGCATGACCATTGTTTCTGCTATTTGGAACGTGAAGCAGCCTAGTTGGCAAATCGAATTATATATTCCTTTACTTCAAAGAAGCAAACCAAATAGCTGATCATTTGGCAAATTCGGCCCCCTCATCAAAGGTTCCTTATGGTTCGTTCGTTAAGTTCAAGTGCTATTGATTTTTTATGAAAAAATAATTATAAAATTTTAAAATAATATAAAATAATTTATATATTTAATTTTAAATATAAAAATATTTAAAAAATAATTTTTTAATTATAAAGATAGATTAAATATACACATGTAACAATTAATAATTGAATCTTAAACGTAACAAAAGATACAAAATTTTCAACAAATAGTTAATGTCATTTAAATCAATAACTCTTAGTAGAGATAACTTCCTCTTTCAGAAAAAAGCTATTTTTTTCATTATTATAATTTTAAATATCAATTTTTTAATCATTAAATATAACTACATATAGTACTTCTTCATTTATATATAAAAAATAATTTTTTTGGTAAAAATACCTTCTAAATAATAAATCAACGTTTATGGAACTTCTTTTGATCGTCCATAGTTAGTCTATGTGTTTACTTCATACTGTAGGAGGTGAATTGTATGATACATAAGGATTTCAAAATTTAGGATAAAGTGAAGATCCTAAAAATTGTTTGATCGAAATTATTTAATTATATTTGTCAAAAATAAATAATTATAATTAAATAATTTCAATATAATAATTTTAAAATTTGTCATATTACTCTAAAATTTGAAACTTTAGGAATATCATAACAAGTACTATTATAAGGAAAAAAAAGGCAACCTTTGAAAATTTCATGATTCCACGTCAAAATAAAGTGAATATGTTTTAAATTTTTCTATATTTTATCAATTAAACAATTCATATAATATATACATATATATAGCATATCTTCTCTAATAATTGTGATAACTGGATTTTAGGATGTATAAAAATAATAAAAAAGAAGTTTATATATGTTATAATCACATTTATAATGAAATAAAGACATTTAAGAAATATTCTTCTAATCTATCATGACATAATTGATGGATTTATGTGAACATGCATATGCACATAAATCCTACAAATGCACAAAAATGACTTAATAAGTATGACAAATCAAATGTTTCAATCAAAATATTACCAAAGGAAGTATTTAGATAGTTTCTCTACAAATGTGTGTCTTCTAAAGGTTGTGACATTTTTGTGTAAGAATGGCAAAAATTTGGGGTTCGAATTTTGCCCTGCAGATTTTGTATAAATTTTTGCCCTATGGGATAAGGCACGGGATAAGTTTTCAATCGGGAGCAATTACACAAGACAAGGTAATCTTGTCCCGCAATGTTCCAATTTGCCCCTAGATAATAAATTTATTTTTTTATTTTTATATTATATTTAAAAATATATATTATTATAAAATTATTTTATTAATTTTATAATTAAAAATATTTATATTAATTATTTTTTAATTAATATTTATTTTATAATTTTTATTTTTTTAATTTTTTTAAATTATCCACGAATTATTAGTGCCCCATGGATCACAGGGATAGGGTATTAACTTATCCCGCAATCAGGGATGGGGTAGATCTCTGTAACTACGAGGCAGGGCAATATACTACTAATCTGTCATTGCTCCACCTTGTTACCATTCCTATTTTTGTGAAGAGAGATGTGTCTTCTAAAAACTATGACCTTTCGTGAAGAGATGTGTGCCTTCTAAAGACTATGGCATTTCATGAAAAGATTAGTGTCTTCTAAAGGTTGTGATCTTGAGGGAATAGATGTTCAATAGCCTTTAAATAAACCATGTTTGAAAAAAAATGGTAAGGTAAACACTTGTAGAAGTTCTAAAGACTATGGCATTTCATGAAGAGATTAGTGTTTTCTAAAGGTTTGTGATCTTGAGTGAATAGATGTTCAGCAGCCTTTAAATAAATCATGTTTGAAAAAAAAATGGTAAGGCAGACACTTGTAGAAAAGTAAGATTGTGTATGAGAAGAGATTAGTGTTTTCTAAAGGTTTGTGATCTTGAGTGAATAGATGTTCAGCAGCCTTTAAATAAATCATGTTTGAAAAAAAAATGGTAAGCCAGACACTTGTAGAAAAGTAAGATTGTGTATGAGAAATGCTCATAAAATTTACTCATTCTCTCCTACTGAAGATCTAGTTATGTAGAAAAGTAAGATTGTGTATGAGAAATGCTCATAAAATTTACTCACTCTCTCCTACTGAAGATCTAGTTACATTTTACACAAGTCACAACAAAAAAAGGTGGTAAATAAATCCCTGCTTTCACTTTTACAAGAAGCTAATTGCAAGTCTATCTTTTCATGTTTCATTGTGTTCTTTCTTTCATTACATCTAAGACGTGCATATCTAATTTTACGAAGGATAAGTAGGTTTTTTTT